>CM028379.1:74756501-74804421 GCA_013146195.2 Codonopsis lanceolata | reverse complement strand
GTACAGGCTCGAGATGCGCCTCGGGAGGCTGCATTGATTTTGGCGGATATGCGGGGCGTTTCTTCCCGACCCTGAAAGGTTGGACTTGTATTTCTTGGAATTTGGACGATTGATGCGAGTGGGTGCATCGGCAAATTGATTTCGTCGCGATAAATAATGGAAGGAGATGGACTCGAGGCGGGCGGCAGGCGTTAGTTTGGCATGATAAAGTTGGAGCCGGGGATCTTGGGTTTTCCACTTCCCACTTTGACTTGGTTTATGGTCAAGGCGAGTCTCCAGACTTGAATTTCGGGCCTTCCTTTGGAGAGCTTCTTCGAGGCCGACAATGCAAGCCGTCGGTGGTATTGTTGGAGCATTCAAACTCAATCTTAGCCCGAGTGGAGTATGAGAATCTGTAGGTCTATGAGTACTATTCTATGCAAAGCCTCTTTGTTTGCGGCTCAGTGTCGAAGAACATATGCCCATTGGTGTAGAGTGGTCGGTGATTTCCAGAGACACCTTAGATGCAGGAAGATTTGGGCTCGATAGCATCTTCGGATTTCGAGAGGTAGATCGGCTAAGTGATCTGCGATGACCTTGCCTTTGATAGATTTGGCGTGACATATGTGATGTCAAACTTCGATGAGAAGGAAGGCCCTTAGCGATCGGCCCGGAAAGTGATGGTTTCCAAAGATGTATTTGATGGGATCCATCACGGAGATGAAGCTTGATGGATCGTCCTTGCGATAGGTTTTGAGCTTTTGGGTTGTCAGGACTAGGCTAGCACAACTTTTTTCCAATGTCGAGCAATTGGTTCCTTGCGACTTCCTTGATGAAGTATATGGCGTTTTTCGATGTAGGAGTCTTTCTTTTCTTAGGCAAGCATGGCTCCCAAGCGACATGTCTGTGACGGTTAAGTATATATGAGGAGAGGTTTATGTGTATGGGGTTTGGGGCTATAGGTGCATTGGTGAGATAGGCTTTTTTTTTTTAAAGGCTAGGCGGCATTTCTTGTCCCAGAACTTAGTCGGTATTTTTCTTTAGAAGCTTGAAGAGGGGCCCACATGTGGTGGTGGTTGCGATGAAGCGGGCGATATATTGTAGTCGGCCTAGGAAGACTTTGACTTATGTCGGAGTTTTTGGCTGCGGCATTTCTATGATAGCTTTGATTTTTGCCGGCTCGATCTCGATGCCTTGCTCAGTTACTAAGAATCCCAGGACCTTGCCTCTGGTGACCCCAAATGTGCATTTTGTGGGGTTGAGTTTCATTTGATGCTTTCTGAGTCTTTCGAAGAACTTCCGAAGATCTCGATATGAGCAGTTGGTGTCATTTGGAATGCGATCATGTCGTCGACGTAGACTTCCATTTCTTTGTGGATCATGTCGTGGAAGAGCGTGGTGGCAGCCCTTTGATAAGCAGCCCCGGCATTCTTGAGCCCAAATGGCATGACAGTGTAGCAGTATGTACCCCAAGGTATAGTGAATGAAGTCTTCTCTTGGTCCTCTGTTGCCATTTTAATTTGATTGTAGCCGAGCATGCCGTCGACGAAGGATCTAATCTTGTGAGCAGCAACAACATCTACCACAATATCAATGTTGGGTAGCGGGGAAATCATCTTTGGGCGACGCTTTGTTGAGGTCGCGGAAGTCGGCAGATCCGGACTTTCCGTTGGGCTTGGGAGCAGGTCACTATGTTGGGCGACGGATCGGGTATTCAACCACCCGAATGAAGTCGACATGGAGCTGCTTCATAATTTCTTCTTTGACTTGTAGTGACCATTCTGGTTTGATTCAGCGGAGTTTCTGCTTGATCGGTCGAGCATCTGGATAGATAGGGATCCGGTGTTCTACTATGGCTGGATCTAGCCCCGGCATGTCTTCATAGGACCAGGCAAAGATGTCTACGAACTCTTTGAGGAGGTCGGTGAGTGCTACCCTTTCAGAGCCTTGCAAGTAGTTGCCGATTTTGATTTCTTTGACTTGATTGTTCGGCCCAAATTGATGATTGACAAGTCTTGATTCTTCTTCTTGAGTGGTGTTGTTCTGTTGCTCAGCCCGACTTTACAAGCTCAAGCAAATATTTTTTATCTTTTGGGTCCATTTCATTAAATGATTCATTATTATGATTATTTAACGTATCTTTTAATGTAGGTGCAACTAAGGAATAAGCAAAGACATTCATATTATCATTAATAGCAAGCTGCACGGGGGTTATTACATTATTGAGGACCTGGGGTTTGAGATCCTCATTATTAGGGAGCGGATCGGTAGATGACCAATCCGTAAAGCTAAGAGAAGGAGGGGGATAGTATATCCAAAGCGGTCTACCAGTTCTGCGGGAGTCGAGGCGGGCCGGTCGTAACGTACCAATTTTGCAGAGGCTTAGCAGTTAGAAGCTCGAACTTATCAGGGAGTTTTTCATACTTAGTGCCTCTGTCTATCATACCCAAGAAACTGTCTCCCTCAAACATTTATTTAGGAATTCCTTTATTGATCAGCATCCCTTACAGCACCTTTATTTATGGCTAACTGGACTATCTTGCCCCTCTTCTTTAGACCTTTTCGGCTTGATCTGCTTGAACAAGTTTGGTGTCTGCCACTGTAATTACCTTGCTATCGATGAGATCCTGTATTGCATTTTTGAGTGTATAGCACTTGTCGGTAAGATGACCACTGCAACGGTGGTACTCACAATACTGGGCATGGTTCCAGTTGTCAGGCAGGGGGTTTGGTGGCCTATAGTTATCAAGGGGCTTCAGTATCCCATGGGCCCACAGTGTTTGGAGCATTTCAGATCTTGGGGCAGACAGATCATCATAATGCCTTGCTTCTCTTCGCCCCCTTGGCCTAGGCAAATGGCCAGGTTCAGATTTGGTCTGGCAACGAGGAAGAATTTTTTCTGTTGGATAATATTGTAGTGGGAGTGGGTTGCCTGGACCTTGGCCCAAGAGGGATTCTTTCTTTAGTGTACAAGTTACTTCTTTTGGAAATCCTGAGGTCATTTGCTGGGAATAAGTATTTGAAGGGTCTAGAGGAAGGCAATTCTTCTGGTTATGGTAGCAGGCATTCAGGTGGGAGAGATCGGGGTTGATTTCTGGAGAATACAGGGTAGGACTATGGGCATTTGGAATCATACCTCCTTGGGTCATGGGATCATTTTTTGGCTGATGGCTAGCACTTGGAGTACTTGGTGGCTTTCCAGAGGTTTGGAAAAGGATATTTTCTGAGATATCAGGAAGGTTTACCTCAGGGAAGTGGGAAGCATTAGGAACATGTTTTGAGATTTTGACCTTTTGGGAGAGAGTTGTCAGGACCTCTGAGAAGCCTTTTAAAAGCTCACCCATCATTTGGTTTGTCATTCTTTCTATGATGGCGTCCACGCTTCTTTAGCCGGGCCTCTCAAACTTAAGAGAAGGTGCATACTTAGGAGTTTCTGTTCCTGATTCCCAGTGGCTTCCATCATTGCTGGCTCCTGTCATAGCTTGTTTATTTTCTGGTTGCGGTATTTGGTAAGGATTTTGGGTAGGGTATGGATTCTGGGTTGGATATGGATTTTGGACAGGATAAGGATTTGGGGTTGAATATGGATTTGGGTTTATGGCAGTATTTGGTGAGTTAGTGTTTGGCTGAGGGTTTGGGTTTGGAGGCACATATGAGGTTGATGCTTCCTGGGGAACTGCAGGGGAAGAAATTACCTCACCATTGGATTTCAAGCTTTGTACCAGATTGGTCATTTGGCTCATTATAAGATCAATTGCTGCACCCAAATTTTGGTCTAGCCACTGCTGCATTGCTGGAGTCGGAGCATACCCGGAGCCCCAGATGCACTCATAGCGATTGTTCACTTTCTGCCATACTATCGGATCGCACCTTCGAGCCGCCTTGTCGATGTTTACGATACCCTATGATCGATCTCGCACTTGATTCCGTATCAATCGGCGATCTTGTCTCTGCCTTTCCAAATTCGGGCCAGGTTTCTGGGGAAAATGGGCCTGGTATCAGAAGGCTGGCTGAAGGCTTTTCTGGGCTTGGAGTACAGCGTGCCTTTATTAGTATATTTTATTATTATTTTATTATTCCTACAAAATGACCGGATAAGCACCTGCTTAATTTTGACAGTCTCAGGACTTTCCTAGAACAGTGGATTCTTTCTCCAGAGTATAGGACCAACGTATTTCACCTGTCTTTCGACTCCCCGAGATCGGACTGATCCCAGGCGAAGGGCCTATACTCTTTCCGGGATCCACCATTCGAAATGGTCTAGGTCGAGCATTTGAAAATAATAAGTCAGCCCCAGTGTAAAAAAAAAAAATTTTTTTTTTTTTTTGACTTGCGCATTTTTTTTTGACTTGCACATTTTTTTTTTGACTTGCGCACATTTTTTTTTTTTGACTGGGGCTGACCCATAATTTAAAATGCAAAAACCGGTCGGTCTTGAAGTGTCCTGAAAATTTATATGCAGTCTAACGTTGACTTATGCAGGAGGTAGGCTGGCCATGGTGTAGGGTAGCAATTCGGAATATATTTATATGCATGTGCACGTGTGTGCGGTATCTAAAAAGCAAAAAGAGTTTTTTTTTTTCAGATATAGAAATAGAAAATAAAATAGATATAGTCTGTCTTGCTGTTGTGTGTGGATTTTCTCGGCTTTTTAGCTTAAGCGCGAGCAAGCAAGCATACCATCAAGAAATAGAAAGAAAAGCGGGGAATCTATTTATATATATTTTTTTTAGAAAAATGGGTCCTAACCCCCAAAATAAAATGACAGAATGAATGCATATTATATACATATGTATATTTTACGGAATGAATATGAAGCAGAATAAAATAATATAAGACTGAAAACAAAGAGAAAATTTTTTTTTTTTTTGAAAGAAGCCCCAGCCCTTTTTGTTGTGCTGCCCAGATATAAAAGAAAATATTACATATACATCATATATACATAATAGTGTTTGAAGGCTTTTAATCGGCCAAGTACGCGGCGTTGTATGCCCCGGCGATACCACACTCTATTTAGAATGCTTTAAGGGTATCAATGGAGTTTCCAGCCCATATACTTAGACCGACTTATATATATATATATATATATATATATATATTTTTTTTTTTTTTTTGAAAAAATTTTTTTTTTGACATATATATATATTTATACATATATATTATTTATTTATTTTTATTTTTTTACAAAATGTATATATATATATATATATATATATATATATATATATATATATATATATATTTATACTCTTAAACATGCCCGTAATGTATCGAACGAGAGGCCGCGATGGAGGATCATATCCACAAATATGGCCACCGTAATGGGAACACTTTATTCAAATGCGTAAATTAATATGACAAGCATATCGCAAAAAACAAATAAAAAAAGGTTTTATTTTGCGAGTCTAGCCCTCCATTTTATTTAAAATAAAACAACGTCCCCAGCAGAGTCGCCACTGTGAGGTTCAATGTGCGCACCCCGCGCCCTTGGATAGGGGTGCTTGTGCGCGGATGCGGACACCACGCGCTCGTTCCACCCTCCCTTGTTTAGGGAAGACGAAATCCAAAGTGCGAGAGGAGTCTTTGTCTATATTAGCACGTTGGAATGTGCCTCGGTTGCCTTGAGTGAATTTTGTATCCAATATGAGAACTTATGGTTTTCCATGTTAAGTTATCCCTTATTTCGTGGATAACGAGGATATGGGAATGCATTACTCTTCCATTCCCATTCTCCCTTTATCTTTCAGGAAAATAGAGAAGTGCAAGAAAGAATATTGCGACGCCCACTATGAATTTTATGAAAATAGCCTTATGGCCTATTTTGGATCACTATGAGTGCCTTGGGTTTTCTACGTCAAGTTATCCATTATTTCGGGGATACCAAGACATAGAAATACATCACCTTTCCATTCCCATTCTCCCTCGTTTAGGGGAGAACGTGAAAGTGCAAAGAAAGATGTTGCGAGGCCCCACTGAATCCAAAATTTTTTAGAGTCGCCACCTTTATTTTAAGGCAAAAATAAAGGAAAACCGTAAAAGAAAACCGAGATTTTAGAAAGCGGGTTCGGAGGCTAAGTTACGAGTTGGGAAGGTGCTAGGCACCCAACTCGCCTTTCGATCTCGCGTTTTTGGTGAAGTATGCTTATTGTCACATTTACTTAGCAAATAAATAAGGTCTTATTTTGACAAGGGAAAATTAAACAGATACATTCGTGGCCACATTATTTACTGGACTCGCACCGTCTCTTTCCAATAATTACGACACATTTAAAAATATTTGGCCATTATAACGGCTCTTTTTAGTATTATTTCCTAATAAAATCCGGGCAGCATAACTGCTTATATTTTGATATTGAACCGGACCGGAAATAATACATTTACAAATAAAGATTTTATTGAATAAATAAAGTAAATAAATACAAACTTATCTAAAAACATTTTGCCATAATAACGGCTACATTTAGTACTATTTCCTAATAAAATTCGGGCAGCACAACTGCTTATATATTTACATTGGGCCGGACTGGAAATAATACTATTACATAGAAATAAAAGACTTTAACAATAAAAGCTTACAAGCGGCGTAGGGTGTGCTCGCTGTCCCCGGGGAGAGAGAGTCTTTTTTCCGTGCAGGTGCAGGTTGAAGTTGTGTGTTGTGTGAATTTGGGCAGCGTAACTGCTCTGAAAGTTACTTTTCGGCCTCGGGATCGGGCGGGTAATGTTTATTTCGCTTGTTTGTTTGATCGAAAAGGCTAAATTTTGGCGGAGTAACGCTTACTATCGGCTATTTTGGCCTTTTAAATCGGGCAGAGCAACTGCTCTATCCACGATTTTTGGACCGGGGAAAAAGGGTGGATACCTAGCTGGGGGGCTAAGGAACACTTCTACCGGTTGGATTTGTGTTTGGCGGAGGTTTGGCAGGGTTTCTAGGCTTTAGAAATTTATCTATCGGTGTTTATTTCTTCAGCGTAACAACGACGCAGAGAAATTTTACGCAAAGCAGGTGTGTTGAATGAAGGAGCCGGAGGCCTCTATTTATAGGAGGAGGCTGGGACATCGAAGGAATTCTGAAATTTCTCTCCGTGCATCAGAGGATTGTACACCGCGTTTGATGAATTGCATTTTACGGCAAACTTTGCGTTGAATAGTGCTGGGGGGAGAAGGTTTGGGTGCCACCCTATAGGGGTTTGGGCGCCACACCCAAACCCTTCGTAGGTGGTGCCCAAACCTCAAACATGGCTCTTTTTTGACACTTTGGCCCCCTGCAATTTGTCCTTTTGTGCATCCTGCTTTGTTCTTTTGCAATTTTGACCCTGTAACTTGACATTTGTTAATGTTTTAACAGTTCTTGATATTTTTTGTCATGTCATGTATCTGGGGTACGAAATTGGGGTGTCTACAAGAATCACAATCAGTAATTCTCTTCCGACTAGAGTCAAATCTCTCGAGTTGAGTAGGACCACGACAATAGTAAATCTTTATCTACCAAATTTTAACGTAGTTACATAGATGGAAGAGATTTTAACTTTATTTATATATTTACTTTTCAATTTTTAAATTTACATTTAAAAAATAACATTTGAAAATTACACTTGAAGCACTATGATTTATGTATTTTATAATTTATTTAAAATTAAATAAAATCGTGTCAAAAATTTATCCAACAATTAGTAAATTAACCAAAAATGAATAAATCACAATCAATTGGTACATAACTATATAAGGAGTAAATAACATAAAAGTAATGCATATACCAGTGGGCATAAAGACCAAGTGGGATTTGACTTAATTAAAAAATTACTATAACAGTAATAAATTAAAAAAATCAATATATATATATATATATATATATATATATATAGAGAGAGAGAGAGAGAGAGGGAGAGAGATCTGTAGCCAAACTTGGGGTTCAATACTTCGATGTACTTTGTATATGGGCCAAAAGAAATGGGCATTGCCTTCTGCAAGACTCAAATTATATTGGAGAAATTGTGGGTCGGTCAACTTTTCAAACCGAACATGATGCGAGATGAACAACTTGATTGTGCTCAAATCGTAACAAAAATAGGCACTCTGGGTGAGTGAGTAATCGAGAAAGACACATGGAGTGGAGCGAGTAGCAAGTTTGTGGGTGGAGTATGGGCGGAGCTAACGGTAGCAAAGACAACCAAATGCACGAAGTTTGGAATAGTTAGAAGGAGACCAAAACAGTTTTTGATAGGGTGAGAGTTGTTTCAAAGTTGATGTGGGTAGCCGATTTATGAGGTAAGTCGCTGTTTGAAACGTGAACGACTAGAAAGGTAGCGGAAGAGATGCTTTAGAAAGGAGGGAGAGGTTAATCTCAACAATGTGACGATGACGACGTTTCGAGAACCCATTGTGTTCCAAAGTGTGGGGTGGCGAGGTGAGATGGGAAATGCTGTTAGCGGATAGGCAAGTGGCTAAGCCAATGTCCCGGGAAAGTCCAATGTACTCTCCACCATTGTCCGAGTAAAGAGTGACAATGGTCGTTTTGAAATAGTTTTCAACCAGTGCTTTAAAATGGGGAAAGATTGTGGTGACTTCAGACTTGCGTTTTAGAGGATAGAACTATATGTAGTGTGTGTCAATATCAACGAAGATCACATAATACTTAAAACCCATCAACAGAATGAATGGAGGAAGTCCATTCATCACAGTAAATAATTTGGAGTGGGGGGTAGATACAATAGTAGATTGAGATAAAGGAATTTTGTGACTTTTATTGCATAGACAATCATTACAGTATATTTGTTTAATGCAAGTAATGTCTAAACCTAAGCCAAAACTAGATAGAATCTGATATTGGATAGGTTAAGACGGATGACCAAGCCAATAATGTCAGTCTTTATGAGAAACTTTAGAGCCTATACAGGCAGAGGCGCGAGAAGAGGGAGTTGTTGTCGACATTCATATACACCATTCGTAGACTGTCTGGTCAGCAGTATGCTCCATGTTAGTAGATCCTTCACATGAAAAAGGTATGGTAAGAACTCAATAGATGTGTTATTAGATATGCAAAATTGAAATATGTAAATGAGGTTACGTTTCATGCTAGGAATAAACATGACATTTTGTAATGTAAAGGTGTGTGATGGTGTGTTAAAGGAAGAAGAACCAATTTTAGAGATAGGTAGCCATGTACAATCCCCAATAACCATGTCGTCTGAGTCTGTGCATGTTGAGTGTAGAGAAAGGTTACCAGGGTCACCAATGACATGGTGAGAGACATTACTATCAAGAAGCCAACTCGGTGTCCCTGTGTCCAATGTGGTCGCTAGATGTGCCCACGGTTGCCACTTAGAGCCACTTATAAGGAGTAAGTAGCGGACTGGGGCACGGTAGCGATCAGTTGGTAGTTGGGGTAGCGAGCAACAGTGTGACCATGTTGCCAGCAGCACGGTTATTGTTCCTCGGAGCAGCACGGTTGACCGAAGCAGGCTGCGAGAAGGACGCGGGTTAAGACTATTTCAAGAACAATTCGCGTTTGATGAGTTTTTCATAAAGCTCATCAAACGAGATGGGAGTGTCCCGTCCTTCGACCACTTCAATAATATGGCGGTAATCATCATCTAGGCCCTCTAAGATGATCTTAATGAGATCCTCGTGGTCGAGGGGTTTACCAAGAACAGCAAGCTAGTCAGCACGACCTTTGACGGACTGCATGTATGCAGAGATCGTTTGAGTTCCCTTGTAATTAAGCTCGCTTCAAGTGGTCCTTGATCTGCTTGATATGACCGCGAGTTGGGCAAGTATAAGTGTGAGTGCCCCGCTCCGAGACGACCCTGCCATCGGGGAAAAGCATGTGGTTTTAGAGCATTGAAGCACGTGGAATACGCTTGGGCCTCGTTGTGGACTCTAAGAATTGTGATTACAGAGTCGCTACCTCCATTTTATGGTTAAACAGAGAAAAACCGAAAATACCAGAAAGTGTATAGGTCCGAGGGCTAAGTTGCGAGTTGGGAAAAGGTTAGGCACCCAACTCGCCCTATTGTATCATTTAACATGCTTATTTTATCGGGTTTAGTTTAGGTTTTTGTTTATATATATATATATATATATATATATATATATATATATATATATATATTGGCAAGACGGGATGTCGTTTGAGCATAATAACAGTTTTATTGTCATTTTAGCACTTAAGGTCTATTAACCGTTATCTAAGCATGTTGTTAATCATCTTAATATTTTATGTGCATTTATATACAAATACTATTTTATCTATTTATATTATTTACACATAACATGTATAAACGTTATAATATTATTATCTATATTATTGCTATATAAGCGAAATATATAACTAATTATCGCATTATTCATAGGCGGTATAATAAATCTATTATTACTATTTTAACTAAGAGACAGAATAATGATGGGGTACCTACCTCTTGTAGCGTGAAATTTTGATCCTGGTATATACGTCTAGGCTTTAGCCTACTAGGCGCTCGTAGTCTCTGGTGTGCTCTCCCTGTCGTCTCTCGAAAGAGAAAGTCTTTTTTTATCTTATCATCACTATCATCATCATCATCATCATTGTTGTTATCCAGGCAGCATTACCGCGTCTTTTGACATTTAGATCGGCTCGCCAGGGACGAGGAATGAGGGGGACTCGCTTGCTCGGGTAAGGGAAGGGGCTGCCGCGAGGGCAGGAGGTCGGGGGCCGGAGGCTCGCTTGCACAAGGAAAGGGAGGAGGAGGCTGGGAGCCTTTGGCTCACTTCACGAATTAAGGGAGCATGAGAGGAAGGAGGAAGCCAGGAGGAGAGGTTGTTGTTAGGTGTGAAAAACTGAAGGCTGAAACCTTATTTTATAGGGAAAAATCGAGTCAGGCAACCGGAGAAACCAGGATTAGAAAGTTTGTACACAGCGCAAGGGAAGCAGGGCATGTAGCTGGAACAACGAAGAAACTAGAGAAGAAGAAATCAATCCAGGGTGCGGCACATGCAAGATTGGGCGCCGCGCCTCGACTTACTACCCTTCACAAATTCTTTCAATTTTCATCTGTATTCCTAACTTGTTATCTTTTCATCTTGATCATTCTGCCCCCCCCCCACCTCTCCCGAAAGGCTAAGTCCTTTCATATAGCAAATATATTTTTGCACATTTTAGGAAATGGAGGGTACGAAATTAGGGTGTCTACACAAGGTTTTTCCATGCATCGTAGGTAGTGTGTCGGCACCAAATAGAAGTTTGTCTTGCCGGAGCCAAGGTTGGTAGTGTAGGTTGGGTGTTGGAGCATCATTGGAGAGAATGGTGGGAGGCGAACAAAGGTGTGAGCCATCTACGAACTTGTAGAGGTCATAGCCAATAAGTGTTGTCTCAACTTGGAGTTTCAAAGCGATGTAATTGATGGAGGTGAGTTTTGTGATGTTGTGGTGGGAGATATTTATGAGTTGGAATGTATGGTTTGGATCAATGGGGTTTTGAACGGTGAGGGTGTGGTTGTCGGTAGCCATGAAGGCGATGAGACATTGGTTGACTGTGGCGGTGGGAGGAAGGTTTAGGAGCAAAGATCTGATACCATGTATAAATTCACAATTAATATGAATAACGACATAACCTTTCCATTGATTGAATCGCATATTTATGTAAGGAGTTACAATTAGGTTACACTTGGATTAGGGTTGCAGGAATCCTTTACAATGAATGAGTTATACTAAGGAAATAACTATATAAGGAAATGAACTATACAAGGTAATTACCACTAAACAATAATAACAATAAAATAATAAATAATATTATTCTCTAATAATATAAACATCTTTACTTTGCTAAAGCATTTTTATAATATTGAACAACTCTAATAAACTTATATATCTATTAATTATTAAACTTTTCAAACTTGATTTTTTTTTTTTTGGAGGGAATGACTAGTGTATAGTATAAAGTACTTTCTCCGTCCTAAATTATTGTCATTTTTGACCCATCCTATGAATTAAGGAAAAACCACTCAATTATTAATATTAATGTAATATGTATTCCCTACATTCCAGACAAAGAGTTGGTTATTCTATTTTTTGATGTTAAACTTAAAAATTCTACTTTAAAAAATTATGTTTATAATTTCCAAAACTTTTCAACTTTATCGTCCATATGTGACATCTTGACTATGGTTAAGAATTTGTATAATTCTGACAAACTTTAATAATACTTATATATCCCTTAATTAATACTCCCTCCGGACCTATATATAAACAAAACTAACCGATTTCACACAGATTAAGAAAATAAGTTAAATTAGTTAAATTGTCTTGATTTTATATAAAACAAAAATATACTTACTAAAATACCCTTAAGTATCCCACTCAAAACTGATGACAATTAATGCAATATTAACTCATTGTTATCAATTGATTATAGCTCCTTTTATAATTAGTGGCTCTTTGTGTATAGGGAATGTGCACACATCTTGAAAAACAAAAGAATTAACAAGGGGTATTTTTGGTACCAAACTTCTTGGAAGTTGTGAGTATAGTTTAATATGGTGATTTTTGCTTATATTTAAGTCCACCAAAATTTGATATTTTTTGCTTATATATAGGTCCGGAGGGAGTAGTTTTTTTTTTTCAAACATAGACTCTTTGGTGAAACGGATGGAGCGATTTACTTTAAAGCTAATGCGCATATTAGACTATTAATAAAGTAGTAAAAACAAGTAAGTATAAAATGGTAAAAGTGTTTTCTTACAAAAGAAAGTTTACAAACAAACAATTTTTTTTGGGGATGAATTAAAAAAGGAAAGCAAAACAATAATTTAAAGACTGAGGGAGTATAACATGTAATTTTATTTATGTTTTATATTCATGCTATTTTAAGTTATGTGTACTTTTTTATTGATGATAATAAAAAGTGTAGGTATTTTGTAAGATTGTCTAACAGATCTTTATTTGTAAGACGGAGTCTCACTATCTCACAGCTCAACTCATCAACACCGTGGGTCGGGTCAATGTGATCAGTCTGACATAAAATACCTATAAAAAAAACTGTATTTTCTAGGTTTTTGTCTAATAAAAAAGAGCAACTACATAATTTATAGTTAAGTTAAGGGTTAATTGCATAAAAAAGTAGTAGTAGTAGTAGACTAGTAGTGGTGGTGGTGATGGTGGTGGTGTTAGTGGTGGTAGTGATGGTGGTAGTGGTGGTGGTAGTGGTCATAGTGGCGGCAGCGACACCAAGAACAACAGCAGTGGTAGTAGTAAAAATAAAAGTAATGAAAATAATTTCAATAAAAAGTAATAGTAATCTATTATATAAAACAGATCCGGCGGTTGGGAAAAGTTATTTACCGGTCATGATTTGATTTTACCAAAGACAATCACCGGCCAGAATTAAATCTTTGGGAAAAGCTATTTACTGGTCAGGATTTGATTTTACCAAAGACAATCACCGATCATGATTAAATCTCATCTAAACTGTTTTTATCTCAACCTAATTTAATTTAACCGTTTCCTATTCACGTTTTTCTTCCTAAATCTCATCTAAACTTTTTTTTATCTTAACATAATCTAACTGTTTCCTATTCACGTTATTCTTCATACGTTTTTATTTCAACCGACTTTCTTTCATCCTTTTCAGGCTTAGTTTTTTTTTTTTTGCTCTTATTTAAACTTTATACTCCTTCTTTCTTCTTTTTTACTGTCACGAATACCTTAGTGGATAATAACAAACCCTTTACCATCTTCTTCGCACCTCCCCCGCTTAGCAACCGTCATTTTCTCTGTCTAATCCCTTAATTATTTTATTTATTTGACTATTCTCTTTCATTCTTTAATAAATCACTTTTGACCACCACCCCCCTATCTTTAGTTTCGAGAAAGAGAAATTAAAAAGGAAACGAAAATTGATAGTTGAGTTCTCACTAATTTAAATAAATTTAATTATATATATATATATACACACATACACATAATATATATTAGTTATTATATTTATTTATTTGAATACTAACACCGTCACGAACACAAATTCTAGTAATAATAATGCTAAAATAATAATATTGGCGTTGGCTGGGACGTCATGGTTCTAGCTACCCACTATTATGGCTGCATAAACAAATCGAATGGATTGATAAAGTATTGTAGGTGGACAAGTTGTCACTTTCTAATTTGGTAAACATATATAATTCTTCTATTTCGGATAATTAGTTTATTATTTTATTTTAATATATTTTATTTAAAAAGTTTATTTTAAAAAATTGAGTCACAAAAATATCATTTTATTATTAATAACCTATTAAAAATATTATTTACTTAAAAAGTTTGAATTTCCGAGAACCGAGGGAGTACATTGTGTGGCAGAAACTTAATTTGATATTATAACTAATCAGGTTTTGTTTGGATGGAGAGTAATTCAAATAATTTAATCCGCAAGTTGTTTTGCGAAAGATTCGTTCAGACATTGTTAATTGATGAGATGATATGTAGAAACTAAAAATGAGAGAGTATTAATGAGGTCATCTATGATCTAACCACTGCCATTGATTCGGTCCAAATTCATCATTTTCATGATATCATAGATAACTAGAGTGATTGTCAAAGTAATTGTATTATGCGTTCAGATTCTCGTCACTTACTCATTAGTGGGTTGAGCTGGTTTTTTCTTTTAACATTCAATTTCTTTTAATAAGGTGAGCAGCAAGTCGCCAAGTCGGTCAATGATAAATTATGACTTAATTGGTTAACATGGTTAAGAAATATTTGAGATCTATTCAATTTTGTGTAAATTGAGAGATGGTTGTTACTTGTTGTATGTTGCATTGGTCTTGTGCTGTGTATATAAGTTACTAATAAAGTTAATTTGTCTAAATTTTTACAATTTATTTATTTATTTCAATTGCTTATTTGACTTGTTAAAAGTTTTTTTCCTGAATATATAGAAACTAAATAACTAGCAAAAACATTATTAATAAAATAAAGGCAAATAAGAAAATACAAAATAATCCAGTAAGTAATTAGTAAGTATTTTTCAAAACAAAAAATAATCCATGTGAGCAACCTAGGTATTCCAATTCTTTTGTGGGTATCTATATCCAGCTAACGAAAACTTCTAATTTGGAGGTTTGGGAGAGAGGTGTGTAGAAGTTTTCCGAAATCGGACCGGACCAATATTTTGGATTGGTCCTGAATCTGAATTTTCACAGAACGGAAAATTGTGTCGGTCCCCGGTTCAAGAAACAAAAAACGCAGAACCAGACCAATATGTTATTTATTATATATATATATATATATATATATATATATATATATATATATATATATATATATATATATATATTCCTTAAGCACAAACTTTCCTAACCCTAAATCCTAATTGTGACTTTGTGTCTCTTTTACTCTCTCATCTCAGTCTCTCTTCTCGCTATCCCTCCGTCCGGCGTCCACCATTAACGCTGTCTCTGAAAGCCAACCAACAAGATACGGTACCTCTCTCAATTCTTCTTCATCTCTTTCAAACCCTAGATTTCCCCCACTCTCTGCCCTTGTTCGTTGTCTCTCTCATACCCCTCTTTAATTTGTTTATTTATTTACTGTTTACAACACATACCAAGCCTTCAACTAAAACCCTCCAATCGATCTGTCAATTTTTCGTCCCTTTAGGCTTCAAGCCTTCAACTGAAATCCTCCAATCGATCTGCAGCACAGACTCTTCAGTAGCGAGTTTGAGCTTTGGCAAGCTTTGGCTTTGACCTCCTTTGAAGCTTAGCTACTTAGCTTCTCTCTCTCTCTCTCTCTCTCTCTATTTGTTTGAGTTATGTTTTTTTTTCCTCTCGATTTTCATTACATAAAATTGTGGGAAAGGGTCTAGAATCTGAACATGTTTCGAGTTTACTGTGTTATGTTTATTTTTCGATCTAAATAAGTTTTAAATCTTAATTTTGGGTTTGATATTTGTATATCACTGTTGATTGCTGCTCAAAGAGAATGTATTTTTGAGCATTCAAGCATTGGTGAAGGGAAGAAATATTTTTCCTAGAGATGTCGTAATGTTGATTGTGTAAATCTTTTAGATTTTATTATGTATTTGTATTAAACATGTAAAAAAATAAATAACCATCGTATTGGTCCAGTCCTGGATCTCGTACGTCTTCAATTGGTTCTGGACCGGACCAATGTATTGGTTCTCCAATTCTCAAGGTTGAGTTTCCGCTATGATTGTTCTTTTGTTGTGAATTTTGAACTCATTCCCCTTAACAATGTTTACATTTGATCTCGATTGATTCCTTTTGTGAAAGAATCGGCTAGGTATTCCTTTGACTTTATATGTTCAATAGAAACAACCCCATTTGAGATCAATTGTCTAATGGTATTGTGTCTACGACGAATGTGTCTAGACTTACCATTATACATACTACTATGTGCCTTGCCTATTGCTGCACATATTTATCCTAACAAGGAATATCTTCTAAGAAATTTCTAAGTCACTCGTCTTCTTCACCAGCTTTGTCTAAAGTAATGAATTTGGATTCCATGGTGGATCAAGCTATACACGTTTGCTTAGAGGATTTCCATGACACTTCTCTTCCACCTATAGTGAACACGTAACCACTTGTGGACTTGGAGTCTTTTGTGTAAGATATCCAATTTGCATCGCAGTATCCTTCTAACACTGCTGGATGTCTATTATAAAGTATCTCATAATCTAATGTATACTTTAAATATCTCAAAACCCTAGTTAGGGCTCTCCGGCCAATGATCCTGGTTAGGATTACTTGTGAATGTTAGCCTACTTAGTTTACTTAGTGAATATGTTATGTCTGGACGTGTACAATTGGTTAAGTACATCAAACTTCCACTTACCCTAGCATATTCATGTTGAGAAACTAGTTCTGCTCTATTTTTGGCTAAGTGTAGACTTAAGTCTACTGGTGTCTTAGCCGGAGGGCTGTCAAATGCATTGAATTTCTGAAAGACTGTGACAAGACCATTCCATCCGATGTTTTAGAGATCTTCATCCCTAATATAACACCATCTAGTCCCATATCTTTCATGTAAAAGTGTTTCTTTAACATGTTTTCAGTATTCATGATTATATCATGAGTACTTCCCATAATTAACATGTCATCTACATAAAGACAAACAATGACGTAAGCATTATTTGTATTTTTAATATAGACACCATTTAACATGTCACATTCATTGATCTTGAAACCATTTGACAACATTGTTCGGTCAAACTTTTCATGCCATTGCTTAAGTGCTTCTTTTAATCCATATAATGACTTTATAAGTTTACACATCTTTTTCTCTCTTCCCGGAGCAACAAACCCCTCAGGTTGTTCAATGTAAATCTCCTCGTCTAGCTCTCCATTTAAGAAGGACGTTTTTACGTTCATTTGATGTATCTCAAGGTTTTGCAAAGCTATGATAGCAATGAGAACACGAATGGATGTAATTCTCGTGACAGGAGAATATGTGTCGAAGAAATCATAACCTTCTTTATGTTTAAAACCCTTTGCTACCAAACGGTCTTTGTACTTGTCAATAGGTCCATCCGCCTTATACTTCCTTTTAAGGATCCATTTGTAACCCAAAAGTTTGCATCCTGGAGAGAGATCAACCAACTCCCAAGTATTATTATGCATGATGGACTCTATTTCACTATTAATAGCTTCTTTCGAGAACGGAACATCCAGACTAGATAAAGCTTCTTTAACAGTTATAGGTTCGTCTTTTAACATGAAATTAGTTAGAAAATCAGGACCAAAAGATGTAGGCACCTTTGTCCTTTTAATGCGCCTTGGTTATTCATCTTTTTTAGATGTACCATTTGCAGTTTCATAAGTTCTTTTATTAGAATTTGTTTCTTTCCTTTCACCGTAAGGAAAGATACTTTCAAAGAATACAGAATTCCTTGATTCTATGGTCGTTCCTTCACTTATGTCAGGAATTTCTGATTTGTGCACTATAAATCGATAGGCTCTACTATTGCTAGCATATCTTATGAAAATACAATCAATCGTTGTAGGACCGATTTTAACTTGTTTAGGTTTAGGAACTTCAACTTTAGCCAAACACCCCCACATTCTAAGGTATTTAGAAGATTGTTGTCGCTTGTTTCATAACTCATATGGAGTCTTATCTTTACTTTTATGAGGTAACTTATTAAGAATATAAGTTACTAAAAGAATGGCTTCCCCCCACAAGTTTTGGGGTGGGCTCAAACTTATGAACATCACATTCATCATCTTTTTAGAGTATGATTTTTGCGTTCAGTAACTTCATTTGATTGAGGTGAGTATAGAGTTGTCGCTTGATGAGTTATGTCATATTCCCAACATAAGTCTTCAAACGGAGCAACAAATTCTCCACCTATATCACTTCGACTCTTCTTAATTGTTAAATTAAGTTGATTCTCAACTTCTTTCTTATAAGTTTTAAAAGCCTCTAAAGCTTCGTCTTTTCTTTTCAAAAGGTATACATAACAATACCTAGTGCAATCGTCAATAAAATTAATAAAATATTTTTCCCACCTCGAGTTTGCACAAATTTTAAGTCACATATATCGGTGTGAATTAACTCGAGAGGTTTAGTGTTTCTTATTACCGAAGGAAACGGTGACTTAGTCATTTTCTCTTCAACACAAATTTTGCATTTGTCGTGTGAATCAATTTTATATATAGGCATTAATTTTTGATTCTCCAACCTTTTAATCAAGTTGAAATTTACTTGTCCTAATCTATCATGCCATAAATTAGAATTATCCAACAAGTAAACATAATAAATATCTTTATTCTTCGCCTCTGGGCGGTAACAATCATTTTAAAGAGTTTTTTTTTAATCAAGGTACCCTTTACCAATGAAAAGACCATTTCGGTCAGTGCAAACTTGTCAGACTCAAACACAAGTCTAAATCTGGCCTTACTCATAAGAGGGCCGGAAACCAAGTTTTTACGGATGTCTGGGACATGCAGCACAACACTCTGAACCTGCATCACCTTAGGTGCATGGCCCCCATTACCACCATTTGAGAATTTCTGCATCCCACTACTGTGATTGCCCTTGTATTGTTTGGTTGTATCATTAGACTGTCCAGGATGCCCTACTGGAAACCCATGGAGTTTGTAGCACTCAGCCTTAGTATGCCCTTCCTTATTGTAGTGATTGCAATAAATTCCCTTCTTAAATGGAGCCCTTACATACCCAGTTGTATTGTTGTTATTTCTATAATTCCCAGTTGTTTTGTTATCCCCTTTTGTGTGATCCTTATAAGTATTTGCTGCTATGACATTCAATTCAGAAACATGGCCTATTATCGGGGATTCCTCCTACCTTACCATGTAATAGGTTTCACCAAAGCTAGGTAGTGGTTTCATTCTTAAAATCTGACCCCTTATATTTGCATAGCTATCATGTAGACCCATTAGAAACTGCATTAACTTCTTTCTTTGCTCCCTAGTGTGTTGTGCTGCAACTGCTCCACAATTGCAAGCACGACAAGAACAAGCAGTGATTGTGTCCAATGTTGTACTTTCATCCCACAGTCCCTTCATCTTATGGTAATAGGACTCTACAGAGCCATCTCCCTGCTCTAGTTTGTGTAAGTCTTTCTCTAGTTGGAAGATCCTATGGCCGTCTATGATGGCATATCTTTCCTTTAATTCAGTCCAAACCACATATGCAGATGAAATGAAACGCAAGCTATTACTTATTTCTTCTGAAACTACATTAAACAGCCATGAAATTACCATGTCATTTGCCCTAGCCCATAAGGGAAAGAGCACAGAATTTGTGTCAGGAACTGGGAAATTACCATTGATGAGGGAGGACTTATTCTTAGATGATAAAGAGATTAGCATTGACCTGGACCATGCACTGCAGCTATCGCTTCCAGTAAGCTTGGTGGAGATCAGCACCAACCCTGGATGGTCATTGTTGTATAGAAATAACGGATGCATGTTGGAGTCAATCGGAATTTCCATTGAGGTGGAATTGGAAGTTCTTGCTCCAACATTGTTCTGTGTTGGTTGTTGTTTATCACCACTGGTGGATTGTTCGCCACTGTTGTTCTCCATGGCTCCTCCATAATAACAATGAAAACAGGATTTGATCCAATCGAAATTTGAAATTATTCCAGAGGATCTCAAATCGAAATCGAACTGGAATGATTCAAAGTAAATTCAATCGGTGAAATGATTGAATTGGAATTAAACGAACCTAGATCGAAGGCTCTGGTACCATGTTAACTTTGAGAGAGTTTTGGAAAGAGGGGATTTTCTCCATTGATTGTATTATCTCTTCTTACACTCAAATACCTCCACAACTGTTTTAAACACTGAGTAAATATCTCCCTAACAGACTTTGTATTGTAATTACATTTGTACCCCCAACTAAATAACAAACTTAACAACAGAAACCAAGTTACTAACATAAACAGAAGCTGGAACACAGGAGCTGGAATAAGCTGGAATTCATCTCCAAACATCAATGAATGGGATCTTGGTTGCTGTGTAGAATCTCTGTATATCCTTCCTTATGCAATGAGAGTGAATGGCTTGTGCTTGATGTGGAGCAATACTATTGTCAATAGCTTTGTATTTGTCACCGATAATTATGGCTACACATCTAAACTAGGAAAAACTCACACACCCTTGTATATATATTAGCCTTGTTCTCATGGGAAATTGGTTTTCCTTTTTTGGTGTGCATCCTTGACTGAGAGGCTTCGAACTTAGTATACTAATGACAAAAGTTGCTTCAGAGCTCCTGAACAGTAAAGTTGATCAACCTCCAAAGCTCCTCCAACATGCTCTCCTCCTATAAATAATTGTGGCAAACAATACTGCCTTTGCGTTTTTGAAAAGAAACGGCGTAGTTCCAATTCATATCCCTCGTCCTTTGTGGGGTTCCTTTCTTCTATATCCACCTTGTATATGTTCAAATATAATCGTATTTTGAGAGAATCTGTATAAGTTTGCATTGAAGAATACAAAACAACTTTCCCTTCAGTACTAGCAGGCAAACTACTTCCAGGAGTAGAAGAGCTTCCTGCCTTTGAATTTCTACTACCTGTAATGGCTGCCTCACCACAACTAGCAACATCTTCTTGGATTTCGACATTTTGACTCATCGGAAGAGACTTACAAGCTCGAGTTTCTACCTTTGGTTTCATTTCTTTAGAAGTCTTTCCAAACTTGCTTGATTCAGTACTTCGAATATTGCTCTCTTGCAAAGTCCCGTCCCTCTTGGTTGGCTGGTAATTACTTCCAAAAGCCCTCTCTCGTGAGGTCTCTATGGACTTGATTGATTCAGTTGTTCCAATATCATCTTGTTGCGAAACATTTTCATGCTCGGTTGCTTTGTTACTTCTAGAATCCTGTCCGGGTGTCTTTCCGAACTTGGTTGATTTACTACTTCCATATATGACGCCAGGCTTTGAATACTTCTGAAACATGGCAGATTTCCCAGCTTGTAAATCGCGTTTCTGTAATTTGAGTGCATCCTCTAGCACTGACACCACTTTGGTCATACTAGGGCGTTGTGATGGATCTAAATTCACGCATTTCTCTGCAATATCAATAAACACCTCTAAACAGCTTTGCGAGATTGCCCCTGCAAGAAATTTATCTATGTTCCCGTAGGCCCATTGACCTATACTTTGATCCTCTGTGTTGCTATCATCACGCAACCGCTCCCACGGTTTTTTCCTGCACAGCACTTCAAACAATACCATACCAAAGGCGTATACATCTACCCTTGTGGTAATCTGGCCAGTCTTTAAATATTCAGGAGCAAAATACCCAACAGTGCCCTTCACGGCGGTGCTAACTTCAGAACGTGTCTGGTTTGCAGGGCCCCACCTAGACAACCCAAAGTCCGAAATCTTAGCAGCCAAATTATTATCTAATAAAATGTTGGCGGGCTTCACATCCCGGTGAATGATTTTGGATTCGTTAGAGGTGCCAGTATGAAGGTACTCTAACCCATGCGCAGCACCAATACATATGTTTAGTCGTTGGTCCCAAGATAGAGAACAACCACCAACTTGTTTGAAAAGTTTGTCATGTAGGCTTCCATTGGGCATCAACTCGTAAACCAATATGGTTGAGTCGTGTTGCTGGCAATACCCAATGAGAGAGACAAGATTAGCATGATGAAGGTTGGAAAGCATGTCAATTTCTTTTTTAAACTCACTGGAGGAATTGGATTTTAGACGCTTCACAGCAACAAAAATCTTGTTCCGGCCATCAGGAATTATGCCCTTGTATACCTCTCCTTCTCCCCCTTTCCCAATGACATTTGCATCATCAAAGTATTTGGTTGCCGTTTCAATCTCCTTGTATGAAAACAGACGGCACCGTGCTTGCCTGGACAAGGACAACATGATTGGCCTGCCTTTGTCTTCAATTACAAATTAAAGTGGGCAATGCTAGTATCAAAAGGACGACTAGGATTTAAAGATTGAAGTAAGGAGGGTGGTTTGGTTGATGTTAATTTCCTAACACTTTAATTGGCAAAGAAGAAGAAATTGCTTGATTAGGTAGACCGTTCTGTTTTTTATTTTATTTATTTATTTTGGGTTGGTATTAGAAGGTAGACAGTAGACACGCATTGGATATAGATAATTAATCGGCGGCAAATTTCAAGTTGGTACAATTTTAGAAACATGTTTTCATCTAGGACCATCAATTTTTTAGATATTTCATGTAACTACAAATTGGTTGCCAAATGACAAAAATATCATTAATGAAGACAAAAGTCATCCGGCCTAAAAAATTCAAAAAATGCTGATGCCAAATCCAGGCATCAGAGCTGTTTTTCCAGATTTTCTTAAACAAAAAAATTCAAAAAATGATGATGCCAAATCCAAGCATTAGGGATGTTTTTCCATATTTTCTTAAGCAAAAAAATTCAAAAAATTCTGATGTCAAATTCAGGCATCAGGGTTGTTTTTCCAGATTTTCTTAAGCAAAAAAATTCAAAAAATGCTGATGCAAATCCATACATCAGGACTGTTTTTACAGATTTTCTTAAGCAAAAAAAATTCAAAAAAAATGATAATGCCAAAATCCAGGCATTAAGGCTGTTTTGACATACTTTCTTAAGCAAAAAAAATTCAAAAAACTCTGATGCCAAATCCAGGCATCAGGGCTATTTTGACATATTTTCTTAAGCAAAAAAATTCAAAAAACTCTGATGTCAAATCCAGGCATCATGGCTGTTTTTCCAGATTTTCTTAAGCAAAAAAATTTAAAAAATTCTGATGTCAAATCCAGACATCAGAGTTGTTTTTCCATATTTTCTTAAGTAAAAAAATTCAAAAAATAATGTTGTCAAATGTAGGCAGCAGGCCTGTTTTGACATATTTTCTTAAGAAAAAAAATTCAAAAAATGCTGATGTCAAATCCAGCATCGTGGTCAAGTTTTTCCGCATTTTATTACAAAAAATTCAAAAAATGCTGATGCCAAATCCAGGCATCAAGGCTGTTTTGACATATTTTCTTAAGCAAAAAAATTCAAAAAACTCTGATGCAAAATTCAGGTATCAGTGCTGTTTTTCCAGATTTTCTTAAGCAAAAAAATTCAAAAAATTCTTATGCCAAATCCAGGCATTATGACTATTTTTCCAGATTTTCTTAAGCAAAAAAAAATTCAAAAAATGTTGATGCCAAATCCAGGCATCATGACTATTTTCCAGATTTTCTTAAGCAAAAAAATTCAAAAAATTCTGATGCCAAATCCAGGCATCAGGACTGTTTTTCCAGATTTTCTTAAGCAAAAAAATTCAAAAAATGTTGATGTCAAATCCAGACAGCAGGGCTGTTTTGACATATTTTCTTAAGCAAAAATATTCAAAAAAATGTTGATGCCAAATCCAGACATCAGTGTTGTTTCGACATATTTTCTTAAGTAAAAAAATTCAAAAAACTCTGATGCCAAATCCAGGCATCAGGGCTGTTTTTTCAGATTTTCTTAAGCAAAAAAATTCAAAAAATTCTGATGTCAAATCCAGGCATCACTCAATCAGGGTTGTTTTTCCATATTTTCTTAAGCAAAAAAATTCAAAAAATTCTGATACCAAATCTAGGCATCAGGGCTGTTTTTTCAGATTTTCTTAAGCAAATAAATTCAAAAAATTCTGATGCCAAATCCAGGCATCAGGACTGTTTTTCTAGATTTTCTTAATCAAAAAAATTCAAAAAATGTTGATGTCAAATCCAGGCATCATGGTGGTTTTGAAAGATTTTCTTAAGCAAAAAAATTCAAAAATTGCTGATGTCAAATCCAGGCATCAGGGCTGTTTTGACAGATTTTCTTTTAAGCAAAAAAATTCAAAAAATTCTGATGTCAAATCCAGGCATCGGGCATGTTTTGACAAATTTTCTTAAGCAAAAAAATTCTGATGTCAAGGCTTGACATCAGGGTTGGTTTGACAAATTATTCAAGCAAAAAAAATCAAAAAATTCTGATACCAAGATTTGGCATTAGGGCTGTTTTGGCAAATTATTCAAGCAAAAAAAATTCAAAAATTCTGATGTCAGGGCTTGGCATCAGGGCTGTTTTGACAGTTTATTCAAGCCAAAAAAAAATTTAAAAAAGTTGATGTCAAGGCTTGGCATCAGGGCTGTTTTGACAATTTATTCAAGCCAAAAAAATTTTAAAAATTTTAATGTCAAGGCTTGACATCAAGACTGTTTTGAAAATTTATTCAAGCCAAAAAATTTTAAAAAATTCTGATGCCAAGGCTTGCCATCAGGGCTATTTTGACAGTTTATTCAAGCCAAAAAAAAATAAAAAATACTAATGCCAAGGCTTGGCATCAGTGCTGTTTTGAAAATTTATTCAAGCAAAAATATATTTAAAAAAAAAAACTGATGCCAAGGTTGTGAACAACTATATTCAAGCTATGACAAATACTTGCTCCTTCAAAAGGTAGCAATTTGTTGATAGCAGTCTAGTGATACAAAGGAGCATGTATAGAAACATGACTGGATTACATAATAGACTTGCAGGTTAGGAAAAATCATGCAATGAACAGTATAACAGAAAATATGTGCAGTAAATCACCGAGATGACCATCATAAAATGGACAAACTAGTTCCATAAAAGATGCATTTTATAGTAGTACAGGTGTAGAGCAGAGCTATAATTCTAATCTTCAGGACATGTCTTCACATCAAGTATATATATATATATATATATATATATATATATATATATATATATATATATATGTTAACATGATCTTATGATTGTGACAAACCGTCCAAATTGTGTGGCCAGTGATGGCAAGTAAAACACTAAACAGCCAGAAAACTAATCCAATTACAATCTATAAATCATGCAAACCCACCATGTGCATGAGCACGTAATGGTGTGTACATACATTATTCAAGTAGATAGATACAAACAGAGGAGGGCACTAAATCATGATCGAGATTATTACAGAATACATAGATTTGAGCCTCTAATTACATCCTCAGTTTGATTAAATAAGATCATCAACAACAACTACTAAATACCTGTTGGAAAACTAGTGTTTTTAAGTGAAGTAAATTGGGGCTTTGAGGCACTAATTTATTTGTGAGTCATTTATGTAATGACTATGGTAATCGTGGAATTATGTTCTTCTTCGTGAGTACATAAGAATACTATATTTATTTGTCCAATTCGGATATCGGATGAATAAGTTATAGAGGTTTAAAGTAGGACATTTGAAATGTTGGAAGTGGGTTATCCCACATTGGGAAAATGTGAAAAACTTGAAGGGTTTATATACATAGGCTCCCTTGTGGTTGGGTAAGCTTGTATAGAAAGAACTATCCCTCCCGCGCCCGTAAGGGGGTGCAAATCAAGGTCCAATTTGGCTTGAACCTTTTGCACATTTTTCAGGGTAATGAATTAAATTAATGTTAAAATACAGTGAAAATGTCAGGAGAGACAAACAGAGGGTGCCATTGTCACAGACAACAACGCTTTTGTGGTCCATTTCCGACCTAATGCCTGAGTTCTTGCAATATGAAGCAACCTCACCTAAAATTTGAAGGTGCCATCCTATGACGCTGGTAACATGTAATCTTCAATAGTTGTTGTGTATCTTACAGCGCCAACTCCAAGCCCTTCACAGTACGCATTACTTCCCATGTACACTTAATAATCACCTGCTTTGACCTCCCCATGAACTCAACTCAAGAATGCGAATTAATGCACAAATCACAATCAAGAAGAATCAATTCTTAATAGCATTGAGCAGCATACAAGTTATGGTCTTGCAACAGATGGAAAAGTATCATCCAATTTTTTACAACTAATCATACCAAAACTGGTCAAAATTTCAATCCCAAAGTAAAAAAGAACATCAAAGCTGCAAAATATTCTAATTATAACAAAAAGCATAAAACAAAAATCCATCTATTAAGTCTAGCATTCTTGATTGGCGGATGATACATGATGAAGGATCTTAGTTCATCCTCTGGGCAGCCTCCTTGGAAAGAACCCTCTCTTTTGCCTGTGTTTTTGCCTGGGATTTGGAACCCATTATCCCACCTCCCCACTTCTTCCTGTACTCATTGTACTTGTCATTAAAGTTAGCCTGAAAGAACAAAAAGAATTGAATTTTAGTGAAACTATACAGTACAATACAAACAGACGGGCTTTAGCAGAATATTATATGTGCAAGTCACCTTAATCGCCTCCAAAATTTTGTTGAACTCCATTTTGTCTTCATTTTTGACAGTAGTCAAACACAACACTGCAGCAGTTTTCTTATGGACGAGCTGGAATAAATGGAAACATGTTAGGAGATCCGTAAAACAAAAGTTGTCTTCTATAAGTAGGATATAGGAAACACTTACGGCTCCCAATTGTGACTTTCCCTTTACGATGCAGTAAGGGATCTCCATCTTTCTGCACAACGCAGGAAGCCAAACAACAAGCTCAATGGGATCCACATCATGAGCAATAACTACCAATTGGGCTTTATTCTGCAAGGAAACATAGGATGGGATTATTTTACTTGCAAAAATGAACAGGGCAAGGGAGAGCAACAAACATAAATATTCAATCAAGAGAAAAATAAGGAAAAACCTGCTCAATGAGGTAGGTGACATGGTTCAGCCCGTACCTCACAACAATAGGCTTCTTAGTTTCGGAGATTTTCCTCGACCTCGACTGAGCTCTTTTAAGAAGACGGTCTTTTTGGCGGCTTTATCCTCAGGCTTTGAGAAGCATCTTGAACAAATTTGTTGCTGCAGATTATATACGTAGATAACACAATATTTGTTAAGCTATCAACTCCTTAAAAAATATTGTCAGCATTATAGTTTTCTAATGGTAAAAATACCCAAGTTCATAAAGTGCACACTATTAGCCTAGGGAACCATGTCTATAATGGTCGAATTTCCAGTCAAAGTTTTGCCTGTGCAATAATCCTTGAAAACAAGAAAGAACCCCAATACTAGGGTTAAAGCCCACAAAACTGCAGATTATTGAATAATATCATAATCAGAATGAACTCCTACCGTTGTGCTTATGTCCAGGTTGGGGAGGTGGGCTTGGTTGTAAGCAGTGAGGAGTGAAGCCCATGAGACCTGGTCTCGATGTAGCATTTCGTCGGACAGTTGGAAGGCGTCTTGGATGAGACTACATTTTCCGTAGGTGTATATGAGAGTGTTGGGGAACAAGACGGTTGGAGCTATGCATTCATGTCAGACAGGTTGGGAACGTAAAAAACAAATGAGAATACATCCTTGATTACAAAATAGTTAAACAAAAATAGTTATAGGTAACATCATGGGCGGATCTAGAATTTTGAAATTACGTGGGCTTAATTTTTAAAAAATATTGTAAACAATAGAAGCTCAAATGCATCTGTCTGTGTGATACTACCATGAAGCTCAAATGCATCTGTCTGTGTGATACTACCATGAAGAGAGAGAGAGAGACTTACACGACAGCTCCGATGACCATGGGAAGTGAAAGTAACCTCTTGCGATTAAACATGGCTACTACTCAAAAATATATCCCAGTCAATGTCTTGCCCCCCGATGAAGCATCGATCCTCTTCAGAAAGAATGCAGGAGATTGTGTCGAAACGAAAGAACTGCATTCTATTGCAGAAGACATTCTCAAGGAGTGTGACCGCCTACCCATGGCAATTATAACTCTGGGAAAGGCATTAGCAAACCTCATCGCAAAGATCATCGCCCTTCGCGAATGCCCTTCGCGAGCTTCGGAACCCAGCTGTAAAACACTTCCATGGCATTCGTAAAAATGTGGAAATTGGAGATTGAAACGATGAGTCGAGGCGGGCTATCCTCCACAAATTCATTATCCACTCAGGGTAGTGGTGTATTTTCGCTCTAAAATTGTATCTGAAATATATATCTAAAAAATAGCTAGATTCATTTGAAAACATGTTTCAAAAGATGTATCGGCTTGTAATTTTTCCATTAATCAATCTTAATTTCACAAGAGCTACTCTTAAATCCTAGGCTCAAAATCCCCTTATCTCTCTTTCTTTGCGGTTTTTTTTTTCTTTTTTCTTTTTTTAAAACATAGCCTTTTAAGTTTGAATTTTTTTATTTAGAAAATAGAACCATTATAATTTTTTTAAAGCTGCTTCAATGCCAATATATTGATTTAAATTAATTATAATAAATTTATTTAAAAGTTGTTTAAACAAAGTATTTATTTGTGTATATACAAAGTATCTATGCAATATATTTTAAAACTATTTACGAGTTGATTAAATATATTAAAATAAATGTAAATGTACCGTGGAACCCATAAGGAACAAAGTGGAAGAAAACATCCATTATGAATATATGTTCTTAGAGGGTACGGTGTGTTATTAAAATGGATTATGTGGCAGTAAAAACAATTTGGAAGAACAAATTACCACCGTAGATGTTCTTATAATTTTGATATGCAAGTTTTGCACACCTTTTTAAACCCAAATTTAGGTGGTAAGCAGATTAGTTTGATAACACATAGGACTTAGGGCTCGTTTGGTGCAGCGTTTTGAAAACGCAGCTTTTTGAAAACGCAGTGTTTTTAAAACGCAGCGTTTTCAAAACGCAGTTTTATTTTTGTAAACACGTTTGGAAAATTATTTCAAAACGCTATTTTTCATAAACAGACTAGTTGAAAACGTAGCATATTTTTAAAACGCTACAAATTGAGCGTTTTAAAACGCTCCAAAACGCCGTGTTTTAAAAATGCATTGAAACACTTTTAAAGAGAAAACGCTGTGTTTTTTACCAGCGTTTTGACAAAAACGCTCCACCAAATAAGCACTTAGAATATGATGTCACTCATTAACTCATCACATGCTTGATATGTACATTTATAAGAGATATTTGTAAAAAAAATATTTATATACACATCATTTTTTTTATATTATGATTGTTAGGTTGATCACTGTTTCATTGCACTCATTGTTTCATTGCGCAACAATCGTAATTTTCGAATCCAAAGTGTTGGCCCGAGGTGTTGAAGGAGATGATGGTACTTTAGGAACATTTATTTCGAAAATAGACTTTAACGGTTGGAAAAAAAAAGGGGGGGGGGGTTTAGAGGGGTTATCAACTTTCCAAAAGGGACCGACCAGAATTTCACCCAAAAAAAAATGAAGAAATTTGGGCTGGTCCCCTGTGGTAAAATGTTAACCGAAAATGTCCAGGATATTTTTTAAAAAACTGCTAAAGTACACTTTGGGGGGGGGTGACGAAGATACTCTTAATGAACAAAAGGTCCGCACACAAAGCCTCTGCTCAAATTTGGGCATCGTAAGCACAATTGAAGTATATTCCAAATTTGGGTCTCGCAATGCAAAATTGAAGTATGTCCAAATTTTGGGCATTGCAATGCAAAAATTTTCACTCAAATTTGGGCATCGCAATGCACGATTGAAATATGTCTAAAATTTGGGAATCGCAATGCACAATTGAAATCTGTTCAAATTTGAGCATTGCAATTGAAAAATCCCCACACAAATTATGCATCACAATGCAAAGTTTGGGCATCGTAATGCACAAATTTTGAATATAAATAAATAAAATTAAAAGAACTAGAAGCCTAGGGAATGAGTATGAATTAATTTCAGCATTTTTTTCCTAGATCGAGACAACTTCTGTCAATATGACTCTTTTCTTGGTCAAGTGCCTGTGTTATATGAAAGTAATAAGCGGAAATGATCTAAGGTTTTATGCCCCTTTCTGTATTGAATCTATTAAAGAAAAGGGGGATCTCAATCTTGAACTAAAAAGAGAAAGCTCATATTCATCTAAATAGAATATGAAATTTGAAGAATGCCATTGGACCAAAGAAGGAAATAAGAAATGATTGAACACGACTAGTGTGAAAGCCAAAAAGAAAGGGATTGAGTCCTCTACCTACGCCCTTGACAAAATCTCCACCCCTGGTGTAAACTCTCTTGTTTTTGATTCCCATCAAGTCAAGAAAAGGGAACTCCTATTGCTGAAATTGTTAATTCAATTGCAGTACTTACCGTAAGAAGAGTAAGGGATTCTCTTTGCGAAATTGAAGGAAGGTGAAGTGTTAGAATATGTCTTCTGAACCAATGCTTACTCATTTGCTTATTTCAGAATACCTTGAATTGCTTGTTCTCATTACTGCATGTTTAACAAGTGACTAAAAGGGCTACGTACCGGTTAGTGTGACAACTTGTTGAACATTGCATAGGACTTAAACTAGGCGAGTTCGTGTCTCAGTCCTACTCTCACATCATGACCTCAGCACACTTGCTACAGGGTCATAGTTCCTTCAAAGACATCATACCAGCAGACTTGCTACGGGTTGATTGTTCCCCCCTCGACTATGTTGACCAGCAGACCTATCTACTGGAAGACTAAATCTTTAGTGGAACATCAAACCAGTAGACCTTTGATTCGTCTTGGACTGCACATGCACATGGAATTGTTGCAGACGATCAGAAACGACAAAATGCTCAAGCTTCTCCTACAAAGTCAACTTTCGGAAGCGTCTTGATAGATTTGTGACCTAGAAGATCGAGTTGGATTTTGTTCAACAGATATTCCTCTCAATAGTTGGTTTTCAAGTTCAAATGTATCTATTTTATTAGAAGACAAAATGTTAGTGTACTATTCCGTCAAACCTAATCAACAGTGACACTTCCTTTCAGCCTGATTTTTGGACAACCTTTCTCAGTGAGTTATCTTCCAGAATATCTTTATCCCACAATCTATAATATTTAATCTTATCCAGTGAAACCTCTCTAACGGATACAAGATCATTCGAAGATAATCTCAACGGATCTATTAATCTTCATCTATAAAAGAAATATATTCATCCTTCTTCAAACAGTACGAGAAAAAAAAAACATAATAGAGAACTAGCAGATACTAGTGAGATACTGTAATAGCACGAGAACCAGAAAGATTTCAACATCTTCACTCAAGCTATCTCAGATATCATTGTGGAAAATTCAGACCTTTGCAAAACACTTTCTGTGCATTGCAAGGAAGACAAGCAAGAAAAGAAGAAGAGTGATATGCAAATACTATAAAGATGGAAAACAATGTCTTGGTCAACCCTTTCTTGAATTGAGCTCTTGGAATCCCTTCAAAGAACTCAGTCTCTATAGCACCTCAGAGATCAAACACACTATATTCCGTTGAAGATAGATCTCCAACGATATCCAAGGAAGAGGAAAAACGGTATGTCTACATTACATTCATATCATCATACTTGTATTCTATTGCAAGGGCTGGTGATTGTGAAATTATAGGTCATCATGAAGAGTCGAGTACTCAGCACTCAGTTGCTCAAATATTGATTATTTGAGCAACCCATAAAATTGTTTTCTCATGTTTAATTTACTTAACTCCACATATTCCTGACTTTATCTAAAATCTCTGAAAGACGAGTTCTTGACTGGGGAAGGAATATAGGGGAAGAAAGTTGATTATTAGATTAGAGAGTCTTAGTTGATGTAATAAGCATGTTTTCCTTTGAGTAAACCTTTGTTGTATTTGCAATTATTACATATCTTTTAAACTCAACTCTTATCTCTCTTTCATGTTCTTAAAAGGTTTTGATTTTCCTAAACTATTTATTTTGTAACTCATATGTCATGCATTAAAAAAAAAAAAGTTAAGTATGTTGTTGTTCTAAACATGTTATTCGTGTACAGCTGCTTAAACCTTCTAAAGATATAAATGTATTGCATGAACCTTTCCACTACAAAACCTCTTTGTAACATACAATTTATTTACAATCTGTTAGGAGGGTTAATTACTCAGCGTGGAACAAGTATGCTGATCAATACTACCAGTAGACGTGTATCGCCTTCAGATTGGCTTACCACAAAAAAGCATTTTACTCAAATTCTTGAATCAATGGTGAGATAAACTTTAAAGGGGTAACATAGACTATTCACCCCCCCCCCCACTAGCCTATTTAAGAATCTACATAAGACTAACATGAAGAGGGAGACGGAGTGGAGGAAGACGAGCATTAATTGAAAAAATGTATAAAAGTGGACTTATGTGGTTGGAAAAAAATAGGGTAGTGGAGCAGTTACAATTTCAGGAAAGAGGACCGGCCATCAATCAATAAAAAAAGGTAAAATTCTTGCGGATCCCTTTTCTAAAGTTTGTAACCTCTCTAGTCTACCTTTCTTTTTTTCAACCGTAAAAGTTCATTTTTCGAAATATTGTTCCGAAAATATCATTGTCTCCTTCAATAGCTCCGGCAAACACATTGGATTCCAAAATCACCATTGTTGCACAACGAAATGGGGATCGACCTACCCGATAAGGTCAAGGGGGCAGCGCCCCTTCGTGGGGGTTCAGGGGTAACGCCCCCGACAGGTAAACAGATTATTTGATTTATGAAATACAAAACTGTAATGAATCTGTGCTGGGTTGGAATTTTTCAATAGAGACGAAGGCGGAGAAAGAAGAGGAAGAAGAGAGCTTACGACGGAGGAGATGGAAGCAGAAGGTGAAGGACGTGGTCTGGCTCTTTATGATTTTGTATCAAATGAAAAAATATCGGATTAATGTATCGTGTTGCAAATATTGATTTATCGAAGTTCAAACATTGATGTATCACGGTGCAAAATTAGACTAGGTAATTAAACTAATGAATCGGAGGGGAAAACTAGACTAGACAATTAAACTAGTGAATCGCATTGCAAAATCAATGCAATAAAATTGATGCATCGATGTTCAATAATCAATGCACGAAATTAAATTGATAAATCGCAGTTCAAACATTGATGTATTGTAGTGCGAAAATAGACTAGGCAATTAAACTAACGAATCACGTTGCATAAATTAATGTAATAAACTTGATGCATCGCGATTCAGTAATCAATGCACCGCGATTCATTTTCGTAAGACGTCTCATGCTCATTAAGGGTATCGTAGTCATTTTTCCCCAAAAAATATTCTTTTCCGGCTTGAAAAAAAAACATAGGACTTGAGCGATTAAAAACTTTCAAAAGTGGACCCTTTCAATTATTTCAAAAAAATGGTAAAATTCTGGCAGTTCTTTTTTTTTTTAAAGTTTGTAACCCCAAAAGTCCATCGTTCTTCTTTTCAACCGCAAAAGACCATTTTTCAAAATATTATTATGAAAATGACATTGTCTTCTTAAACAGCTACGTCAAACACATTGAATTCGAAAATCACCATTGTTGTGCAACAAAACGGGGATCGACCTTTTGCTTCATCGCGGTTCAAAAATTGTGTCCATCGCAATGCAAAAATTGTTTCATCGCGGTGCAAATTTAGATTAGGTAATTAAAACTTATGTATCACGGTTCAAAATTGGATTAGATAATTAAAACTAATATATCACTGTTCAAAAATTGTTTCATCCCGATTCAAAAATTATTTCATCGCGGTGTAAAACGTATTTCATTGTGGTTCAAATTTAGATTAGGTAATTAAGACTTATGTATCGCTGTTTAAAAATTGTTTCATCGCGGTATAAAGAATGTTTCATCGCTGTGCAAAAATGATGCAATAAAATTAATGTATCGCGGTGCAAAATTTAACCTCCGTAGCGCGTCTTCGGTTCATTAAGGGTATCGTAGTCATTTTTCTCTTAAAAGTGACTTCTTCCGGTTGAAAAAAAAAGTACTTTAGCAATTAGAAATTTTAAAAAATAGATCAACCCGCAATCTATATATATATATATATATATATATATATATATATATATAATAATAATAATAATAATAATAACAATCGTGTTTTTTCCCGCCTAAAACTACTTAACATAATTGGAAACTCAAATCATGCATTGGAAGCTGAAACACTTTGTTTTATTACTTTTTCTTTTGTTTTTATATTAAACATTTAATATTTTTTAATAAGTCGACATGAATATATTTACACATTTTTAGGAATTTTGAATACACGTAAACTGTTGGTATTCTCAGCACAATTCATAATATCTTGTTGGAATTTTTGTTTTCCACCGCATAGATATATATACAGCACAACATTCTTTGCAGGTGTTTCAACTAATCATTCGTAAAGTTTTAAAAAAAAACATCAGTCACCAAATAAGCTTTAAACATTTTAAACCCAAATTTTTATGACTATTTAATAAGATTCAAAGCTTTAGTAGCCAAAAAATTCATGTAGTATTTTTACTAAATAAAAAATACCCACACAGATCGACAAAAGTGTAAAAAAAAATTAATAGATCTGAAAATTTTATGACTATTGAATCAGATTCGAAATTTTGATCGCCAAAAAAATTCAACTATTAATCTCAAATGTACACCTTTGACTATCACTATCTGATCATGAGGGGTAATATAAATAAGATTCTCCCTTGATAATTATCATGATGGGTAATATAAATAAGATTCTCCCTGGATAATTGTACTAGATATTGTAGAACAATAGAGATGAATCGAGCAAGATAGTGATTGATGGATAAGATTTTACCATGACGCCGGTGGTGTGAGATGGATATAATGTGTCGCCATTGAAGTGTGAGACGAAGCGCCAGTGAGCTTTGCGTGAACGTTGTTTGTAGATTAGGGATTAGAGTTTCTTTTTTAGTTTTAAGATTTCAATCTAGAACAATAACAAGATATGATGTGTCCTAGCGTGTAATTTTCTTTTTTCTTTTCTTTAAATTTGTGATACCCGGCCTCATAATTTTAGTTAAAATATTAATTTGTATTAATTAATATTATATTTGTTTTGAGTCAATCTAATTATTTTAGGCCTATTTTTTGTATTGGACAATTTTGAATTAAGCCATTGAGAGGATGGATTTTAGTGTCATTATTTTATTTGGGGCTCGACCCACAATTAAATTTCAGCCCATGAATTACAAATAGTAGATATTAAAATAATATTAATATATAATAAAAATAATGAAAAATAGAGATATTATTGGATGGAGATAATCTGTATTTTTTTTTTCCAAAATAACTTTGAAAGTTATACAACGAAATATAAGATAAAGCAAAATGATAGAGGCTCAATTTTCAACTCAATGAAAAATTAAAAAGATTTGATTAATCTGAGGAAAGAGATTTTTAGGATTTATTGCTAAAGGTTATGTAGATGAAATTTTGAAATGAAGGAATAGACGTAAGATGAAATATTCTATATGAAGGGTTTTAAATGAAGGGTCGTACTTGTTAGGCATCATGTGTTGAATTTGGTTAGGTGTTGAGGTGGTGGATTGATTATATATAATAGGTTAAAATAGACAACTTACATCACATGGGGCTTAGGGGCAGAGGTGAGATTTTAATGAGTTGGGTTTTATATACATCATGTCTTTTGGTGTTTTTCAAAGGGGTGAGTTTTTTCATTTCTCATTTTGGAAATCATCATAAGAAAATAATATTGTTCCAGGATAATTTTGTTGAAATCTTTTGAATGAGATGTATTAAAGTATTTTAAATTATTTAGTCCATATGAAAATAGTAGTACGTCTAGATAGTTTCTTGGTGTTTGTTTCTTTAATTTAATAATCTTATATAAATTACATTGTAGAAAATGTTGCTTCCTAATAGTATAATATTGGAGGTTCTGATCAAAATGTGTTGAATCTTACTTTAATTCTTCATTTATCGGATATCATGAATGGTAAGATATATTTTATTATTTTAAAATAAAGTATATCAAATATTTATATATATATATATATATATATATATATATATATATATATATATAATATTACATAATTTTTCTAGTTACTACACAAGTACACAATAGTACAATACATAGAAAAGCAATTTATATACCTACTCACCTTTCGCATGTTCAAATATTTCGCTCACTGTCGATTCAACAAATTATGGAGAATGTTAAAATCCTACTGTCATTTCGAACTAGAAATGACGTTTAAATAAATTCATCTCGCTTCCTCAAAGTAATTTTTTTTTTATGTTTGTTACATTTTTTAATTTTTATTATTAAGTAGATTAACAATTATTTATGTTTTATCTTCTTTTCTAATTTATGATATATTTATTTATTAAATAAATAATACCTTTAAAAAATGGCAGGAAGACTAGTCTACCACCAGCCTTGGCTTTAGGAGAGTGCATGATTTTTTCAAAACCGGACCGAACCAATCAAAATTGAATCGGACCAATACTTTGGTTTGGTCCTAGATCTGAATTTTCATAAAATCGAACATTTGGATTGGTCCCGGTTCTCGAACCAAAAAAATACAGAACCGGACCAAACCAACCTAATATGTTTATTATTATTATTATTATTATTATTATTATTATTATTATTATTATTATTATTATATATATATATATATATATTAATTCCTTATACTATTCTACTTTTTAGTTAGTACTCTTTTATTATTTTCTTTCTACCAGTTTGTTATGCTATGAGTTTATGAGTTCAACATTTTTAATTGTTGAATGTATTTTTATCGAAGGTTTTTTTAATTTTTTTTATGAAGTTTCCGTCTTAAAAATTTATTATGTATTTGTATTAAACAAATTAAAAGTAAAAACTCATAGTATTGGTCTGATCTTGGTTCTCATACATCTTTGATTGGTTCTAGACCAGACCAATATTTTGGTTCTCATATATATTGAGTTGGTTCTGATTCTAAATTTTTTAAGATCGAAACTATTGGTCTAGTTTCGATTTTCTGTTTTTTTCTAAAAAATTGAATAGAACCGGACCAAGGGACCAAGCTCGTACCTATTTGGTTGAAGCCAGAGAGAGAGTGTGTGTGTGTGTAGGCAATTGGAAGGCCTATTGCCGGAGGGTGGAGGCAGCCTGGGCGTGTTGGTGGTGATGGGATAGGCTTTGCCCCAGACTGTATAGACTGGGTTGAGGACAGGCAAAGGCCAGGCTCTTGCAGGTTCAACATTTAAGAAAGAATTCCTTTGGGCTTGAGGGAGTATGCTATTAGAAGGCTTGCACAAAAAAAGGACAAAATTGCGGCCATCCACTTTCTTAAGTATTTAATCACTTAAGTATCTGTTTTATTTTTTAATCGGAAAAAATTATTATTAAATGCAAAAAGACTATGCTAAGTTTAATAAGAATGAGACGCGATGCATAGGTTTATATATCGTAATGTAAAATTATTTTTCAAATTTTATTTTCGTACTGCGATATATAAATCTAGTACCACGATATAAAATATATGTTTTCTTCAATTTTTATTTTTGTATTATGTTAATCCCTTTGAATCGTTGTGCATAGATTTGTATATCGCGGTACAAAATCTATTCTTCAAATTTTATTTTTGTACTGCAATACATAAATATAATACCGTGATACAAAATACATATTTTCTTCAAATTTTATTTTTGTACTACGTTAATACCTTTGAATCGCGGTGCATATGTTTGTACATCGCGATGCAAATCCTGTTTTTTTTAAATTTTATTTTCGTACTACGATATATAAATATAGTACCGTGATATAAAATACATATTTTCTTCAATTTTTGTATTTAAAATTATGAATGTTAACACTAATGAATCGAGATATATAAATATGTGAATCACAATATAAAATACATGTGTTACTTCAATTTCTATATCAAACATCATAAATGTTAACACTGATGAATCGCGATAAATACATATGTTCGTGAATCGTGATCATAGACTAGGGAGTACGAACGTACATACAATGGCTTCTTATGGAAAGAATAATCATAACAAATTAACAATAGCAATTAAAATTGTACAAATTAATTTTCAAAGAAAATGCTAGGTTAGGAATACAGTAAAAGAAAGTCCCTAAAGGGGTGGTCCAGTGGTAGACATGGGACTTCACAAAATGTAAGATTTCAGGTTTGATCACTTATCCCTTCCCATGTCCCCTTAGGAGGAAAAAAAAAAGAAATGGAAATACACTCAAAGAAATGGAAACTTCTTAAAAGGACTATAGTCACTTCATCACTCCGAGATCAACTTTTAACCTGTGGGTTAATTTTTTTTCGATGATCAGTTGGTTAATTTAGTGCAGGACTCATGTTGTAAACATGTCATGATGTAGCCAACAAAAATCAAAAAAAAAAAAAGTTAAAATAAAAATTATGATTGCATGTGACACGTTTCAAGGATCGCATTTGTAACAAAGATTTTACACCGTTGGTAAATGAAAATTTACTCAAATTAATTATCCAACTGTCTTTCTTTTTATTTATTTCTCTTTTTCCACCACTAATTTCAGTTTCTTATGTTACTACTTCTTTGTTTTGTTCTTTTTTTTTTTATCTAACTACGATGGATTAACTTGATCAAGATAAGAACAAGTTTTCATTACTTAATTTTCATTTTTTCCCTTTTCCTTATGATTATGTGCTTATTTGTTTTGTAAAGATGTGTAATTACTTCATCATTGCATGATTTATGCGACTGAAATTATACTCTTTTGATTATATTATTCCTTTATTAATTTGCAATCAATAATACTAGAATTATTTTGATTTAATTATTTGATTCTATCTCATGTCTCCATATATATAATTAATATTGTTCATATAAATTATTAATATATATGGATTTTATTGTTTCTTGTGTTTTGTTTCTATCATTGCAATCTCTTTTGAGACCCATGTAAGTGTAGTTATAGTCGTCGAAAACGCAATCTACAAAAGTAATAGAGCAGTGAGTTTGTGTATGTCTTTGCCGTCTACCTGATACATCATACATGGGAATGGGATGATTTCCCTTGGCATGGTCAGTCAATAATTGGTAATGCTTCTAATTAGGGGTGGCAATTGGCTGTTACTGGTTAATTTGGATATTATCCAATAATACTCATTAAGGTTAATGGGTAGTTTTGGATATTATCAAATAACACCCATTAACCTTAATGGGTGTTATTGGATAATATCCAATATTATCCATTAATAAATGGGTATTATCCGGATAATATCCAATAAGGAATATCATTTATTATTTTGAGTATTACTTGCATACTTATATTATGATTCACTAAGCATAACATACACACACACAAACTCACTCAAACACACACACATGCCAAAAAAAAACACACACATGACAAAAACACACACAAACACACAATGATAAGTTAATGACTTAATATTCATAAATCATAATATTTTCACCAATTTTTCACATTTAATAAAAAATTAACGGGCCTCACGTTCAACAATAACCTAGATATTTTCTTAATTTTGATATTTATCGTTTCTTTCCTTTTTTTACACCTCAAATAAAAAGTGATATTTGCAATGCGACACTATTTTTATCACCTTATATATATAAAGTTGTCAAAATTTTATAATAGTCTTCATAGTTGTGAGATAGAAAATATACGTGTTTATTGATTTTACACTAATAAATGATTATGTAAAAGTAAGAAAAAATAAAAAAGTCAAATACCTTATTAAAAAATTAAAAATTTATATTCATTATAATTATAAATTATAATTATAAATAACAAACAAATATTCTTAATCCAAAACAAATATTAAATACGTTCATAATAATCAATATTTTTTATGATTACTTGTTTATATTTATATTAACTTTTAAATTTATATCAAAAGGTGGTTTGGTCTAGTGGTAATAAGTTTTGTTGTAAGGCAATTTGATTCGTTCAATCTCGCTAATGGTAAGTTTGATTTAATTATTATTATTTTAAGTAAAAGGTTGGAGGTGGCGCTGGTGGTTGCCGATGGGTGAAGGCGGTGGGGTGGCAATGGAGGTGGTGGGCGGTGGTAGCGGTGGCGGAGGTTGGAAATGACGGCGGGCGCGGTGGCGCTTGGACGTGGCGCGATGGTGGTTCCGTGGCGGTGGTGGTGGTCGCTGGCGGCGCAGCGGTGGCGCTTGGAGGTGGTGGGCAGCGGTGGGCGGTGGTGGTTGGTGGTAAGCGTGGAGGTTGGAAATGACTACGGGGTGGTGGGTGGAGATCGCTCACTGGTGGTGACATTAGTGGATAAATCCGATGGATAACGTTAATTATCCATAATTATCCATTTTGTTAATGGGTGTTAATGGATAATATCCATTAACACCCATTAACCTAATTAGGTGTTAATGGATAATAACCAATAAGTCTTTTATAATGGATATAATAGATAACTCATTGGGTTGGATAATTTTTTGTCACCCCTACTTCTAATAGCACTTAATTTGTTAACATAACTTTTCAACTTATAGTGGAGCCCATAAAATATCAAATAAAATGACACATTAAAAACTACATCATTTGATACACAAATTTAAATATTCATTGAGTGACTCTAGCATTACTCGTCAATAATATATCCAGAATAAAGTCAGTTGGGGCGGCTTCCTAACCAATAATTAAAACAAATGTCTCTAGGTAGTGAGTATATATTACTCCACTGTCCAAATATATAATGACAAAATAAAATGATAAGTGTGGGCAAGTAGAGACGTAGAGTAGAGAGATTCCATTTTCTCATTGAATGAATTGGGTGGTAGGTGGAGGGAAATGGACTTGAACAACAGTTTGGGGCCCATGACAATTTCATTTTCACCGAGTAACTTGATTCCCAAGCTGTGAGTGTGAGCCCACCAAGGGAATACAGATTCGGTTTGATTTTGGTTAATACCACAAATTATTTTTGGTTTCAAAAATTTTTAAATCGAAACGAATAAGACTTGCAACCGAACAAAACAACTCGGTTTAGTTTGTTTTAATTCAGTTTTGTGATTTATATAAATTCTTTGTAATCAACTTAACCAACATTATTTTTAATATTTTAATTTAGAATTAACAGCAAATATTAGAAAATAACATATTAAAAATAAATTATCACAAAAAAAAACATTCCAAAATAAACACAAATAAGAAGAAAAAAAGTCCTTCAACAATTTAAATCTTCTTATATATATATATATATATATATACACAAAGATGAACAGAAAAAGATGAGAAAGAAGTCATTTCCATCCAACAACTCAGAATAGTTATATATGACTTCTTTCTCATCTTTTTTCCTTGTTCACCGTCTTGGGTCTGAATAGGATCTTGTGTGTGTGTATATATAAAATAAATAAATAGAAATATATAAGTTTGGCTTTGTTCAATATAAAAAACTGTGAACCAACTAGTCAGTTTTTTTAATTTTTTAAATCAAAACTAAACCATATTTGACCAAAACCGAATCAAACCAACTAGTTTGGTTTGGTTTGGTTTGGTTTGGTTTGATTAGATTATGTGGTTTCGTGGTTCCGATACACTCTACCAGAGCCACAAATTTCGTTTTTACGGACTAACTTAATGCCCAAGTTGTGACGACCGGCTACGTAATGTCAATGAAAACACATCTATGATGTGTTTTCAATATTTACTACTCTTGTGGCAATTATTATATGTATCGTGTTAAACCGGTATAATCACATAAGTTAATATTTTACCCTTATTATGGTAATTTACATAATTCATGGTCGTCTAAACGATTTCCTAAATTTGTTTAAAAGACTCACTTTAGTAGTGTACAAAAATTCATAATCGTTTAAATGACTCCACAAGTCGTTCAGACGACTTATATCAGTAGTTTACACAAATTTATGGTCGCTTAAACGACTCCCCAAAGACTCACCTTTGAGGTATACAACTTATGATCATTTAAACAACTCTCCTGATCAGGCCAAGAAAATGGATGACTAAGCTGGCAGTCCACGTAATGGAATAGAGCTGATATGTGAAAAGTGAATAGGATTTTGGGCTTGGTTCTTCTGGAAGTAAGATTGGTGTGACTTTAGTTGCTTTGGTAATCAACCGGTTCTCGTTGGGTATCTGCTGTGAAGGTGGTGACCTGTAGAAGGAAAGAGCACCGTTAGGGAGCTGGGAGGTTTTCCCAGCTAAAGCCCTTCGGTGTGAGTCAGTACAAGGGAGATATTTGTCGGAGCCTAAGCGTTCCCTCAAGTCTTTGGTGATAAATTAAATATTCAGAGTGAGTGTGTGTTTGTTTGTGTGAGATATAGTGTAACCTGTTAAAAGTGGTGAAGGTTGTTATTTATAGCTCCCGGTTTGGGCACCAAACCAAGACTGGCTGTTGAACGTGGAGACCAACATGTTGTTGGTCGGCTAGCTGACAGTCGCCTATTGGCTCTGTACTCTGTTGTAGTACTTTGCATATCAGATGGTGGGTTAGTGGAGACGAAGTGCGGCAGGCACAGAACACGCCCTCCTTCCAATGTGGCGATGGCACGTGGCTAGCAGGGTACAATGTTGACGTTCGGGTGTCGATACTGGGGAATCTGTTTGTCGAGCTTGATTGTTCCTCGGCTTAGTGGTCAGGCATGCTTGGTCCTCGACCGATCTACCGAGTATGGGAGATCTTCGGCCTGCTTGTTCGGTGTTGCCCATCTTGGTAGATGGTCGAACCTAATGCTTTGTTTGTAATCGGAAAGTGGGATCCTCATGGCTGTGTTGGTGGCCATGTATCCTTCCACGTGGAAGGTGTTAGGTCGGTCCCTTCATCTCCAAAGTCATTTAAACGACTCATTAAGAAAATATTAAATATTTGTACCTTGATAAATAGGAGAAAAAGTTAATTTAAGGTTTTGTTGGTACATTTAATAATTTTATTTTGCACTCTCTGAAAATCAATGAATAAAAAATGAAAATAATATACATAAAAAACAAAATATATAAAATCTTCGAAGAAGAAATATAACACAAGTTGCATTTTTTTTTTATCTTCTCAAAATCAATTGAGATGGTGTACTTTAAAATTTTAATACAAAAATCGAATATGGATATACTCGTATGTATGGGTGGCAATATTCAGTGCATTAACATTTAACTCTTCCATTATACACATTATAAAAGATTTAGTAGGTTAACTATTTAAAACCCAATAACTTAATTTTACTTTAAATTAATAGAGACCAATAATATAAATGAATAAATTTGGGTTTTAACTCAATTATCCATTGAGTTACTCATTCACTCGTCTTGCACGTCTTGCCATGTCTAGAGGTCTCAAAGTTAAAAATGTTAAGAAATGCTATGGTACATAAAGTATATATGTACCACATATTTTACACTAAATAAGATGTCACCTGATGTGATAACTGATGTAATATAAAATTCAAAATTGGTGTATCATGGCAACTGTCACATCAGATGACACCTCATTTGGTACAACACAAATTTGATATCTTTTTAGGTATTCATAGTCTTAATCTAAAACTGAGTTTATTGATTAGTACATGATCTCGTGTAGATCACATCATATAATTTAATTCACTATACATCAACTTTATAATTTTAATAGTTTTAGGATTTTATTACTTATAATTTTAGGGAAAGGATATTTTCATTATAATTTTCACTTATACACTACATCTTTAATTATTGTATTAAATAATTATATATTTGGATAAAATTACCCCTTAAGTACTTACTAATTTTAAATTTATCGACTAATTAAGTTACTTTCTCATTACCTTATAAAAAATTGTTTAAACATCAATAAACAACATTATTATTCTATTTCGATTTTTACATTTTAATTCTCAACGAATAAGGTACTTATTCTCTTTATTTCGTAATAAATATGTTTAGTCTTCTAATCACTCATGTCTCATATTCCATTATCATAAAAATAATAAAATTAATACATTTTCTACCAAATATTTAGAAAAAAATTGAATATCTTATTATCAAACTAAAATAATTTAATTTAGTTTAAAAAAACATTATTTTAAAAGATCAATTCAATAATAATAATATGGTAGGTATTAATTTAAATATTGGTTTCAAGCAACTCGAGAATTAAAATTTTGAATCAATTTTAAAGGTAGGTAAATAATTTAAAATTTTACGATACTAAGATTTTACTGTTGGATCGAATTTTACAATTACATTCTTTAAATTTCACTTTTAGTTTTTTTTTTCTATAACCAAAGAACACATATTTATTCAAAGTTTGGTAGGCAAAAAATGTTTGTATGAAATTTTTTAGGTGGAGGCTAACCACGCCCCAAACCTCGCTTTCTACACCTTCTTTAGCCCCACCCTATTTTTTATTCTATAGTATAACTTTAGTCATAAAATTAATTAATAAAGTCATTTGAAAAATAAAAAAATAAAAATAAAATAACTATGTTTGTCATTGATGTTTGACTAAAAATAATATTAAAAGACAATTGAAAAAGTAACTTGATTAGTCAATTTAAAAGAAGCTGGTACTTAAGTGGATTTAATTTCAATTGAACAAGTATTTCAAGTCACGTCTCATCCACCCACTATATAAAAATATATATATATATATATATATATATATATATATATATATATATATATGATCACGCCACGAAGACGGGGTGACTGAGCTGGCAGTCCACGTAATGGACCTGAGCTGACGTGTCCGGCCCTTGGTGGTCACGTCGGTGTACGTGGGTACCGGAGGTACCGACTGGATAAGGATATCTGGGCTTGATGGTTGATCTCGGTTGGTGGTTACCTGAAAGGAAGACTGCCGTTAGGGTGCTGGGGGTTTCCCAACTACAGCCCTCCGGTGTGAGAGTCAATAACAGGGTTATATATGGTAAGCCGGAGCTAGGCGTTCCCTTAACTTCCGGTCAGTGTATATAGAGTAATATCGTTGTGTGTCCTTTTCTATGCTTTGGTTATCTCCAGCAATATAGTAAGTTTGCAATGTTAAGTAGTCTTACCTTTCTTGGAGGGAAAGGCTTCCTTTTATAGTAGCTAAGATTTGGAGTCATGATTGGTATGAGGGTCCCAACTGGTGGGACTTGTTCCACTGTAAACTCTTTGGCGCCTGAGTGGTCAACAGTTGCGTGCGGGGTGGATTGAAGGCGGTTGAGTAAGCCGAAGGTATAGCGGCTTGCATGGCTTGCTTTCTTTGTGGGAAGGCACCTGGAAGCTATGTACAGGCTATGGGCTAAACATGTCTTATCCCAGAGAAGCTGTCAGCCGAGCATAGGTGATCCTCGGTTGTACGGTCGGGTGTTGATTCATGATCGCCTATTGTGCTCGGCATACTATGGTCGCCGGTATTTCATCGGCTGGTTAATGATGGTCGATGATGACTGACTGGGGAATGGTCTTCGGCCCTTGGTGGGACCAACCCAAGTCTAGCTGGAATCCATGTGGTCGTTCCACGTGGGGGGACCCAGGTCGGGTCCCATCAATAGCCCCCGAGTTTCCAAGTGCGAGAATTTATCCTTAGCTTGGAAAGTTTAATCGAATATCATGCTCGATTTGTTTGTCTTTGATCTTCGCTAGGCTTCCTCGATTCTCTGTTCATTTCTGTTCTTTTTGTGGTCGCTAATTTGATTTGCTCGCTTGGCCGCTCGGTTCTTTCGTAGTCGACCACTTTGCTGCCGAGGATGATGAAGGAGTAATTAGTGGAATTTTCCTAGGAAATTGGTCCGCCGTATGCATTAAATGCACAGTATTCGAGGAGTCGTAGGTAATCATTTGTAATGTCTTTTCCCAAAATGCGATGGCGTCCAATTACCGAAACGTCGTCGGTTTGCAGTATTTTTGTGCATAGTGCCCGCCACGTGTCGACCAGCGGATGGTTTGGTAAGGATCCGCGTGTTTTTGGTCGGGTCGACCCGGGTAAATCGGGTTGATATAAAAGCATGATTTTCCCGGTTTCACTTCACTCTTCCTTCGCACTCTTCTTCAACTTCTTCTAAGCAAAAACAGGCGAAAAAACTCTTTCTGCTTTCTTCTTATTTCTGACAATTCCAGCCGTTCTTTTGTTATCAAATCCTAGTTTCCAGGTTCGCCTTTCTTCCTTTTTCTTTTGATACGAATTTCGTGGCTTTTAACTTTGTATTTGGCGTTTTTGGTTTTTGCGGTTGTCTCCTGACTTCGTAGCTTCAGATAGGAGTTCATTCCTTGGTGTCGTCAATCTTCAGTCCTGGCCCTCAACTTTTTTCTTTGCTCGTGCCGTCCTCGATCTCACCCTTCACACTGGTACTTTGTTGTTTCTTTTTCCCTTTCCTCGCTCTCCGACCTGCTAAGCCTCTAGGGTTAGGTTTTTATGAGCCCTGTATCTGCCCTTTCTGTTTTTTCCCCGAGCGAAACCTCTTCTTCATCCTCGCCCAACTCCTCGACTGTCTACCAAAGAAATATGAGGACTAAACACGTCAGCCTGTTAGCCAGGCCGTATGTGCCCGATCTCCGCGACAAAAGATTATAGTCGCAGGCAGGCGCTTGGTCGCCGATATTCTAGGAGCCAGCGATGACAACTGGCTCAACGGTGGTTATCGCAGGGAAGATTTACCCACTCTTTCCGACGAAGAATACTTGTGGCGAGGACATCCCATTTGGGCACACATATGTTGGTATGTTCGAATACCACGGCCTCAGGTATCTCTTTAATCAATACTACCGAGAGGCAATCACCCAGGACATAGTTGAGGCGAACAAGGCCCTGGCCGAGAAACGCAGTGGAGAGAGTCGTAGAAACGAGGGAGAGCTCATCATTCTTTGCCCGTGAACCAAGGAATTTCGGGTGAGGCCGAAGTCCCGAAGTCCCACCAAGTGGCATTGAGGGAATGGAGGAATAATATCTATCCTCCCGACGTACAAAGCGACGATGGGGCGATCAATCAATCAGCCGAAGATTTTCCAGGGATCCGCCCCCAATAATTTGATTAGCATGGATGACCTGAGGGCGAGGACGGATAGAGTAGGGTTTTACATTTCAATTTTTGAGACCGGTCTTCGTTTGCCACTCGATCCCCTCCTGTGCGAACTTCTAGAGGAAGCGGGTGCTCACCCCCTCGACCTCTCGTTGAATCTCATCAGATACTTGATCTCCTTTGTAGCTTGTGTCCAAATGCTCAGATATGAACCGACTCTGCCTCTCTTCTTAACCTATTTTGCGGTGACCAAATCCCTGAAGCGTCTTCAATGTAAACACCATAATCGGGGAATTAATTTGTTCGCCAGACCTCCTAGGAAGACCGGTCATTGGGACGAGAAGGTCCTGTTAGTGGAGGGTAGATATGGGTGGAATTTCCCGTGCCTCGCCTTTCTAATGAAGAGGTTAAGTCCTCTCTCCCCGTAGGGACTTTAGGCTGTATGAAGAAGGCTGCTCAAAAGGCTATCGAAGATTTCCTCGAGTGAGAGGGATGGGGCACTGCTCGGGTATTTGACTGGAATTCCATAAGTGTAAACGAGACTTTGTTGAGGATGGTCGGGATGACGACCAAGAGGTTTAAGGGTTTGGTTGTTCGGTGCGAAGTCCCCGAGTACATCCAGTACCCCGGATGGTCGATGCACGAGGATAATAAGTTCAATGAATCCGCCCGCCCAAGAGAACACATTCTCCTTCCTCGGTCTGGAAGTACATATCATTGTTTTGTAGCTTTTTATTTGAGCTTTATTTTCTTAGCTTTCCTTTGATAGATCGTGTGTCGCAAGCTAACTAACTCTTTACTTGTTTCAGATATGATCGATATAGATGCTCTCACAAGCAAATCGCCCAGGAGACAAGGGTTACTCGTCACAACCGTTGAGGG
>CM028379.1:74714232-74756401 GCA_013146195.2 Codonopsis lanceolata | reverse complement strand
TTCACCAAAAGTGATCTTCCTCCAAATTGTTATTGAAACAAAAAGATCACTCCATCTCTCAAATCATGGTGATCTAAACTCAAGAGTTCAGACGGTGAAACAATGTTCGAATGAGACTATGTTCCGCTTTCTCGCATTCGTTCCAAATCGAGCCAACGAAGATTGATGAAGCTATCAAAGACCATAATCGGATTGAAGCTATGCAAGAAGAAATTAAACCAGCTTTGAAAGATGCAAAGTGTGGAGCTTAGTTCAAGCCAGACCCACCGCCATCCAAGTCATAGGCACCAAGTGGGTATTCAAACAAGAGAGATGAAGATGGAAGCCATGTCACCGTAAACAAAGCTAGACGGTTGCTCAAGCCGTCATGATACCGACATACGGAAGAAGGAATTGACTTCGATGAAACATTTGCTCCTCGTTGCCGATTAGAAGCAATCGACTCTTTCTAGCCTATGCTTCGCTCATGGACTTCAAAGTATATCGATGGATGTAAAGAGTGCCTTTCTCAATGGTGATCTTCAAGAAACGATATATGTTGAACAACCTCCAGGTTTTGTCATCCAAGACAAACAGGATCAAGTATACCGACTCAAGAAAGCACTCTATGGCCTTAAACAAGCTCCCAGAGCTTGGTATGAAACTCTATCCAAGTTCTTAATCGAACAAGGATTCGTGAGAGGAAGAATAGACACAACTCTGTTCATCCTCAAGCACAAAGGTCATTCTCTTCTGGTACAAATCTACGTGGACGACATCATCTTTGGATCAACAAATCAAAGCCTGTGCAAAAGATTCGAGAAGCTGATGCAAAGCAAGTTCGAGATGAGCATGATGGGAGAGCTCACCTACTTTCTAGGACTTCAGATTCAACAGACTTTAGACGGGATCTTCATCAGCCAAACCAAATATGCAAAGGAACTTATCAAGAAATTTGGTCTTGATTCAAGCTAAAGGATTCGAGACTCCAATGTCTACCGACTGCCATCTTAACAAAGATGAGAAGGAAAAGCAAGAGAACGTGACCAAGTATCGAGGAATCATAGGTTCACTTCTTTACCTTACTGCCAGTAGACCTGATATAATGTTTGTTGTTTGTGTTTGTGCTAGATTTCAGGCAGATCCAAAGGAATCACACTTGCTTGCCGCTAAACGTATCATCCGATATGTTTCAACAATTACAATTTGGTATCCGGTATTAAAAAAGGAACAACTTCAATCTAGTTGGGTACTCGATATGCACTATGTGAGCATGCAAAGTGAGCGTAGAAGCACCAGCTGGGACTTGTCAATTTCTGGAAATAGACTTGTCTCATGATCATGCAAGAAGCAAGGTTCGCTTGCAAACTCTACCACCGAGGCGTATACATTATCGCCAAAGCCAGCTGTTGCTCTCAACTACTATGGATGAAGCAACAACTAGTGGACTACAACATCAAAACTGCAAATTGTCCCATCATGTGTGATAACACTTCGACAATTTCAGTCTCAAAGAATCCAGTGATGCACTCAAAGACAAAGCACATTGATATCCGTTATCATTTCCTCAAAGATCATGTGGAAAAAGGTAACATCGCTGAATATGCCCAACCGAACATCAATTGGCCGATATTCTCACCAAGCCACCGGATGCTACCTGTGTTTGCTTATTTAAGGAGAAATCTTGGTATGATTGATCCTACGCTTAAACGCTTGTTTTTAAGTTTACAAGTTTTCTTTCATACCGCAGATTTAAACTACTACTAATTGCGCGACTTAATTTGCTATCTACCTACAGACTTAAGCTCTTCGCTTTTACTGTGTTAGTGCTTCAATTGTTTTGCCTATTAATGTGTAAAAGGTTTTCTAAAAAGGCAAAGGGGTTAAAAGTCATTTGTTTGTTAAGTTTGAAAATATCTTTAGTTAAAAGCCTTTTGATAGACACCTGTCAATCATCTAAGGCATTTTTCCGCTAAAATGACTTTTCTCATTCTTTAAATAGACTTTGAACCACCTCCTTCAAAACTTTTACAAACCCTCTCTCCTCTCTCACATATATTCTCTTTCTACTAAACCCTTACTTTCTCCCTGCAAACTGCTTCACCCTCTTCAATCTCTTCTCGCTCCTCTTTCACTTTCAGCAACAATGGTAAGATTTTCGACACTCATTAGGAAACTTCTCTTCGATTTATGCTTGAAATTTCTTCTTTTGAGTCACTTTGTTGAGGAATCCGAAAAGACGCTTTGCGTATCTTGATGGTTTCCGCCATTGTTGTTCTTCACCAAAATTAAACTTGAAACCAACTGTTTTCCTATGTACTTTAAAATTATTATCTGCTGATGTTTAACTATTTTCACCAGTGCAAACATTCAAAGATTTCAATTTATTTTCTAAAAATTTTATTTCTCAAAATGAAATCTCCTGGGTTGTTTGTTCTATCGACAAAAGCCCTAATTTCGAATATGCTTTTGTAGGTGAAATCTTCTACCAAGTCAAAGACCGACAAAAAGGAAGGTGCTTGACCTCGAACAAGTCATTCAACCTCGGTCCATCCATCAACCTTCCAAGATACTCCTTCGCTTCCCCGTCGCTCATGATATCATTTCGACCCTGGACCCAAAGATGTATCTGCCCGGCATGTGCATTGACCTGAAAACCGTTTGCATCTTTGTCGCCGGAGCCAAAGCATGCGATAACATGAACGAGTCTGGGATTCTACCGCACTTCTGTCTACATGACGAAGACTACATCATTCTCCTCGCTGAAGAATTCTACCAGTGAATGGTTATCAATCCCAAGACTCTGCCTCTGATGCGTGGATGGATTCGAGGACGACCCATCTCTCTCTCTGCCAAAGTGATATCCGTAATCATCGGGTTCGCCTACTATGAGATACCGAGCTATCCATTCGAGGCCGACAGAGCCGGGAAGCAATGAGGGACCAAACACCAAGGGAACCTCAAGGAAAAATGCCGAGGAACATCTTTCCCTCGATGTTAATGCTCCAGTCATCTGCTGGACAAGTCTCTTCTGTTCAAGAACGGAGCTCACGACAACTTCACGGCTCAACAACTCAATATTACAAGCACCGTCTAACTACGACAACATCATCTTCAACGAGCTTCGCAACTACGTTGAAAATGTGAAGGAGAGCCCCAACTTTAAAAGGCCCTTTCTTCGGCTTCATCAACACCCCGCTAAGGGATACACCTGAGGTCAACTCTACCGTTAAAGAGGATAAGCTCATCACAGTGTCCAAAGAAAAGTAGATGACGGCTACCTTTTTCAAAAAATACATGGACTATGAAAACAAGAGAAGGCAAAGAACGAGGGCTACCACATATCTCTATTGAAAAAGTGGCCAAGCCTCGCAATGGTTGTTACGCTTCAACATGGACGCCGTATGATGTCCATAGCAAAGACTTCCGCTCAAGCAAATGACAAAATGGGGAAAAGGAGACCCTACCATCGCTCATAACATTCTAACGAGAAGCTCCAAGATCCGATGCCGAGTCTCGAGCTGCCTGGAGACGTAAAGAGGCTCAAGCAAAGAAGGCAAGGCAGGAAGAAGATGCTGAAAAACTTCAGGCCAAATGGATTCGCAAGGAACTGAACACCTGAAGACATGACAAGTCCTGGCCGCAGCCTCCTCGCCACCTTGACAAATCATCCACTACCCACCATCCAACCCCGAACCAACAACCTTCCACTCCCCAAGCCATCCCAAACCCCCAAACGCAAACCTTCATCTCGACCAACACCTCACCTTCACCCAAGCCTAAACGCAGCGATCAAGGTAAAGGTCTACCAACCAAGCCACTCACAGATCTCTACAACCTCTCGCCGATAAAAGCAACCCGAACCTCCTATTCAAGCAGGAAGTCTCGCCGCTAGCACCAAAGCACCCACCTCTTCTCAACCCACTCCTACTGAGTCCTCTACTCAGATGGAATCATCCCCTCTGGAGGAGTCTATCCCTCTAGAGGAGCTAATAACTTTTGAGGAGTCAATCCCTCAGGAGGAGCCTACCAGATCCCCCTCTCCAGTCCCTCCTTCACTCTTCAACTACTCTCCAAACCCTTCTACCCCATCTTCACCCCCTCGTATCCCAACTAACCCAACTACGCCATCCGAACGAAACCAGACCTCCCCCTCCCAAACCAACCCTTTTTCACAATCAGATCCAAGCCAACCTATCCCCCTGATCCTAACACACTAGTATCCACCTACCCTTTCCTCTGTTTCTACGAGGTTCATCTTCGAACTCTCGTCAGTAGCATACCTATTTACCAACCCTACTCCCCCCCAACCAAAACCTACCTCTGTGAGACCAGAAGACATTTCATATCCCTCTCCTTCCTTCTGGTTCTCAACTGAACCCCTACCTACCCCTTCAGATATCTGTGATCATTCGGACACAGATATTGAAATCCCCTAACCCCTCCTTCATCTCCTCCTCACTCTAATTCCTCCTCTACCTATACCTTTCCTACACCTGACTCTTCTTCCTCTAACTCAGCCACTCCACCTCTCCAGCAGCCATTCCGCCCTGTCACCTCTGCCGACGCCACCTCGTCTGCCGGCATTGAGCAAATTCACATAGGTCTCGATGTTTCTCCATCCCAACCAGTCAACTCAGACATCCTCAGCCGCCTGGACGCTATTTACAACAGAATGGGAGAACTCACCAGTATCTCCACAGCTGCTGTTGAACTTGTAACTGCAACGTCCAATGCTGCCGACAGGAATGCCGCCATCCTTCGCCAGTTTCAAAAGGATGTGTGGACCAAGTTTGGAGAAATGCGGCACGAGTCTACCGACCTCAAAGTCAAGATGGAAGCTCAACGCAACGAGTGTGTCAGACTCTGCTCAACTCTCTCTTGGCAACTCTTCCACAACATAACTCTTCATCTTGGTCACTGACGCCCTCCTGTTCTGGAACTCAACGATCTCGCTCTCAATGCTTCTCATGATCGTATCAATGCTGAGCGTGCACGTGATCTGGCCATCACGGAGGAGAGACAATTAAGGTCTATGAACCGAACTCTAATGGAGGAGAACAACAGACTTCGTGAAGAACTCGACTACCGTTCTCGCTCCACTGGACAACCAACCTCTGCCGATGATGAATACACCAGAAGAGTTGAAGAACTCGAACACCAACGCAGAGAAAAAGAAGCAGTTGACAGAACAGACAAAGGAAAAGGGAAAAGGCCGTGGTAGCTCATATTTCTTTCTATCCCTAATCCTTTGTACCTATCTAGTTTTTGAAAACTCTGTACAATTAAACTTCTCATTTGAAATACAGAAGCTTATGCTTTTCAAAAATTGTCTACTGTTTAAATTCCTGCTACTTTAATTCATTCATCTACTTAGAATTTAAACATACAGTTTAAATCTATTTTGAACTGTTTATTACTAATCTTTGTGCCTGTTCTTTACATCTCTTCTGTTTGTAAGCACTTAGATTAGTTGTTACACTTGAGGTGTTTTTTTTTATAGTGGCATGTCTGCAATTATAAAACTAAAACATTTTCTGACGTGCTATTATCTATCTTCAAGCTTTCATAGCCCTCACTTGTAAGTAATGATGACCAGATGCAGATAGGAGGAGATTGTTGTTTCTCATTGTATCTTGATTTGCATTTGTTCATTCATTACATTAGGTTCTATGCTTAGTGGCTAATTGGGTTGCGTACCAGTTAGCATGACAACTGTGCATAGAACTTTATCCTTAGAATAGTTTTTCTAGATTTCACAGGTTCAGCGGAAGACTTCATCTGAAGGCTTCACTGGAAGACTTCAAGTAGGCGGACCTTGTGCGAAAAAAGCATGATGTGTCCAGCTCTTAATTAATCAAGCTTTGGTGGATTAATTAATTCAGCTCGAATAAGTTTGAATTTGAATTGAATCCATCATCAATCAAACGCCTGACTTCTCAGACATGTCCCTCCAGCTTTTCCGAAGAAGCATGAATACTTTTCGCCTCCTGAAAAGTGACGGAGCAGGTGAACATACTGACACATGCAGGCTGTACCAACTATTGCAGGTCTGCATCAACTCTACACCTTTACCTACTCAGTCCCAGTTGAAGACGAAATCAACAAAGCAGCTCTAAGCATTTAATGCATTCAACCAAATAGAGTTGTTACTCATTTCGTCTTCTCCAATGATCTCAAGAATGCCTAGCTATAAATAATGTCGTTAAAGCTTGAAGAAAAAGATGCTTTGAATCTCTCCAACAACATCAAGCCGTATATATTCAGTGCATTCAAAGAGATCATTAACTGATCAAAGAAGTTCTCAACAACAACAAGAAGATCTGCATCAACTGTTAATCATTTACTTCTTATTGTTGTAACCCTTCACTATTCTTCTGCACATTTGAATACTCTATTTCCAGATATTCAAATTCCCCAAACCCAAACACAAGTCAAATATTTTGTACACGATTCATTGGACATTTCTGTAATAGAATTAGTGGAATAAATAGTGCACATTTAAATCCAAGATTGACTACCTTGGTGGTGGATGTAGCACTCATTATAGTGCGAACCATCTCAAAATACTTGTGTTATTCTCTCTCTGTTGATTACTGCTTTAAACTGCCATTCTTTCCTTTAACTTATTCCTTCGGTGGCAGACTTAAGTATCCAGTTAAGTCTACCGATAGTGCTTCACCGACAGACTTGAACTTTCTTCCTTAACACGACTTCTGCTACTTCAATATTCTTAATAGATTGCAAGTGCTTGTTCTAGGATTTATTTGAAAAGTTTTTAGTGTTAAATAAGCTATTCAACCCCCCCCCCCCATTCTAGCTTATTATTGTGCCCTTTGGGACTATCACTATCCTTCCTTCGTTTTCCTTGACATTGTCATGGGTAATACAAGGTTTTCATGGGCTGTTTGGGGTGTTATTAATTGGGCCGCCTAAGCATGGAATTTGGGAAGCGTGTTGGCATTGGGGAACAACTTTCGGACAACCTTATTCTCCAAGAAGTCGTGGGGCTGTTTGCTTTATCTAGAGAGATTTCGGCATACGAGAGTAATTGGGTAAGGGTGCTTTAGATCATTGTGTTAGGACAGCTTATAGGCTGTTCGAAATTGGTGTTATAAGGTTAATTTTAGTGGCTGAAATTGTAAAGGGAGTTTATTTAAAATTTGGTTAGGGTTGTGAGGGTTGTTGGAGGGTTTTGAGGCCGTTTTGGGTGAAGATTAATCGGCCAAGGGTTGTTTCAATTAGCTAGGACATATTGTTGCTTCAAGCGTCGTCGTTACGCATCAAGACAACCCACAAAGTGACACTTCATCTCCTTTTTGTTACAATTGAATTCTCAAGCTTCCAACTCAACATACCTTTTGGGCTACGTGGTATCTTAATTTGTTCTATTAAATGGTGTTACGTGCGACGTTTAGGGTCAGTCTTTATTGTTTATTGCTAATCTTTTTTATTACAAATTCTGCACTACGTAACATAAAATTCTGAATTCATTGCCAATTACATGCATGAAAGAAACAAGCGAAGCACAATTTAGTGAATCCTCACCCACATACTAGAGTCAGGTATGCCTGCATGAACCACAAATTAGAGATAATATCCTGGTGGTGCAATCTTAGCCGTACACGACCCGACCACCTTTATTTGATATTGTCCGAACATCTACACACCAAAAACCTGAACCTTCTTCCTCACCACCATTCTTTGATTCATCCCGAACAAATGTGTAGTGAAAGAAGGCGTCACGATCCAGACGGATAGAGTCTCAAGCTTCAAAAACCTGGTCACCACAAATTTTATCCGAAGTTTTCGCCTATATCAGACAACTTCATCGACGTAGACAATCCTCGGCCGTAGAGAATCGTACTCGGGTGCTGCAGACACCCTAATTTCGTACCACTAGTATGTAACATGACATAAAATATCAAGACCTGTTAAAGGACTAACAAATGTCATGTTACAGGGTTGAAAATGCAAAGGAAAAAGCAGGATACATAAACAGTGAATTGCAGGGGGTCAAAGTGCCAAAAATGAAGACAAAATAGGCCTAGGGCCCTGCCCCAAGCCATTTCTGGTGCCGCGCCACTACTCCCCATGGGCAGCGCCCAAATAGTGCCTCAGCACTGTAGCAGTTTGCTTTTGGTGCAACTCTCTCAGCGCACAGTACAAGCTGAGGAAGCTCAAAAGGAAAAACTTAATCACGAAGGAAGCCTCCTCCTAGCCTATAAATAGAGGCCCTCGGCTCTCAGAATTTACAAACAGAAAACACACAGTCACACACAGTGAAAGAGTGAAGTTACGCAGTGAGTTCACCATGCAGTTGAGAGAAAGCCGAAGGAAATTTTCCTTCTAGCCCCGAAGCTCTGTCAAATCTCCCCCAACACTAAAACCCTCTGGCCAAAGTGAAACCTAGTTACCCTGCTAGGATTCCGTCTTATTCCACCAGTCCAAAAATCCCAAAAAGAGTAGTTGCCCTGCCCGAATCCAGATGTCAAATCAACAAAAAGCAAGAAGTTGCTCTGCCCGATTTCTGACACCAGCTAGCCAGCAAATCCAGTCCAAGCAAACAGTTGTGCCGCCCGGATCCCGAGGCAAAAAACAACTAAACGGAGCAATCACGCTGCCCGAAATCAGTCAAAAGACTCCCACTCCCTGAAGGTCCGAGCGAGCACACCCTAGAGCCTACCAGTAAGGAGCTTGGTGCATGATAAAACCCTCACGCTTCAAGGGGTAAGTTTAAAGCCCCGACTAGTCCCCTAGGCTCTAGTGTGTCGCCTAGCGACCACCTAACGATTTTTAAAACCTTGAAATGACGCATATTGTACCAACAAAAATAGTTGATTCTTAAAATTTTGATCATTCTTATTCTTATGGTATAAATATTATATCAAAGTATTTATCTTTAATGTTATCCATATCCAGTCCCTTCATTCATTTTCATACATCTTGATGATGACAAAAGATGACATGCAATTTAATTATTTCATCATCACATGACATCCCAAGAATACTTATAGGGCTGGCGATTTGGTGGGTTGGGTCAAAATGGATAACAGGTCGAAATGATTCGTGGTCCGTTATAACCCAAAATTAAATGGGCCAAAATGAGTTTGATGCTCCGGGCCGGGCCAAAAGACCGGCGGCTTCGGTTCGAAATTTTCCATAAGAAACTTGCATTTACATAGCAAAAAAATAACGGCCCGAAATAGGTAACGGGTCCGACCCGTTTTAACCCAATCCATATTGCCCAGTTAATTTTTTTGGTCAAAATGGGTAGCCCATTTCAACCAAAAAAAAATTTAAAGAGTCGAGTTAGATCATGTAATTTTCAAGTCGGATTTTGAATTATAATTGTCATAACTAAATACTTACCAAACTTTTCTAATTCAAAAGAGATGATGCCCCGTAGGCCAAGACAAATAATACTAAGCCAACTTGAGACATTGGACAAGTTTATAATGTGCTTTGAATTCTCTACATTACGTGAACCAAATAAGAAATGGTCCAAACTTATTTTTAACTGTCTCAAGTGCTCGATAGACAATAAGAGACCATTTGCATTTGGAAATGAGCTCTTTGATCTTGGTCAACTTGAGACTTTGGACAAATAGAGCTAGGCTGGAACTTGTTCATCAGGTTGACCTAAGGAATTATCATTAGTGTCCTGTGCATGCTCTAAATAAGTAAATTATTCACCATTTATTATGACTAAACAAGTAAATTTGCATAGGCTAATCAACTCCATAAAGAATGAAATTAATTTTTTTTCTCAGATTTCCTCTTGCTGCCATTATCATTACAAATGTCATACAATATTTTTTAATATCACAAAAATACACTTACTAAGTTAAGAGAAAAAAATAATATGATTTGACCTTTTTAAATATGTTTAACATTTTTATGGTGAAGTTTGGGTAGACGTTATTCTAATTCTAAGTATATGAAAAGTTTGAACTATAATAATATATTTATTGGTGAGTATCGAAATATTTATGAAATCGATAGAGTTAAGTAATAACTAGTGAACAAGTTAAAACAAATGAGTTAAGAAAATATTATAATTTTAAGAAGATAAAGAGAAAATAGAGAACCCAATTGATGAATATATGTGTTCTACTATAGAAAAAAAACTAAAATTTATAATTTTCTCCCTTGAATTTTTTTACTATTACAAGCAACCTTCAAAGACTATCATATTGGTCCTTGAGTTATAAATCGTACTAACAAATTTATATTCAGTTAACTAAATAACCTTTATTATGACCATATTTTCTCTATATATAAAGAGGTGGTCTCCTGTAAAACGGTCTTACGAATCCTTATCCATAAGACGAATCTATCCAAGTTAAATGAGGCAAAATTTAAAAATCTCAATGCAACCCCTTAGTTTTTTTGAAAATTACAGCGCCACCCCTAATGTTTATATACGCAGAGTGTCACTTTTTACAATTAACAGTGTCACTTTGTAGTATAAAATATGTCACTTTTGGCCTTAGAAGTATCACTTTGCATTTTTAATGAAAATTATAATTATTTCCCTAAAAAAGTGTTACTTTTTGGTTTTAAATGTGTTACTTTTAGTTTTAAATTTTTTAGTTTCACTTTGAAAAGTGTCTCATTTTTTTATAAATGAAAATCATTATGTTTGGCATTAAAGTGTCACTTTTTAACATTAAATGTGTTGCTTTTGACCCTACAAGTGTCATTTTGCCTTATAAATAAAAATCGTTGTTATTGACCTTAAAAGTATCACTTTTTAGCATTGAAAATGTCACGTTTTAGTATTAAATGTGTTACTTTTGACAGCCAGTGTTAGTTTTAAAGTGACGCTTTTTAGTATTAAATGTGTCACTTTTAAGTATTAAGAGTGTCACTTTTTAATATTAAAAGTGTTACTTTGTAATTTAATGAGAATTATAATAAATTTCCCTTTATAGTGTCACTTTTAACTTTAAAATGTATCACTTTTTTCTTTTCAATGTGTCACATTTAGTTTTAAATATGTTATTTAGTATTTCGTTAAAGTCCGTTAGGGTTCGTCAAGTATCCCAATGCAATTGATGCTAACAGATGGCTAACGGTGCTGACAAAAGATTAAACAGTAAGGCATGAGAAACATAAGAATTTCGACGGCAAACCTTGAAAGTGCAGGGGCACCAGAGAAAAATGAGGAACTTCACATTAATGTGCTAAATAAATTGCCTTGGGATACTTGACGGACCCTAACGGACTTTAACGAAATACTAAATAACATATATAACACTAAACGTAACACATTGAAACATGTTATTTATTTATTATGACCCGCAAATTCCTAAATAGGACTCCGTCTTACGGATTTAGGATTCGTAAGATCGTCATACACAAGTATTTGCCAAAAGTGTAAGCTGTTTTCGAATCCCATAATAAAGTTAGAGTTCATAGACATAGCTCATTTCGAAGCCCTTTATACGACACAATTTCTCATCTTCAAATCATGGAGAGTCAAGAAAAGAAAATTCAACCAATAAAAAGAAAGACAAACAATTCGGGCAAAGAACATAATGCAACAGAGTGAAGTCATTACAGGAAAATCTCTAAGAAAATTACAATTGAACGAAAACCTGGGTAAAATTGGGGTAGTGCACACAGTCTTCGAAGCCGAGATAATTAATCGGGATAAAGTGTCTACAGTGATAAGAGAGACGATGAGTTTGGCAGTCTGTGGCCAACGAAAAGGGTTGCTGGTAATGGATAAATCAACCATGACTTTCGGTTTGCTAGATTAGAGAACACATCGACCGATGGAGGGCAGGAGAGAAAGGAAATCGACTGATGGATTGGGGATTTAGTTTAGTGTCTGAGGTTAAGGCTTCCTGCGGCGAAGAAAACTCAATTGGAGAACTAACGATACGACGCCACTTTTGCGGTTTTCCTTTATGTATTAAATTAGAAAATATAAATATTAATTTATGCAATATAATTTGAAACAAAACCTTGAAACAAAATTGCATCAGTTGCAAGATTTGTTTCTAATTGGGCAGCATAGTTCCCTCCAATTATTCCCACGAAAATGTATTGTAACTAAAGCAGTTTCAATTGCATTGTCCGTTAAAAAAATTAAATGATACGTTAGATTTCGTAGTTTGTCTTTCAAATTGCTACTGATTTCAATTCGATTGCGAATTTCTGTTGTTGTTGCTTTGTTTTCTTGTAGTGATTCTTTATTTAAATGTGTTTATTATTATCGGTATACCTTTGATATTGGTTTGACTTTGAACTAATTTCATGTTAATAATCAGTGTGTTTTCTTAACAAATTGTTATTTTAAACCATCTGGTCGAGTAATTGATTATCTGGAATGGTTTAGTGATACTGATGAGTGGAATGACCATGAATAATCTATCTGGATACTGTTAGTGAGACTCAGCTTGTTGAGTGCCCGTGTATGTTGTTCTCATTTAATAATCTCACCATGGCCTAAGCTGGTTAGTATACTGAATTGTCACTTGTGATAAGTTGTTATTTGGTAACACTCGGTAACATTCTTTTGGTTAATAATCTTTGGTCCATATTTTTATATGCATGGACTTTGGTATCTGAATCATATGTCTTGTTCTATTCTGGGGTGCTGTGTATCCCTTTTCTTGCTGGACTCACAAGCTCACCCCCTACAGTTTTCTAGTTGTGTATAGTTGAGATTGGATCGGGTTTTGGAGAGCTGCTGCATGCTCGAGGTTTATCGGAGAGCTTGGTTTTTGATATAGAACATCTATGTATTGTTTTTGGGCTCCATGAAAATTGTAATCAAAGTACGTTTGTATAAACATTGATATTTTTTTAGATTAATACTATTTATTTGTTTATTCTGCTGCGAGTAACGTGATTTTAATTTGAGTTATTTTTAGACTGAGTATGTTATGATTGGTTCACACCTCGAGGTGGTTTTTGGGGTGTGACAGTTTTGGTATCAGAGCAAAGGAAGTTATCCGATCTTTGGGAACTCTCGTGCGTGAATGGTGGCGAAGCGTGACTCTCCGCCCAAAGGCTTCATGAGGAAAGGGCTACCCAAAGAGGTGGAGCCGCCTGCGGAGTGTTCTGATATGTACCCTTTGTTGCCACACGAAGGAGGACTTGGCTGCCTTTAGCGGTAGACCCCCCACTTCGTTACATCACAGTTGGTATCAGAGCAAGTGATCCTCGGTAGTGAGTTGGGTTTTGCTTCGCTAGTTAATTCGGAGAGTAAAGTTAAGTTTGAATTCGAGAACGAAATATTTTTTAGGAGGAGATGGTGTAAAACCATGATATTTTATCTGTGTTATGTTTTTCAAATAAAAGGGAATTAATACCACCTTTACTATATTTGACTATAGTAAAATTGTTGACTTTTATTATATACTAGTATTTATATTATAAAGACAAAGAAAAGTGACAATTTTTTAAATGCATGGACGGATGAAGTATAATATACTAGTATTAAATTAATGAGTGACTATAGGAGTGAGTGGCCCTAAATACCACATAAAAAACAATAAATGTTACATTCACTTAAAAACCTAATTACTAATTAATTCTTTTATAAAAAAGAGTTATAATTAACCCTAAAGTCTAATTACTAATTAGTTACAATTAACCCTAAACTATAAATACTTATTTATCTTCATATAAAGTTATATAAAGAATACTGATATATCTCAAACCATCCGTTACAATTAACCCTAACCCCTAAACTTGTTTCTTTTCAACAAATTTTCAATGAATTATGATCCGAATAACAACGTTCATGTTGATTCTTCTTATACGGTAAGTTGTCTACGATGTACCCAATATATTTTTTCCATATTAAAAACAAAATTTTAAGCAAAAATCTGAAGAAAAAAGCGATGCATACAATTTGATCCAAGCCATTTTTTTTTTGGTTGAATAAAGGATGGCGACTATTTGATGAAACTAAAAACAAACCTGACGTTTTTTTTCAACAATTCCTGGCGATTTTTTTTAAAAAAAATCAATTCCTTGCGATTTTTTTAAAATAAATTCCTAGTGATTTTTTCCAAAACAAATTCAATTCTTGGCGATTGTTTTTTTTTTTTTTAAATTCCAATCCTGGAGAATTTTTTACTATTTTTTTAATTACTGGCGATTTTTTACTTTTGCATAAAAGTGTGGCGAAATAAATTATTTTGTTTGGCGATTCTTTTTAAAAATTTGTGAACGTAATATCGATGAAGAAGATATGAGCAGCAGTTCCCTGCCATACAACATGATTAGAATGTTGATTAGAGGCTCTGAATGTTCACATGCATTGTGTTTGCACGTATGAAGTTATCAGAGGAGTACTCTGGCAACACTTACAATCTTATCACTAAAAACTGCAATCACTTCTGCAAGGATGTTTGTGTAAGGTTGGTGGGGAAGCCAATTCCTAGCTGGGTCAATTGACTTGCACAACTTGGTTTCCTTTGCAGTTGTGTTCTTTTGGCTCGTTTGAATGATACGAAGGTTCGGCACATTAGAGCAGAAAATTCAACTAACGAGCAGAAAAAGCTGAGAAGCCATTCCAATAGGTTCATATCATCCTCTAATCCTCAACCTCACCCCCTTCGTCATCTCGTACCGCCCCTTCCGAAACCAGACCAAGAAGACAAAGAACTCGCCCTCCTCCCACTGCATGTTTGAATCCTTCTTCTACTAAACTCTGAATCACATCTTTAAAAAGTTGAAACTTCTTAAGTCACAGAGTGTTGTTATATTGTGATTTGTGAAGGTAAAAGAATATTTTTAAACATGAAAAAGGAAATTTCCTTCCTCTCTCTCAAAAAAAAAAAAAGATCTTCGGAATTTCATGTTTACTCCAAGAAAGGTTGGGTATCCTTTTGCACTAAACGGGAAGTCCTCATTATCACCATTGCTGATCTATTGTAGGTAATTCAATTTGACATTTAATATTGAGTTAATTAATTCAATATTCAAATTTTTTTCAATAGGACAGTTTGGTAACTTGACAATTTTTTTATTTATATTGGATGGAGAAAATTTTGGTAATTGGACATATTAAGTAGTGTAGTAATTAAGGCTTTTTGGTGTAACATTTAGGGGTTCTGTATTATTATATTATTATATTATTAATTAATGGGCAAGTTTTTGAATAAGTGAGTAAGGTTAAGATGATATCTCACTAATTTTCTAACCAAGCCGTACAAAACAAAATTGGTAATAATTTCTCCTTCGGTGGCCGTGTGAGTGAGAGAGTTGTTCGTGACTCATAGTTTTGAGTTGTTTCCTTTGCAATAAAGACTTTTACCCCTTCTTCAGTTTGTAACCCGTGAAAAAGAGAGACAGATTCCTCTTTTATTTGTTTTCAGAAGAGAGAAGCTGCATGTGTGTGTGTGTGTGTGGTGTTCTTCGTTTTAAGCTATGATCAATTAGTCCGACTTCGTTTTAGTTACGGGTTTGACTGGAGGTTTATTATGGAAGGTTTCTAATGTGTTTTTATCGGCAGATATTATCCTATTTCGAGGTAAGGGAGACTATGCAGTACTGATTCTGTGTTAGTTTAATCATGTGATTGTTCCTATAATATTCCTCTTTGATTCGTACTCTTCTTTATTGAAACGTGTTTATTGTTATCTGTATAGCTTTGATATTAGTTTGATTTTGAAATAATTTCATGTTAATAATCAGTGTGTTTTGTTGAAAAAACTGCTATTTTAAACCATCTGGTCGAGTAATTTATTATCTGGAATAGTTTAGTGATACTGATCAGTGGAATGACCATGAATAATCTATCTGGATACTGTTAGTGGGACACAGCTTGTTGAGTGCCCGTGTATGTTGTGCTCGTGTAAGAATCTCACCATGGCCTAAGCTGATTAGTATACTGAATTGTCACTTGTGACCGGTTGTTATTTGGTAACACTCGTTAACGTTCTTTTGGTTAATAATCTTTGGTCCATATTTTTATATTCATGGACTTTGGTATTTGAATTATATGTCTTGTTCTATTTTGTGGTAGTGTGTACCCCCTTTATTGCTGGGCTCACAAGCTCACCCCCCTACAGTTTCTGGTTGTGTAGTTGAGATTGGATCGGGTTTTGGATAACTGTTGTGTGCTTGAGATTTATCGGAGATCTTGGTTTCTGATAGAAAACATCTATATATTGTTTTTGGGCTCCATTAAAATTGTAATAAAGATATGTTTGTATCAAACATTGATATTTTGAGAAATATTACTTATTCGTTTCTTCCGCTGTGTGTTACGTGTTTTTATTTGGAGTTATTTTTGGATTGAATTTTTGTAACACTCAAGGGACCCGGTAGGGGTGAGCAGAAGTTTTTCGGAACCGGACCGGACCAATGGAACCGGACCGAACCAGTCAAAAATGGATCGGACCAATACTTTGGATTGGTCCTGGATCTAATTTTTACGTAACCGACAATTGGGTCGGTCCTCGGAAACCAAAACGCAGTAACCGGACCGAACCGACCAATGTGTATTTATTATTATTTTATTATATATAATATACTAATATAGTATAATATATATATATATATATATATATATATATATATATATATGTATGTATGTATATATATATATATGTATGTATGTATATAAATTGATAAGAAGATAATAAAAGGGATACAACTTACAACCTAAAGAAAATATATAATAATTTGATTCAATATTCAACCAAGTTTCCTTATTTAATTAAAGAGAAAATATGAGGGAAAACATTGTTCTTCCCTATTAATTAATTTCCTGCATCTTTTTGTGATTCCAAACATTATTAGTTTGAAGGATTGTTACATGTAAATTAATTAAATTAACCATAAGGGGATCGGAGAGGAAGATGACTTGCAATAAATTTCCTTACAACTTTCTTTTCGTTTCTCTTTATTAATTTGGAAGTAATGATTTTTACATTTAATTTATTTTCACAAGAACAACGAACCTAACAAAATGTTGTATGAAGGAAGAACATGATTTGAATATTGATCATTGTTTTTTAGAAAATCTAGTTATCCTCTTGATCAAAGATACACATCGTATTGGTCCGATCCTGGTTCTCGTACGTCTTCAATTGGTTCTGGACCGGACCAATGTAATGGTTCTCAAACATATTGGGTTGGTCCTGGTTCTATATTTTTTAAGAACCGGACTATTGGTCTGGTCCTGGTTCTCTCAGTTTTTCCAAAGAAGTGGACCGAACCGGACCAAGCTCACCCCTAGGACCCGGTCTCATTTGGTTCCGGGATCGGGGTCGTCACATCTAACCTGCACTAGTTAGTTTTTCTCTCCCCCTAAATTTGTGCAAGTATGTAAAATCAAAAATAATTACCAAGCACAAATCAGAAATAACTCATATGCAACCACAATTTAATTTATCCAACATACAAAACAAACATGACATTGTTTATAGGAAAAGCAAGCACAAAGCACAATGATGAATCTACAAGAAATCAGATACATTATCACCATCACCACCTTCAACATCATCAGCAGATGTATCTTCTCCTTCATCATCTTCATTTTCAGCAGGTACACTAGTTTGAACACTTGTCTTCTCTCCCCCTATTTGACCAGATGGAGGATTGTTAAATTCCAGCCATGCTAGATACTGAGCCTCCAAGGATTGAAAGTAAGCATTTTGAGATTTAATCTGAGGAAACTGGTTCTGAATAAAAGAGAAGGACATAGGTGCACATTCACCAGATATCATGTGGTTCAGGGCTAATGGGGCAGATGCAGTTGCTGCTACAGCTACATAACAAGCTGAATTAACTTCAACAGCTATTGAGGACTGTGGATCAATGGGTGTTTCCTCTTGACCAGCTTCAATATAGGGAGTAAAGGGATACACAAAGGGTAAATTCTTAACCCTATCACCTTTCAGGAGTTTTGGAGAAATTGGAAGGGGGTCCAACACAAAAGTCAATCTTTCTTTTTCAAGAGGAGCAACTACCTGATAGATCAACATACTATAGATGAGAGAGGGATAATGAAAAGCTCTTTTATCTCCCTCAATTTCTGCAAAGGCTATTATCTTTTTGTACAACAAATCACCAAAATTAAAGGGCAATCTAAGCCCAATCTGATACATCAACATGGCATGTTCCTCAGTTACTGAATTCACATTGGAGGTTGGTGCCCAGTTAGCACAACAAATTTTATGCATTATATCATACAGGGAGGTCAATTTTGCAGTGCTTACCTTTGTTTTCCTTCCAGGTAAATTTCTGATATGGTCACCACTAAGTTCTCTTACACATAAATCAAAATCAACAATCAATCTAGACACAGGCATATATTTTAGTGCCACTGTTGATTACAACAAGGGATAAATCTACCAATTTGTTCCTAACAAACACTTTTTCAAACATATGGTCTCCAACTTCAGTTATTCTTTTCTCCAGATTTGCATAAAACTCCATCACCATATTCTTAACATAAGGAGCAGCAGGGATGAGGGTGGACAAAAGTTTTCTATCAAAAAAAAAACGTTACCAAATTTTTATTCCTTAAATCCTCCAGATGGATTCTTCTTTCATCAATTACCCTCCTAGACATACTGTATCTAACAGAGGCAGTTTGAGTAAGAAAGGAAGATGAGAAAGGTTTACGTTTTCCAGAAGATTTTGATTCCTTTTTGGATGCAGTTGCATTACTAGTTCCATTGGATACTGGAATTGCTCTGCTTCTCAAAGATCTGGCAGGAGGAGCTTGGGGAGCTTCACTTTCACTTTCCATAAAAGAATCCTTTTCTTCAAAATCCTTATTAGAGCTATCATCGAACTCTGAAGAGCTTGTAGGAACAGGACAGGGCCTTGGGTCATGTCTTAGCTTGGACAAAATTACACCAAAAATCATATGTTCTTCAGAAAGTTCAGGTTCAGGTTGATCAGCAAGAGCAGTAGTACTCGGAGACTCTCTTTCAAACACAACTTGGGGAGAAGGAATGGAATAATTCTCTTGTTAAGCTACTTTTTTTTAGCAGGAACTTTTTCAGCTGGCATGCCTTCAGTAGGAATACTTTTAGCAACTCCAACTTCTTCCTCAATTGCTTCAATGGCAGCAATTGCAGCATCCAGAGATGATGTTGTTTTGTCCTTTATTTAAGAGGAGGGAGTTCTTTGAGCCAACAAAAATTGAGGTCTCTTTCATGTAAGATCAAAATCCTCATCATCGATGTCAGTCTGAATTAGAACATCTTCTTCCATTTGTCCTGGGTATATTCTCAACTTCTTTGCCATGACAATATCTGCTGAGGGATTTTCATAGGTGGAAGGAATCCCCATTTGTCTCTTCGACCTTCTGACATTGGGGTTTCCAATTGGGGAAAACATGGACAAGTCCCCTTGTTTATCCACATCTATAGCATAATAATGTCTAGGCAAACAGAGGGCTCAACCAAAGAATTTTTGGCGATGTAGCTTTGAATGAGGTTGCATGAGGCTGAATGGTTTTCAAATTTTTAGAACTTGATGCCATTAGAATCAGGATTAGGGTTAGTAGAGGAAATGAAGAGGCTAGATGAAACTAGGGCTTTAGTGAGTTTGGGGAAGAAATTTCCGAGATGAGAAATTGAGAAAGAGTGAGCTTCTTATTGTTTCTTCAACCTGCAAATAACCCCTCACTCTATGCTAACAACCTGGAATTTCCTTTAAGAAGATAAGAATATTAAGCATCCAAGGGAAGATGAGATATTGTGATTTGATTTTTGAAAAGGGTTTTAAAGATAAAACAACCACAAGTCCTTAAACTGTGCACTGTGAGCCTAAAATCAGGTATGGACACATGGCAAACACATTTGAGTGCAAAAATATTTTATTTTACAAAAATCATTTAGAATTCCTCAAATTAATCCAAGATTTTTATAAAACACAATTAAGTGTAACCCAAAAATTGATTAAACTTTAGCAACACTTTAGCAGCCTATATCTAGATTCAATATCTCTTAATTCCCCATAAAGATTAAACATCCACTATATATTTTTCAACATGGAAACTTTTAGAAATTGATTTGCATACTTTACTCTAGGATAAAATTTCAACAGGATGATATTCTTACCAACAATACATGTCCTAAAATTATGCCTAAAATATGATATGGAAAGAACAAACAAGCAAAGAGATAATGTAATCACACACACGTGAGAAAAGACCAGATCAAAGGATGTAGTTCCTAATACAACTTCATTGGGAGGTACATTCAGTAGCAGTTGCATTTATGCAATTTTGCATCTTTTCTGTTCTCAATGAGCCTTCTCTCCCAAGATCAAAAAATTTCTCATAACAGATTTTATAGGTACTTTATTTCCCTAGAAATATAGATCTACTTTATTTCAAGCTATACACACATGCCACTAGGAAGCTTTCACAATATTACCAAGAGTAGCCATCTTGCACAATATCAACCCATGAAATCCAAAAATTCGCAGTTCCAATATAGAATGGCTACAAACCTTGTTCATAGGTAGCTCTTTTCCTTTAGATAACTTTCACACTCTTCCAAGGGTATTCATTTTTATCAAGATCAACTCATGAGAACCAAAGTTTCATAGTACCAAGATAAGATGCTACAACCCTTGTACTTTAGGTAGCTCTTTCTTTTGTAGACTTCAAACTTGCTCAAGAACTGGGAGAGAGAGTGATAAAAATAAACCAAAGCCACAACTGGATTAGAATGTAATTCCCAAGCAACAACACAAGACACAACAAGAGAGTCAATTGATCTAAAGTGTCCTCTAAAGACAAAATGCAAGGATGCCATTTTTATTATTATTTATTTAAAACTAAGTGTAAAATCACATGGCACACATACCAAGAGATTTCCTTAGATTGGAAACTCTCTTAGAATCTAGACTCTTAGTAAATATATCAGCCAATTAATTTTCTGTCCCAACATGTTCTATGCAAACAATCTCTTGTTCAACCAAGTCTTTGATAAAGTGGTATCTTATATCAATGTGTTTTGTTCGAGAATGTTAAACTGATTTTTTTGCTATACAAATTGCATTGATGTTATCACAATATAAGGTTAACACATTTGTTCATTTGATCATTTGATTCATCCATAAAACTTGTATTCATTCAGATAGTGCTTTTTTACTAAACCAATAAATCAAGTTTTTACTAAACCAATAAATCAAGTTATTTCTGAAGTAAAAACACCCACCATATGTACTTCTCATGTCTTCTACACTACCAGCCCAATCAACATCACTAAAACCAACTAAATTGATATTAGTTTCTTTTTGTACCATAAACCAACATTTGTTGTGTCTCTAACATATCAAATGATACGTTTAACAACTTTTAAATGAGTAACTTTTGGAGTTGCTTGATATCTAACATATAAACACACACTATACATAATATCAAGACGTGTGGCAGTTAAATATAATAAACGCCATATCATGCTTCTATATAAAATGTGATCCACACTTTCACAATCCTCATCTTTGGACAATTTGTTAGATGACCCCATTGGAGTTTTCTTTTTCTTCCCTTTATTAAAACTGATTTTTTTTCACCAAGTTAAAAGCATATTTGGCTTGAAAGATGAACATCCCTTCATGCATTTGTTTGACTTGAATTCCAAGAAAGTAACTTAACTCTCCTACCATGCTCATTTCAAAGGATGATGTCATATAATGCACAAAATCTTTTTCCAAGGACTTTGAAGTGGACTCAAACACAATGTCATCAACATATATTTGAGCAATCAAAATGTGTTTGTCTTTTTTAAAAAATAAATAATGTTTTGTTTACTTCTCCTTTTTAAAGCTACTTTTTAAAAGATGGTCTGTAAGTCTCTCATACCAAGCTCTAGTAGCTTGTTTGAGATCATACAAAACCTTTTTCAATTTGTAAACATGATTTGGTTTATGGGGGGTCCTCAAATACTTTTGGTTGTTCCACAAAAACGTTCTCTTCTAAAATACCATTAAAGAAAGCACTTTTCACATCCATTTGTTCGTTAAATAGTAATATCTGTAAAGCAAACAATTGCAAGCAAAAGATGTATGGATTCAATGCGGGCCACAGGTGAAAAAGTTTCATCAAAATCCACCCCCTCAACCTGTGTGTACCCTTGAGCCACAGGTCTTGCCTTGTTTCTAATTATCTCTCCTACTTTATTTAATTTTTTTTTGAAAATCCATTTTGTTCCAATAACATTAACGGAAGTTGATCTATGCACAAGAAACCATACATCATTTTTTGAAAATTGATCAAGTTCCTCTTGCATAGCATCGATCCAAGACTCATCTTTCAAAGTCTCACTCACATTTTTTGGTTCAATTTATGATACATGGCAAGAGACATGAATTTCTTCACATTCAAGAGAGGATATGCATGCTAATTTGCGATAATCAACCTCATCTTTTTTCTTGTGGATATGTCACCATGAACATTACCTATCACTTGAGAGGTTGGATGGTCTTTCTATATATACGGCTAGGAACATCCTGACTTCGATCAGTCACAGTGGGATCAATTTCAACATGTAAAGTTTCAACTTCAGCTTCTCGAGAAGTTTTGATCAATGCATCTTCAAATGCAGCTCTATCAGAAGCTGCATCCATATATTTAGAGTTTCCAGAACTTTTAGCTTTTGTATTTGTGAGTGCCCCGTTCTGAGACGCCTGCCACTATCGAAAAATGTGTTTCAAAACATTAGAGCGCGTGGAATACTTTCGGCCTCGTTGTTGACTCTAAAAATGCATATACTGAGTCACCACACCTCTATTTTGAGGATAAGCATAGAAAAACCCAAAATGCCAGAAAGTATAGATTCAGGGGCTAAGTTACGAGTTAAGAAGTGGTTAGACACCCAACTCGCCATTTTGATCTCATGATTTGGGTTTGCTAAAATAACATGGTTATATATATATATATATATATATATATATATATATATAATTTAGCTACGTCCTAAAAACATGAAATAGTTATGATTTTATGTACAAATATTATGTATAAACATGCACAATTATTATGTCTACACTTTATTATTTATTTACTACATTAATATATATACTAACATATAACTAATTAAAATATTTACAAGCATGCATAATATAATATTCTATATTTAATAATAATGAGAGCAGACTAGTAGGTGGGTACCTACCTCTTGAAGCGTGATTATCTGAATTCGATATATACGCCTATGCTTTAACCTACAAAACGTTTGTAGTTTTTAGGTGTGCTTCCCTTGTCTTTTTTTTTTTTTTTTGAAAAGGTTGGAGGGGACATAGACAGTACTCCAACCCTTAATTGTTTTTATATTATTTTAATGCCTTGAAAGGCTACAATTATATATATGATGCCTTTGGTGTGGCTCGAACAAATGGTGCCTCTGGTGAGGCTTTGAACACACGACCTCTCGGTTGAGAGTAGTGAAGTACCAGGGTGCCTCTGGTAGGGCTTGAACACTCAACCTTTTCGTTAAGATAAGTGAGTAGCTAAATGGGGCCTTCGGGTAAGGCTTGAACAACAACGGTGCCTCTGAAGAGGCTTGAACACCCGACCTCTCTATTGACAGTTGTAAAGTCCAGGGTGTCTCTTGTGAGACTTGAACACCCGACATCTCCGTTAGGAGAAGTGGGCAGTACCAGTTGAGCTAGAGCTCGTTGGTGCTTCCCTTGTCTTCTTGAGAGAGAAATCTTTTCCTTTTGTTGTTGTTGTTGTTGTTTTTGTTGCTGTTTCTGTTACTTTTGTTGTCGATGTGGTAGGCGCGTGTGTTGCACTATGCTCAGAATAGGCATAGGCGGTAGACGATGTTGTGTTTGGGTTTTGGCAGAATAACAATAGTTTTTGTTGTTGTTGTAGTAGTTTTGTTGTCATCTTTTGTTGTTTTCGAGTAGCGTAACGACAGTGTTTGTTGAAAATTTTGTGTGACTTTGAACAACGTAACAGTAGGATATGTTGATTATCTCCGTCAAATTTGGGTAACGTAACGGGGTATGAGTGTTTGTGTGTGGGTGTGTGAAAGGGGGATCGATTTAATGGGAGAGGGAGATAAGGACGGTGAGAGTGAGAGTGTGTGTGAGTGGGGCTATTGTGATAGGGGAATTGAGAGTGAGAGAGGGCTGGAGTGAGGGGGATGTCTGGTGAGGGAATTAAGAATGAGTGAGGGCTGGAGAGAGATTGAGGGAGATTATGAGTGTCTGATTGAGGGAAAGAGGGAGTATTTATAGGGGGAAAGGAGTGGGTGAAGGGTGACCGGCTCCCCTACCATTTTTTTCCTTTTTCTTTGTTCTTTATTTGCTTTCTTTTTATTTCTTTTCTCTTTTCTCTTTTCTCTTCCTTCCTTTCTTTTTATTTATTTTCTTTTCCTTTCTTTTTTCTTTTGAAATATATAAAGAACTTGCATTAGTCCATTTTCCAATAATTATTGGACAATATAAATTAGGGATACGAATTTACGGTGTCTACAATATTTTGTGGATCTGGAACAGTTCCTGATTGTCCATCTTCTACAGATGCTAAATCCTTTGAAATTGATGCAAGATCACCAAAATCAAAACCTGAAATGTCATCCTCAATAGTTTTGTGGCCAAGATGTATTAGGTCATCAAAAACAACATTCATGGATTCCATAATAGTTTTTGTTCTAAGGTTAAACGCCATATATGCATGACTAGTGGAGTACCTCATGAAAAACACACTTGTCACTCCATGGACTAAACTTGGATAGATGATCCCTATCATTAAACAAGTAACAATCACACCCAAAGACATGGAAGTATTTCAAAGTGAGTTTCTTTCCTAATAAAATTTCATAGGGAGTCATGGTGCTACCTGACCTCAAGTAAACCCTATCGCTAATATGACAAGTTGTGTTTAAGGTTTCATCCCAAAATCTTTTTGATAATTTTTTTGAACTTAACATGACCCTAGCCATCTCTTGCAATATGCGATTCTTTCTCTCCGCTTCTCCATTTTGTTGTGGAGTTTTGGGAGCAGAAAACTCATGAGTTATTCTATTAGAATCACAATAGGTCGAAAAAGAGGAATTTTCATATTCCGTGCCATGATCTGATCTAATTCTAATGAGCTTTAGACCATACAAGTTCATAACACGGCATACCAAGCTTTAAAAGTCTCAAATGTGTCAGATTTTTCTCTTAAGAAAACAACCCAAGTATACCTAGAAAAATCATCAATACATACAAAATTATACTTTTTCTTATCAAGACTTTCTACCTCAATAGGACCCATGAGATCTGTGTGAATCATCTCAAGGCAGCGAGAAGTGGAGCAATGTTGAATTGCAGGATGAGACACCTTAGTTTTCTTACCCTTTTGACATGGTCCACACAACTTTTTGGAATTTTTGGTCAAACTAGGCAATCCTCTCGCAGCCTCATGTTTCACAAGCTCATAAAGCTTACGATAGCTCATATGCCCCAACTTTTGATGTCATAACTTAGTGGCATCAATACTAGCATTATGACAAGTTTGCACATTATTCTATATGTAGCAATTATCTGAAGATCTTGTACATGTCAATAAGCATTTGTTAGCCTTATCAAAAACCTCACAAGAAATTTTATCAAAACGTACCTGAAGATCATCATCACAAAGTTGACTTATGCTAATGAGATTGATTTTAAGCCCTTAAACATGGTAGACATTTTTTAGCTTAGGTAAACCATCCATATTCAAGGTACCCTTACCCACTATCTTACCTCTTGCACCACCTCCATAAGTCACGGATCCTCCATTAATGTTCACATGATCCTCCAAATTGTCAATTGAGCCAGTCATATGATGTGAACAACCATTATCAAAGTACCAAGATCCAGTAATATGTGATTTTAGGGAGGTAAAGGTAACATTGCAACATTCAGAATCAAATAATGGATCCCTTGGACATAAATCAAAAGGTTCTTCCTTAGGAGCCCAGGTTGGTCTGAAAGTTCCCTTAGGAACCCAAGCAGTTCTGAACTTCTTCGGCTGATGCAGATTTTGATGCTGATGCATTTGGTGCTGCATCTGGTTGAGGCTCAGGTAAGCTTGTCTAACTTTTTCAACATAGTCTGCCTTTTTTCTGATAGTAGGCATGCTGAATGTGTCCAGGCCTGTGACAGTAGTGACACACAAAATTTCTCTTCCTAAATCTAGTTTTTCAAAGAAGTTGGTGCTTTTAGAAGTATATGAGGCTTGTTTTGGTTCAAAAGAAGATGATGAGTTTGCTTCACCTTCCTTGACAAAGATTTTTGGTTTAAACCCAAGTCCAATTTTACCATTCTGCCCAACCTTCAACATATCATCAAGTTTGAGTTTACCTGAATTCCACTTAGCAACAGTTTCATTGGCTTTGTCAAGCTCACCTTTCAAAGATTCTAACTGAACATCCTTCTTTGTGAGTAAACACTCTAACCTTGCAAAGCACTCCTTTTGATTTTCATTCGCATTCTTGAGTGCTTCATTTGTTTTTATAAGAACCTTGACTTGGGAAGTTCTTTTCTCCCAATCATTGTTTAGTTCCTTGTAAGCTTCCATTAGTTCAGATTCTTCTTGACATTCTAAATCTAGAGTACCTGTAGAATATTCAATTATGGAAGAATTAAAACAGAGAGAACCATCCCAACTTTTGTCAGATACATCTTTTGATGCAGCTGCATTGGGAGCTTCACCACGCGAAACACTTGCAGGATTAATCTGTAAACATTGCACTGTAGTTGTGAGAGTGATATGATCATCTGAATCTTCATCATCGCTATCACTCAAAGTAGCAGAGAAATTCAAACCATTCTTACGCAAAGTATTAGCACATTGATTAGTATAATGACCAAACCCTTGTCAAGCCGTACATTGAATAGAATCAATATTTTTACCACTAGATGTAGTTTGTTGAGCAAAAGGGTTGGTAAAAGGTTTTTCAGGGGTTTGGAATGAGTTTTCTTTGGGAACAAACTTGTTAGGCTCAGTTTGAAAACAGTTTTGGTGTTTGAAGATGGAGATCTATTTTGTCCTTTTGATTTCAAAATGTTCTTAAACTTTGTTGTTAAAAGAGCTATAGAGTCTTCACCAAAATCAGAGTCTTCAATTTCTTTGTGTAATTCAAGCAAGTTAGAAGACACATCAACAATAGAAGGTAAGGCAATGCTTTTCACTGAAGGAGTAGAGGATGATATACCTTTGTCTTTTTGCTTAATTTACTCATTGAGGTTTAACTCAAAATTTTGGAGAATATCAGCAAGTTTCTTAAAACTCATTTTATCAATGTCATGAGCTTCCTCAATAGCACAAATTTTGGTATTAAATCATTCAGGCAGAGTACACGTCATCTTACTGATAAGACGATCATTGGTGATAGGATCACCTAAAGCAAGAGCAGCATTTGATATATCAAGTAATCTACCATAGTAAGCCATAATATCCTCATTTTCATTCATTCTAGTGTTTTCAAATTGAGTGGTAAGTATTCTAAGTTTGGAAGCACAAACACTAGTTGGTCCTTCATATAAGGTTTGAAGGGCCTCCCAAACATCCTTAGCAGAGTCATAATTTGCAATAACTCTGAAGGTGTGGGCATCTAAGGCCTTGTATATGGCAGAAAGAGCCTTAGAATTAAACGAGGTTGTGGTTCTATCTTCAGTGGTCCAATTTGCCTCATTAGTGATTTTAACATCACCATCATCATCAGTGGTCCTAGGTGGAGTCCACCCATTCACACAGCAATCCATATTCTCTCATCAATTGATTTGATGAAAATACGCATCTTGACTTTCAATATTGAGTAATTTACATTCGTCAAGGTAGGAGGATGAACAACATTCTTATATTTGGAATCCATCATGGCTACAACCAGAATCTTCACTTAGTTACGTCAAGAGGAAGCTCTGATACCAATCGAAAGTGCAATAGTAACTAGGATTCCAAAAATATTGTCAATGCAGTTGCATTCAAAGGTGCATTGACCAGGTAACTTATCAAATAAACAGCGGAAGACTTTATTCTAATAAAGCAGTAATAAGACACATAAATATACCAAACAATCTACAAGCTATGTTTGTAGATTCAGCCTTATGGCCAAAAAGGATTTTTACTAAAAATATTATGAGTCTTACAAAGAATTAGGGAAAACTAACAAATTACCAAACCCTCTAACAAGACTATGAAGTCTGTAGAGGAAACCCACAAAAACAAAGTAAAGAAAATGTGGGATTAAAAAATTAGTTTTCCTATCAACTAGGAAAAACAAACAATAGATGTAGCTTCTAATGCAGAGAAGCATTCAGAACTACGATTCTTCCAGTAAACTCTTAGCTTTCTCTCTTTTGCAGATATTCTCTCTAAGTCTCTGAAGATGTGTATCAACTGCACGGGCTGCTCTTGTATATATACTCGAGCTGGGAGTCCTGAAACAATAAAACAATCAAATACTCCAAGGAAACACAAGATTAGGAAATAAGAGATTTAGTTTCCAAATTTAGTTTCCTTATTTAAAAGAACGATCTTACCAAAGTTTTTGTCTTAAACAAGGACTTGGGAGCTTTTAGGAAGTATTAAATATGGTAAATACTTACCATTGCTTTTAGACCAAAAAATGACACAACAATAAGTAAAATAGGATGACCCTATTTTACCCTTACAAAAGATAATCAACCTTAAATCTTGTTTTAAAATAGCAGATGAAATTTTTGAGGTAATCAACATTAGATCTTGATGTAATGTTTCTAAAATACTTAAAATTTGTTCTGGAGAAATTTAGGTAGATTTTACTAGAGGTATATGAACTTTTTAACTATATATGGTAATAGATTTGCTGGTGAGTATGGAGATATTAAACAAATTGGTAGCGAGTTTACTAATTATCAGAGAACAAACCAAGAGAAATAGGTTAAGAAAAGGAGCTATAGTTTCAAGTAGATGAAGAAAAAAAAAGAGAAAACACATTTTACAAATAATTCCGTCGCTAATAATTCCGTCGCTAATTATCTGTTTTCTAGTAGTGTTGTTGGAGAAGAAATTAAAATTTACATTTTGCTCCCTTTAATTTTTGAATATTACAAGTAACTCTAAAGACTAACGTATTGATACCTAACAAATACCTCCAATCAACTAATTAGAATTTTCACTATCTTTTAGGTATTGTAATTTTCGAATAAACCCTCAAATGTTGAGAAATGTAAAGAACTCATTATGTTACACATTAACGTTAAAGTAAGTATGTTATCTTTAGTTATTTTATTTTGTAATATATGGATATATATTAACGTTGAAGTAAGTATGTTATCTTCAAATTAACCACTATTATAAATATTTACACATTCGGCTGTTTTCCATTACCATATCTAATATATTACATAAATTGTAAAGCAGAGAGAGAGAGATAGAGAGAGAGAGAGAGAGAGAAAGAGAACGAGAAGCTTGAGAGATAGCTAAGAGATGAAAGATTTTTCATAGAAATTACAATAATTGTGAGAGTGAGTAATAAGGATATTAACCTTCAATCTTGAGGTTGTGTTTTCAATACACTTCAAAATTGTTGTGATGAAATTGTGCCAGATATTACTAAATGTGTATGGATTTTATCGAGATATTTAGCAAATCGTTGGCATGCTTAGTGATTATCAGTGAACAAACTAAAAGAAATGAATTACGAAAAGAAGCTATACTTTGAAGAAGATGACAAAAAAAATGGAAAATACGTTATTTGTTGAAGAAAAAAGCTAAAGTTTACAGTTTATTCCCTTGAAAATACGACATAAGCTGAAAATAATAATTAATAACATAGTGGATAAGTAAAAAATATGAATTTATTAATATAATAACAGATTTGTTAGTGCGTATCGAGATATTTAGCAAATCGTTGGCGTGGTTAGTGATTATCAGTAAACAAATTAAAAGAAATGAGTTAGAAAAGGAGCTATACTTTGAAGAAGATGACAGAAAAAATAGAAAATATGATATTTGTTGAAGAAGAAAGCTAAAGTTTACAGTTTATTCCCTTGAAAATACGGCATAAGTTAAAAGTAATAATTAATAACATAGTGGATAAGTAAAAAATATGAATTTATTAATATAATAACAGATTTGTTAGTGTATATCGAAATACTTAGCAAATCGTTGGCGTGTTTAGTGATTATCAATGAACAAATTAAAATAAATGAGTTATGAAAAGGAGCTATACTTTGAAGAAGATGACAAAAAAAAATAGAAAATACGGTATTTGTTGAAAAAGAAAGCTAAACTTTACAGTTTATTCCCTTGAAAATACGACATAAGTTAAAAAGTAATAATTAATAACATAGTGGATAAGTAAAAAATATGAATTTATTAATATAATAACAGATTTGTTAGTGAGTATCGAGATATTTAGCAAATCGTTAGTATGCTTAATGATTATCAGTGAACAAACTAATAAATATGGGTTACGAAAAGGAGCTATACTTTGAAGATTATGACAGAAAAAATGGGAAATACGGTATTTGTTGGAGAAAAAAAAGCTAAAGTTTACAGCTTACTCCCTTGAAAAAAAAAAAAAGGGATAAGTTAAAAGTAATACTTCCTCCGTTTTCAAAATATTGTCTACTTTGACCCAACACGCTGTTTAAAAAAAAATAATTTGTTGTATTATAAATATTGATGAAATGTGTTATTTTCTTTAATGTCCTTGAGTATGTGACCATAATTAAAGTAGGTAGAAAAAGTAAGAGTAAAGTGATAAAAGTGTTTTCTTAAAAGATAAAGTTTTAAAAGAGGACAATTATTAAAAACGGACGAAAAAGGAAAGATGGACGATAATTTGAAAATGGAAAGAGTAATTAATAACATAGTGGGTAAGTAACAAAATATAGTGAAAATAGATTCTTTCTAAAAAAATAATTATCAACATATGCAGTTGACTAGTTTATGAAAAATAATAGTGATGTAAAACATTGGTTATTCATTCACTATAATCGAAGAAAATTGAAATAAAGATATATCCTCTAGAGAAAGAAAAAAGGGACATCATATGCTGCAGCCAAAAATATATAACATAATTATTATACCCCACATAAACATCTCTTATCTATATTTTTTCCATTTATATAGCAAGTAAAGAAAGTTGGAGGACAACATAAGTAATAGATAATCAACATATCTAAACCCATAACGCAAAATAATAAAAATGTTAAAACATAATACTCCCTTCGATCCGGACAAAGAGTCTACTGTTTCATTAATTTTGAAATATTTCACTAAAGAATCCATTTTAAAAATTTAAGGTACGTAAGTTTCATATTATTATTAATGAGCTACTAAATAGATCATTTTCTTTAAAAAATTAACCTTCAAACGAGAATTCTTTGTTCGAAACGGAGGAGTATTTCCAACGATGCAAACCAAATCCATTAAAAGAGGGATAGTAAAAGAGGGTGAGTTTGACTCTTTAGCTGTTCAAGATGAGTCACGAATATCTTTTGTGAAATAAGAGAAGGTGATAATCATTTTACTCCATTATTTTTAGGGTAAAAACTTGTGTAGGATGGAATTTGGTAAGTCGAAACTCCATTTAGAAATTCGTTGGTCATAATAAATAAATAAAAATATGTTATTATGACTCACAAAAATAGTCCAGCCGAGCTTGTAACAGGCCAAACTCAGAAGATCTAAACCTTGGTTGGGAGTCTTGTGTTTGAATCCTTCCAGCCTCAAAATAAGTTATTATTTTGTTGGTTGGCTAAGATGTTTTCTTTTGCTCCGGTGCCCCTGGTTTTCTAACAGTTACTACAGAAAATTAATTTCTTCTTCCCTAATCTTTGCAATTTAATCATCTGTCAGCTCCGTTAACCCTCTGTTAACTTCATTTGTTTTAAGATGTTTGACAAACCGTAACGAACTTTGACGAAACGTTAATTGACACATTTAAAAGGCTAAAGTGACACATTTAAAAATAAAAGTAACACATTTAAGTAAAAAAATTAAACACTTTTTTTAGAGAAAAAATGATAATTTTCATTAAAAATAGAATGTAACACTTCTAAAGTCAAAAGTGACATATTTTATACTACAAAGTGACACTGTTAATATTAAAAAGTGACACTCTACATATATAAATATGAAGGGTGACACTGTAATTTTTAAAAATTAAAAAGTTGCATTGATATTTTTTAATTTTACTCTATTTAACCTGGATAGATCCGTCTTATGGATGTCTTACATGAAACCACCTCTATTTTCAAAACAAATTGCACTTTACATAAGTACTGAAGTGACTAAACTACCCCCAAATTCGCCTTTTACAATTTTCGTTTATACTATTCCTCTCAAACAAAATTTAATGGAGTATAGTAGACCCAAAATTGAACTCTCCAAAATCATTCTATTCAGCCAAAAGTACCAAATATTTAATTCACTAAGAAGCAGAAGCCAGCAATCACAAAACGTGAAGACGAATCGTCTCCAAAGCTAGACAGTCACATTGTCACAACTCACAAGAATTGCCATCAGAATGGTATTTATGTTGGAGGGATGAAAAATTAGTTAAACTTGTATAATTTGATGATTACTAGGACAAGCCCAAATAGATGTATCATTGAGCTCCAAAGCTACTACCCAAAATTTTTTACCGAAGTGCCTATATTTAAGGGAGAATTTCAAGTGGGTACAATTTTGAAAACATGTTTTCATATAGAACCATCAATTTTTTGGACATTTCATTTAACTACAAATTGCTTGCCAAATGACAAAAATGCCATTAATGAAGACAAAAACCGATCCGCATTATGCAGACCAAATCAAGCGAAACTCGATGCCAAGTGCCGGCATCGGGATGCATTTGACATTATTAACGCAGACCAAATCAATCCGTAAACTCGATGCCAAAGGTCGGCATCGTGATGCATTTGACAAAGATTAATGCAGACCAAAATCAATTGTGAAACTCTCGATGCCAAGCCCTGGCATCAGGATGCATTTAACAGAAAATCAATTCAGAAACTATGATGCCAAGTGCTGGCATCAGGATACATTTGATAGTATTTTGGAGGACCAAATCGCCTGTAAACTCGATGCCAAGTGATGGCATCGGGATGCATTTGATAGTATTTTTGGAGTACCAAATCAATCCGTAAACTCGATGTCAAGTTCGCATCGATGCATTTGACAAAGATTAATGCAAGACCAAAATCAATTCAAAACTCGATGCCAAGCCCCGCATCGATGCATTTGACGTAAAATCAATTCAAACTCGATGCCAAGCCCCTGGCATCGTGATGCATTTGACGTAAAAATCAATCCAAACTCGATGCCAAATGCGGCATCGATGCATTTGACAAGATTTTGGAGGACCAAAATCAATACGTAAACTCGATGCCAAGTTCTCGCATCGGGATGCATTGATAGTATTTTGGAGGACCAAATTAATCAAACTTCGATGCTGCCACGGCATCGGGATGCATTTGATAGTATTATGCGAGGACCAAATTAATCGTAAACTCGATGCCAAGTGGGCATCGGGATGCATTTGACAAAGATTATGCAGACCAAATCAATTCGAAACTCGATGCCAATCACCGGCATCGGGATGCATTTGACGTAAAATCAATCCGTAAACTCGATGTCAAGCCCTCGGCATCGGGATGCATTTGGTATTATGCGAGACCAAATTAATCCGTAAACTCGATGCCAAGTTGGCATCGATGCATTTGACAAAGATTATGCAGGACCAAATCAATCCAGAAACTCTGATGCCAATCATTGGCATCAGGATGCATTTGACAGAAAATCAATCCAGAAACTCTGATGCCAAGCCCTGGCATCAGGATGCATTTGACAAAGATTATGCATGACCAAAATCAATCCGTAAACTCGATGCCGGGATGCATTTGATAGTATTTTGGAGGACCAAATTAATCAAGAACCTCGATGCCAAGCCACGGCATCGGGATGCATTTGACTTGATTTTGGAAGACAAAAATCAATCAAAACTCGATGCCAAGTCGGCATCGATACATTTGATAGTATTTTGGAGGACCAAATCAATCTAGAAACTCGATGCCAAGTCTTTGGCATCGAGGATGCATTTGACGAAAATCAATCGAAACTCTGATGCCAACTGTTGGCATCAGGATGCATTTGACTTGATTTTGGAAGACAAAAATCAATCCAGAAACTCTGATGCCAAGCCCCGGCATCAGGATGCATTTGACAGTATTATGCAGTACCAAATTAATCCAAAAACTCTGATGCCAAGCCCTGGCATCGGGATGGATTGACAAGATTTTGAAAAACAATCAAATAGAAACTCTTTCAACGAGAAATTCCTTAGAACAAGCCTATGACGGCTTAGGGTTCAAGCAAAAAGCAAAAAAACTCAAATTTTATTAAAAACTACCCAAATAATGTTTAATAGGGTATTTATATGCCCTAACAATCCAAACCCTAAAAGGAAAAGTCTTAAACAAAAAAGACGAAAAAGCTCGAAACTTCAAAGGCCCATAACAGTACTTAAACAGCGTTTTTGGGCTAAAATGAATAGTTCACAGGGTAAACCTGGTGAATCTTGTAGAGCTCGTCGAGCTTCGATTTGATATCTTTGTGGGTCCCGTAATTCATCGGACGCGAAAGTTATGCTCAGTTAAAGTTCTAAGCCACCGTTAGGTGCTCTCTACTATTGCTTAACGGAAACTAACGGAGAAATTGTGAAAACAAAATTTGATCTTGCTACCAAACTTGAAAGACTTGATTAAGAGCTATATGCGCATACTATACTCTTGTAGAATCTTGTATTTCCAAATGAATCATATAATGCCAACCTTTCATAATCGAAATTACATTTTCACATGAATCATATAATGCCAACCTTATGTATACCAAATGCCAACACGAGATTTTCTACTTTGCCTTTGTATATCTTCCCCAAGAAAGATTTCAACACCTTGCCTCGTCTTGCTTTGCTTGCATGAGCTTCGATCGGTGATTAACTTTTCATAACTCTTGTTTTAAATGTCTGCAAATACATCCACGAAGCTTTAGTGCGTTATAAAGCTTCTTCACTTTTGCAACAAACCCGATTCTCTGAGCCCGATTCTCGAATTCCTTCCTTTTGGAATGACTCTTTTAAGAGAAAGGAAATGTCAAGCGGAGCTTGTAAATCTCGAATCTGAATCTATAAAAGCGGATATCGAGCTTCCTCATTAAAAGGTGTTCGTATGGTTGGATAAGTGAGGGTCGAGGCCCTTGGCGAGTGGGAATTAAATGGAGTAATATTGGCGTGACAAGTGGTGGGCCGGCGTTGTTGGTGGAAGAAACGACCGGTGGTGGTGGAGGCGTCGTCGGCGTAGCGGCAGATGTAGAAGGAGAAAAGCTCATGAAGAAGAGAGCGTGAGGAGGACTAAGATAGTGAGGGCCATGGAGGTGTCGAAAGGGCTCTTGTTGGGAAGGTGGGGTGGAAAGGGCATTGATGTACTTTTCCTCTAAAATTGTATCTAAAAGATATATCTAAAAAATAGGTGGATTTATTTGAAAACATGTTTTAAAAGATGTACCGGCTTGTAATTATTCCTATATTTAATCTGAGTCAAAAGGTATTTGGGTCTCGCTTAGGTAAAGGGGCTCTCTACTACACTTGGCCTACTGTGCTATACATGTCTACTGAACGTTTGGGGCCGGACCCATGCGTGATCCTCAGCTATAAATAAACTCTACTAGCTCATAATAATGACTCACGCTCTCCCTTTTACAGCTCTGTTTTATACACTAGACTGGACTGATTATCACACCGAAGGATTTTGGGAGATATCCTCACCCACTCACGGTGCTTATTTTGCAAGCTACTACCCCAAATTTTCTACTGATGACCAATAAAAGTTTTGAGAGAGAGCGTACAGATGTAGGCGACGGGGGTTGTAGAGGTATAGGTTAGGAATGGTAGATTGAAGTAACATTGGTAAGTGAAAACGGAAATAATAATATGCAAGTTTCTCATGAAGATACCAAGGTTGACTAGAATATTTGTTACAATATTCATAGTTATCTTTCCCATGTATATAGTTCTAATTCCATTTATAGTGACATAATTTTCTCCTTGTAATTAGGTAGTGATAGAGGATAGAATATTGTGTAATTATTTAATTCCTAGAATTACTCTTGGTAGTGGGTTTTATATAGAAAACATTGTAACAGAGACCAAGCAAGTTGGGTTCTCTCTTTTCCACTTCTGTCGTGTCTGTCTCCTTCTTCTCTCTGCGTGTGCGAGTCTTTCTTCTTCCTCTTTGTATCTTCTCTCTTGTTTATGCTTCTTACAGGTGATTAGTTTAATATGGTATCAGGAGGTTCAATAGTCATGGGTGATGATTCTGGCTCTACAAATCCGATCACCATGGCTACTACCGATCCCGGAAAATCCACCGCCTCTTCCAATAAACACGGCCTACCGTCTTTTTCAATGTCCAATCCTATATGGGACATTGTAGATTAACAAATGAGAATTACCCAAACTGGAGCTCGCTTTTTCTTTCTATGCTGGAGATCCATAGCCTTACCCATGCCCTCACGGATAAGATACCACCCCCTGAAAACATTACGAGCACACCCCAAACCGGTGAGAAAACTTCCATTCCAAATCCTGAATATGAACTATTCCAGTTTACTTCTCGCTTTGTTCTAGGTTGGATAAAAGCCACCGTGTCCTCGGATGTGCAGCCACATGTTAATCCGTGTAATACCGCCCCCGAAGCTTGGGATCTCCTTGCCAAAGAATTCGGGGTTGCTTCGGTTATTCACATTCAAAAACTCCAGGAGGAGCTTCATGATCTTTCCCTCACCCCAGGTATGTCCATTCAGGAGTACATACTTAAAGCAAAAACCCTATCTCACTCTTTGTCCCGAGCCGGTGAACCTGTATCCAACCAAACCCTTCGTTCTCGTATCCTTGGTGGCCTTGGTTATACCTATAAGGAATTCATCACATCCCAAAATTCCAAAGGCCTTACAACCATAGATGACCTTAAGGATCTCCTCTTCCAAGAGGAGGCTTTACAAAAGAAATTCTCCAACCACTCTCAATCAACAATTACCGCCCTTGCAGCTTCCACACAAGCTCCTAAACCCGCCACCAATAACAATCCAACCCCAAACCCACCAGCCGCACCACCAAACACGAGCCAAGGAGGGTTTCGGCCCATGAGTGGGTTCGTTTTCTCCCTAACTCGAACCAGTAGTGGTGGTCGTCGGATCAAAACAAAACCGGAAAGGGCATTCGAGGAAGGGGCATTCTGCCCACTCACTTTGCCCCACTCTTCACATGCCAAACCCATTCGCCCATCACATGCCAACATTCGGTCTTACGCCCCCTCTCCCATCCGTAGGTGCCTTACACTCCACCCAATCCTTTCGTGAGTCATGATCCGACCAACGTTTATTGCCAACTGCAAGAAACATGGTCACGCAACCGTGATACTTGTTACCAACGAGGAATATGCATACAAATGCTCAATACTACCCAAATGGAGGTCCCTCGGTTGCGGTTTCTCACCCATGGCTCATGTGTCCTTCGTTGCTTGATTAGACAACTAATCACATGACATCCTCTCAGGATGTCACTGCAACAGTATTCACGTATTCGGGTAATGATTCCATTATGGTAGCTAACGGTGCATCTATTCCTATAGCTAATGTTGGTTCTTCTTCTTTTGTTGCTAATAATCATCCCTTAATGTCATGAATCTTGTACTTCATGTTCCTCAAATCATCGTTCGTTACTTTCTATTCGTAGATTTTGTCTCGATAACAAGCTGCTTCTTTGAGGCGCTTTCGGGTTTTGTGTGAAGGACAAGCAGTACCAAGAGGACTATCTTTAGCGTGTCTGCGGGAGACCTCTACACGTTGTCCTTCGTCCCCAGTTCGTGTCAACTCATTGGCGTTAATGGGGAGCGTGCTCCTTCTACGTGGCATGCCCGCTTAGGACATCCCTCATCTCGGATTTTTCGATGCTTGGTAAATAACATTCGGATACCGGTTAGCGGCCCGATCTTGAATAAAGAGATGTGTCATGTTTGCCCCCAAGGCAAATCGTGTAATCTCCGTTTGAACTTAGGAATTTTTCTCCCCAAACCATTGGATTTGTTACATTTAGATGTTTGGGGTCCTTCTCCGACTCCTTACGTTTCTGGTTTTAAGTATTATTTATCTATTGTGGATGATTTCTCTCGGTTTGTTTGGCTATTTCCTTTATATCAAAAATCGATGTTTTTCCAGTATTTTCGATTTTAAAGTATTCATTGAAAATCGAGTTATCTCGCAAAATATCTGCTATTCACACGATAAAGGTCATTCAAACAGATGGGGGTGGGGAGTTCATAAATCGTCAAATGGCAAATTTTTTGGTCAAGAATGGGATTGGTCATCGGACATCTTGCCCGTATACCCCTCAACAAAATGGAGTAGTTGAGCGTAAACATAGGCATATCGTAGAAATGGGTCTTTGTCTAATTGCTCAATCCAAAGTTCCCATGTCCTTTTGGCTCGAGGCATTTACCACAGCCGTCTTTCTTATAAGCAGATTACCTATGAGACAATTAAAGTACATCTCTCCGTGCGAAAAATTGTGGGACTCACGACTATCGTTTTCTTAAAACTTTTGGGTGCACTTGTTTTCCTAATCTTGTTCGTATAATCAACATAAATTGATGCTCAAATCCACCCCATGTGTATTTCTTGGGTATGATTCTATGCGGAAAGGTTATCGATGTTACAATCCCCAACTGGCAAAATATATATCTCTAGGCATGTGTTATTTGATGAAAATCATTTCTACTATTTTGCCAAGACTTTTGCAGCTGCTACTACTCCTCCATTCAGCCATTGCGGTCAACCCCTGCTTTCAACATTGTGGACATCGGCCAAATGGATCACTACTTCTCTCTGGGCCTCAAACTATGAAGCAGCCACATTCAGCTGTGACTTCTTCGTTGGGCCAGCCACTTCCAGCCTCTCCCAGGCCCTTGCTCGAATGTGTTGGATCATTCCCAACAGGGACGCATCTCCTGCATCTCCTAGAGCTGAGTCGACTGATGTTGATCAGTCCCTAGCACCATCTTCTCTAGCTTGCCTCACTCACCAATATCACCAGCGGAATCAGGCCCATCCCTCGTGATCCGCCACCTTCGGGCCTTGGCACGCATCCTATGATTCGAGAGCTAAAGCTGGCATTTTTCGTCCCAAGCATCATTGTGCTCTAAGTGCTACACCAGCGTCTTCTCCTCTCGTTGAGCCACGAAATTTCCGCCAGCAGCTCCCTTAGTACAGTGGCAGCAAGCCATGAATGAAGAGATTTCTGCACTGCACAAAAAGCATACTTGGTCTCTGGTCCCGCCTCCACCATCTCACAATATCGTTGGCAGCAAATGGATATACAAGATCAAGCGTAAAGCGATGGGTCGATTGAGCGTTACAAAGCTTCGATTGGTTGCCCGAGGATATACTCGGCAGGAAGGCATAGATTATGAGGAAAGCGTTTAGCCGGTTGTTAAACCGCCACCATCGAACCATCTATCCTTAGCACACTCTCAAGGTTGGCCACGGAACAACTTGATGTTCGAAATCGTTTCTCATGGTATTCTCTCCGGAGGTATATATGACTCAGCCACAAGGGTTCGTTGACTCCGCGCACGAGTTCGTATGTAAGTTACAGGTACTCTTCTGACTTGAAACAATCTCCAGGCATGGTTTCAGCGTCTACATGATTTTTACTCACTTTGGGATTTTTCAACAGCCGTTCGGATTCATCCTTGTTCATCCGTCATCACGTGGGTATCTTGGCGGCAATCTAGTATGACATCATCGTTCAGACTCTAGCATCTCGAGGTAAACAAAGTCTTGGAAAATATTTGCTCGACCTTTGATAGTCGAAAATTGGGACCCTCGGTTTCTTCCTCGGTGTCGAAACTACTCGCACCTCTTCTCTTCTTATTCATCGGTCTAGATATGCATCGATTTATTACATAAATTCAACATGGAATTATGTAAGCCAGCCCCTACCCCCACGTCACTTAGGGCCTCATGAGCGGCTTTCCGATCCATCGTCTATAGAAGCATGGTAGGCGGGTTACAATCGTCACTCTCACACGGCCCGATCTTTCTTTTGCGGTAAATCAGGTTTGTCAATACATGCATGCGCCAAGGACCTCTCATCAAAGCGTATCTTCCGATTTCTCAAAGGACACTCTTCCTCGGTCTCACCTTGAGAAAATCGACAGATACATCCATAGTTACATCTGTGATGCGGTGGGCGAGTCGGATGACCGGCTCTACAAGCTGGGGCATGCGTCTTTGTGGGTCCTAATCTCGTAGCTTGGACGGCAAAGAAACAAAATTTGTCTCCCGTCTAGTAGTGAGGCGAATATCGAGCATTAGCATCATTGCAGCGGAGATTCGCTGGTTCTCCTATATCTTCGTGAACTTCGGTATTCCCTTAGCTCCCCATTCTTTATTGTGATAACATCTCGGCGTTACACATGTCAAAGAACCCGTCTTTCATGCTCGTACACGCCACATTGAAATCGACCTTCACTTTGTTCGTGAGTTACATCGCGAGGCTTCCCGTCTCCATCACATATCCTCCTCGGATCAACTTGCTGATCTTTTCACCAAAAGCTTGGCCGCTCCTCGTTTTCATATACTCTGGCAAGCTACAGCTCCACTCCTTCGCCGCTTGAGGCGTGGCAAAATAATAAAGTTCATGAAGATACCAAGGTTGACTAGAATATTTGTTACAATATTCATAGCTATCTTTCCCATGTATATAGTTGTAATTCCTTTTATAGTGTCATAATTTTCTCCCTGTAATTAGGTAGTGATAGAGGATAGAATATTGTGTAATTATCTAATTCCTAGAATTACTCTTGGCAGTGGGTTTTATATAGAAAATATTGTAGCAGAGACCAAGCAAGTTGGGTTCTCTATTTTCCACTCCTGCCGTGTCTGTCTCTTCTTTTCTCTGCGTGTGTGTGAGTCTTTCTTCTTGCCTTTTGTTTCTTCTCTCTTGTTTATACTTCTTGCAGGTGATTAGTTTTATACTAATAAGCCTCACTATGATTTAAAAAGTTATGATAACAATATAACACATAAGATGTCATATAATTTAATGCAAAAAATTAAGTACTAATTGAATGGGTCTAGGATTACTAAAAAAGATATTAACAGTTTTCCAACACCCATTTAAAAGAAAAGCCAAACAAACAAAAGAAAAAGGGAAAAAAAAGAAGAGTCTTAATGAGCATTCAGTTTGTGCACCAAATGATGTGGTTTTTAATGTGTCATCTTATTTGACATTTTATGGGTTACACTATAAGTTAAAAAGTTATATTAATAATATGATACATAAGATGCCTAAAATTGAATGCTATTAAAGTGGCACTAGCATTACCCAAAAAAGAAAGAAAAAAGCACAGAACACGCGAACGAAGAAAGTGGGGTGTTTCACGCGATTTTTTGGCTTGTGAAAATGCATACACAAATCAAATGTCACGGTGCAATTCACGCGTTCTAGAGGTGTTGGTTTTTCATTTTTTAGTGAATTGTTCCCAAAAGACACAAATGGGTAACAAATATCAAGAACACATGTCGGAGGAACAACCTCCAATGGTTGTAACTTGTAATTAAGCACAGTTTTTGAAAATGAATAATTGCTTGTTTTTGAAAGATTTCCAACCTCACAAGTTTTAGCTTCTTTTCCTCCTCAAATTCTTGATCTTCCACATATGAGGACTAAAAGCTCCCAATTGGTCCCTCCGTATAGAATTCATTCATTTTCTTCCTTATTAGGAGAAAGATAATAAGTAGGTGACTACTTGAGATCTTTCTGTTTAGTATACTTACATAGCTGAGTCGTTTCTCTTGAATAGTAGCCTTGGCAGAAGGTTCACCTTGAATGGAATCGAAAATACGAACTAGCAATCTCGTCTTTTTTCCATAAGATCGGCGATTGAGGATCTTATTCCTGAGCACGAATTTTAGAACTTCCATAGCTTGTTAACTAATGGTGGTCTATGGTCTTGCCCAAAAGATATCTAATAAGTTGAGTGATGAACTTGAGAGTCTTTCTGCCTTCAAACAAGGGTTCTCAGAGTCTTTGATATGGGCATCAAAATCTTTAATGTGGGGGCGTCGTTCATTTTTTGAGTCTTCGATGTGAGCGTCAGAATTTTTGATGTGTGAGTCGTTCATTTTCGAGTGTTTGATGTGGGCATTGGAATCTTTGAA
>CM028379.1:74671090-74714132 GCA_013146195.2 Codonopsis lanceolata | reverse complement strand
CATTTAAATATGCATGCCACATTTCCTTTATTTTCAATTCATAAAAAAAAGATAATAAATTACCATGCATTCACATCAAAAAAGCATCTCATGTATATTCAGCATCACATTGGCATTAAATAAAGTAGTACATGCATCCATTATTTGCATTTATTAGTTAATAAAATTTGTATTAGGAATGTCGAAAAAAATTAAAAATGCCACACACGAGAAAAATAATATCTTCTTGGCATTTCTTATATCCCTCTGACATCGACATGCATAGAAAATAAGTTTTGGTACATAAAATATATCTGTTTTGTCTTGCATATATCCGAAAAATGTGTCCAGAAAAATTTGCATTTCATTCCGAAAATTTCGTATTGTGAATATATGCCCTGTAAAAATATTTTTTAGAGCTAAAACATGCATCATATAGCCTCATTTGCATTAACATTATAAATCATGCATAGTAGAGTCAAATAGTGACTACTAGTTCAATTTGTGTATCGCAAAAATAAATTGTCCAAATTTCATACATTATTACCAAAATTGCATCATTCTAGTCTATAAATCACACACATAAACATCATAAGCAGCATATATATGTTCCAAAAGTCCAAAACAGCACAGAAATTGAACAGATCTGAACAAATCATTCAAATGGGTGGAAGAAAGTTATACTCACATTGGGATCAGGAAGATTCGAGATATGCTTATACCGATCCCGCGCAGTTGCCCCAATCATGTTCGAATAATAGTAGGCGACATGGTTCCGAACCAAGGGAGGAAGTTCTTTCTTTTCCTCGCCAGATTCTGGGTTCATTGGTGCCTTTCCTTTTCTGGATCTAGAGGAAGAAGCCATCTGCGCAGAAAGACAAAAAATTTGGCGGAAGAAAATTGAGAAAAAGAGAGAAAATGAAAGAAAATGAAAAAAAACTCGTCGTCAATGGCAGAAACGAGAAGCAGAAGCAGAGAAGCAGGAATGAATTCTTTCCTTCATCCCGTAAGTGAAGAAGAAAAGGGAGGAAAAGTGAGATTTTTCATTTTTCCCCCTCCAAACAATTCAGCATAGGCACTTAAGTCCTCGAAATTTCAAAACTGCAAAGTGGCCCCTGAGACTTAACAAAAAGTTAACAAAGGCAATTTTGTTAACCACATTCAATGGCCTTTCACCCAAAAAGCAAGGAAAGCTCATATCTCCAGCAAATCAGCCGCCAGACAAATAGAAAATTCAGCGGCAAAGGTAAGCCCCTTTCCCTAAAAAAAAAAAAAAAGAAAGAAAAAAAAAGAGAATAAGAGAATAATAAAGTCATGAAGAAAAAAAAGAGAAAAAACAAACAAACAGAAAAAAAAAGGGAAATCAAAAGAAAAAAACAAAACAAGAAGCCAAAAAAAAAAAAAAAAAAAAAAAAAAAAAAAAAAAGAGAGAAAGAAGAGAGAGGGAAATCCCCAGCATGAAAAGTCAGAACGACGGAAATAGCCAAATCAGCTGAGCCAGCAGCAGCAGTCAAAAGCATTAACAGGTAAGGAAGGTAAGAAAGGTAAGATTTCTTATTTTGCTTTTAGAAATAAAAGGAAAATCTTTTTCAAAAGGTTTTGTTCAAAAAATAAAGAGGAATATTAAAAAAAAAAAAAAAAAAAGAGGATGAAGAAAAAAGAAAAATCTCTTTGTCGTATCCAACGACCGAATTTGATCGGTTGGATCACGATTTTCGAAATTGCGAAAATTCCTTTTGTCGTGATTCGACAGCGGTTTATCGGTCGAATACGGTTTTCGAAAATTTGAAGTTTTCTTATTATGTTTGGAAATCGGAGATATGTCCGGCCATACATGATTTTGAAAATGCCTCTTAACGTATTTCATCGACAGGTATTTTCCGGGTGAAATATGGTTTTTGAATTACACAAAAATCTTCATACCGTATTTGGCAACGTTTTCGGACCGTAAAAATACGACTTTTCGAAAAACATGAAAATCTTTTCTTCATTTGTGTTCTCGGACGGGTTTGACCCAAAAAAGAGCATAACATCCTCATTGGTTGTTTGTTTCGGCTTAGGCCGAACTACGTTTGGTCTGATTCTTTTTATTAAGGGATACGTAGACAGCCTACATTAGTAGGTCCGACCATCGAGCATTCAATTTGCATATCTGCTAAAAAGCTACGAAAACCTGCTATAGCCGACTAAAAATGTCTAGGATATGGAGGTTTGATAAATTCTTGCATTATAAGCGCTATCCGTTGCATTTTTCTCCCTCGTTTTGTAAATGAGCGAAATTGGAGAGTCTATTCTTATCAACGATGTCGATCGCCTACTCGATGAAATAAGTCATGCGGGTTACCCGTAGACTCCATCGTTGAGGGGCTCAGTAGACACCCCAATTCGTACTACACCCCGGTATGTGACATGACATAAAATATCAAGACTGTTAAAACATTAACAAATGTCAGGATTCTGAGGTCAAAAGTGCAAAAAAGACAAAGAAAGATGCGAAAAGGACGAATTGTGGGGCAAGTGAGGGACTAAAGTGTTCAAAAAGCCAAACTTTGAATAGTGGGCGTGGCTCCCATAATGTTTGGGCATGGAGCCCAAAATGGAGGGGCATGGCGCCCAATTTCTTCTCCTCTGCCCTGTTCATCAAGTTTGTTGCCGTAATTCACAAGATTTTATTCAAAGGCAGTTGTACCACTATTTGATCGTGAGAGAAGGAATTTTAATTCCTCGATGTCCACTGATTAGCCTATAAATCTTGAAGGCCGGCTCCTCATTTCACAACAGTAAAACTTGCGTGAAAGCTTCTCGCTAACGTTACGCGTTACGGAGAATTAGAGAGCGATGTGAGATAGTGAGTGATCACCTCAAAAAGCCTCGAAACCACGCCAAACTTCCTCCAAACACAAACCAACCGATAGAAGTGTACCTTAGCCCCCACTAGGTATCCACCCTTTTCCCGGTCCAAAATCGTGGAAAAGAGCAAATTGCTCGCCCGATTTAAAGGCCAAATAGCTCGAAATAAGCCGTTATTCTCGCCCGATTCGGCCTACCTCAAGCCAACAAACAACCAAACAAACGATTATCTCGACAAAAACCATAGGCAAAGTAACTTTCCGAGCGTCCGTCACACACGGCTTGCTGCCCAAATTCACACAACACACAACACAAAACACACAACAACAACAAAAAAAAGACTCTCCCAGGGATGAGGCGAGAAACACACCCTAGGCTATCACAGTAAGTTTTACTTTTTAAAGTCTTATATTTGTTTGTAAAAGTCTTATTTCCAGTCCGGCCCAATGTAGCCATATAAGCAGTTATGCTGCCCGAATTTAGTTAGGAAATAATACTAAATGTAGCCGTCACTATGGCCAAATATTTTCAAGTATATTTGTGATTGTTTGTAAAAGAGATTGTTGCAAGTCCGTAAATAATATAGATGTAATGGATGCATTTGCAGGTAGTTAATGCTTTATTTATCGTTAAATTAATATAACAAAAAGCATACTTTAGCCAAAAACCGCTTTTGAGACCGAAGGGCGAGTTGGGTGCCTAGCACCTTCCCAACTCGTAACTTAGCCTCCGAACCCGCTTTCTTCATCTCGGTTTTCTTTTTCTGGTTTTGCTTTATTTTTCCTTAAAATAAAGATGGCGACTCTAAAAGCATTTTGGATCCAGTGGGGCCTCGCAACATCTTTCTTTGCACTTTCACGTTCTCCCCTAGAAAAGGGAGAATGGGAATGAAAAGGTGATGTATTCCTATGTCCTGGTATCCCCTAAACAAGGGATAACGTGACGTAGAAAATCCAAAGCACTCATAGTGATCCGAAATAGGCCATAAGGCTATTTTTATAAAATCCATAGTGAGGGCGCTGCAACATCTTTCTCTCCACTTTCACGTTCTCCCCTAAACAAGGGAGAATGGGAATGGAAAGGTGATGTATTCCTATATCCTCGTATCCCCTAAAAAAGGGATAACTTGACATAGAAATTCCAAAGCTCCCATATTGGATCAAAAATCCACTAAAGGCAACCGAGGCGCATTCAACGCGCTTATTCGACAAAGACTCCTCCCGCACTTTGATTTCGTCCTCCCTTAACAAGGGAGGGTGGAACAGAGGCGATGGATCACCTAAGCATCATGCGGACGCATTCCCTATCCAAAGGCGCTGGGCGCGGAGCACCGTATTTCCCGGGAACCCACACACATATCAATAAGCTAAATCAAACGGGCCCATAGTAATGGAAGAAGCATAAACGTCGTCAAGCAAGCATAAGGGTTGGGGCTTCTTTGCCTCCCAGTCAGTCTTCAAGCAATGGATAAAGTCCTTGTAACGAGCCTTGCACATGACTGTGAAAGCATCCTTCGCTTGGACGTCTGTATGCGCAGGCCAGGAATATGATTTCTAAAAAATATACACCAACATTAATATGAAGCATAAATAATGAAGATAAAGATAAAAATAAAACATTTAAATTAACATTATACCATGAACTCATCAAACCAATCGTCAACTACAGTCGATGGCACCTTTTTAAATGTTGGCCAAAACTGATGAAGTCTTCGATGTTTGAGGAAGTCGCGAAACCAACGAGCGGTAGCAAGTGACCCTCCAACAAACCTAAAAATTAAAAATGTCGAATCACACGTATAAATTTAATGATAAATTTATAAAATAATAAATAAATAAAGTAAAATACACAAGGAACCAAAAATATCATGTGCAAACAGACTTACGTTTTACATTTCGAAATGGATAAGATGATCCTACCACTTGAGTCATTCTCTACCGGCTCCTCTACAGCGATGCATTGTCGGGCCATCATGGGTCGAACCGTGGGGGGTAGTGGGTGGAGTAGATGGATTGGAGTCATCATTTGGCGGAGTAACAGATACATGCTGGGTCCCGACAATATGTGTAACAATATCTCGTGTCTTCTTACCCACATTTCCCCTACCTCTTCTCATTTCTAGATACAATAATATCATAAGAATCTAACACAAATTATAGAACATAATTAACATAAAAAATAATATTACACATGTATGAAATCTTAAAATTGTACCATTTTATTACAGTTTCAATTGTCTTCTGGAATAAAACATAGACTAAAATTTAGCATAATTAATACAAATGCACTAAATGACTACCCATCTTCCTCCTCATCTTCATCTGTGTCCTCGGACTCTAAGTCACTACTACAAAACTCAACGTCAGCTTCATTCATGTCATCATCTGATTCTAATTCAGAATCATAATCGACTTCCTCTTCCTCGGACTCATCAACTTCTTCAATCACTTCTAGTTGGTGCAGCGAGGAGGAGGTAACAAATCAGGTAGAATTTCCTCTATTTCATCAACATTATGAGCCAGATGTGTAGCATCATCTAAGGGATGATCATCTGATGAAACATTAGGAGGCACCGGCATTTCATCCTCTTGATAACATCCCTCCAATGACGATTCTTTAGTTGTGTTGGGCTGGTATAGTATCTCAATTGTGCTTCTAGCCTTAGTCTTCCAAACAGCCCACCATCCGCTAAACTCAGCTCGTCGACGCGGGTAGGGTGTCATGTATACCTGTTGTGCTTGTGATGCTAAAATGAACACATCGTCACCCGTATGTTTGGACGAGTCCTTTACATCGATGAGATCAAATATGTCATGCTTTTTAATACCTCGTGTAGAATCTCTCCAATCACAATTAAAAAGGACAACATTGTTTTTGCCCAAATACCTCAACTCAATGACTTCTTTAAGGACACCATAGTACTCAAGGTTTCCTTTAAGATTGACACCACTATTCCATGTTAATCTTGTCTCCCGTAAGACTTGGTATGAAAGGCGTAGCCATTCACAAAATATCCCTTGTATAAGTTCACTTTCAAATGCGGATCTGCGGCTAACTCTTTTAGCCTAACGACTTTGGTGTCGTCCGGATGTTCAGATATCTACAAAACATTTAACGAATTTATAATTTTTTAAAAAATTGCACTTTTAAAAAAGCATAATTAATTAAATGAAGTTACAATATTTACATATTTTTTAGCCGAGGAAGGAAATTCTTTATGCATCACGATTGAGAACAATTACGGAGATATATCATCTCGGGCTTCATCTTCAAACATCTTGCATTCGAGTGATCGATACTTTATTTGCATGTTAACACAACTAACAACCTACAAATTAACAATTATCATACAGATTTTTAACTTACTCTAGATAGTCCTCAACCTCGGGACAATTAAGGAGAACATAGAGTTTTTTGCATCAAACTCCTTAGGGGTTAGCAGGTGTACCCACCGGTTTCCGAGGAATCGACAGGTGAAGAAAATCTTGAGATGCCTCCATTACACTTTGGCTCCCCACCATCATAATTGCGTCCAACCCTAGTCAATTTTGTCTCAACATCGGGATGAAAATATGTTCCAACAAAGGCAACAATTTCATCTATAATAACGACCTACGAGATTGAGGCCTCAACCTTGGCCTGTTACTCATCTTTCTTTTCAACCCACCTAGATACCTAAAAGTTAGTAGATTAGAACATTAGTGTTAATGAAGACCTTTAATTATTTATTGGAGATAAAAATAAAGTAAAATCAATGATCACCTCTCAAATGGATACATCCATCTATACTGAACTGGGCCACCGACCCTAGCTTCATATGCCAAGTGGATCGGCAAATGCTCCATAGAATCAAAGACGAAGGAGGAAATATCTTCTCAAGTTTGCACAATGTCACTACAATGCTCTCCTCCAACTTTTTCATGTCATCAACTCGAGAGTGGTAGATGATAACGCATACTGAAATACTCACTTAGCTCTGTTAAGGCCACCCAAATATTGTCGAGGCGGCAAGTCCTGGCGCAATCGGAGTAGCCTTTCGAGTAACACGTGGCAATCGTGACTCTTCAATCCATGAATCTTCCCCTCTTCTATATCCACACATTTACCGATATTAGATGCATAACCATCAGGAAGCCTTAGACTCTTGAGCCATTTCAGGACCCTCTGTCTATTCTCCTTGGAAAGAACATATGCACCGGTTTCACGATTTTACCATTCACCTCGGCCAACTCAATGCGGGCCGCTGCTGATTTCTTTAACGTCCATTCGACCTTTGATGTATCTTTAGTGGTGGTCTTAAAATCCATCAACGTGTTAAATACATTGTCAAACACATTCTTTTCAATATGCATGACATCAAGGTTATGTCGAATCAAATTTGTCTTCGATGCGGTAACTCCCAAAAATACTCTTCTTGGTCCAATTGTGTAATGTCCGTACCCTTTTACTTTATCCTTTGAAAACTTGTTTCCCCACCTAGTATAGGGCACTCTTGATACATCTCGAAAGACATCTTCACCACTCAAACGAAGGGGTGGCTCATCATGCTCTTCCTTATTCTTACGAAATGCATTCCTCGAGTCTGAATGGGTGGTTTATTGGAAGAAATTGTCTATGACAATCGAACCAACACGGTTTTCGAGTTCTTGAGTGTGAAAGACTTTGTGTCACTCATACAATATGGACAAGCCAATTTCCCATGTGTGCTCCAACCCGATAACATCCCATAGGCGGGGAAATCGTGCTTGTCCACATCAGCGCAACTTTCATGTTGAAATTCTCTTGTTTGAGCGCATCCGGGTTTCGACTCCGTCTTCCCAAAGCTTTTTCAACTCATCAATCAAAGGTTGGAGGTAGATGTCAATGTTCTTGCCGAGGCTCTTTGGTCAGGGGATAAGCATGACAAAAACATATACGGATCACTCATACACAACCACGGAGGAAGATTGTAGACAATTGCTATAACTGGCCAACAAGAGTAAGATTTTGCCCCAGGCCCAAACGGATTAAAGCCATCAGAACATATGCATAACCTTATATTTCTAACTTCGGTAGCAAAGTCTGGATAAGTTGCATCAAAGTGTTTCCATGCTTCCCCGTCAGACGGATGAGTCAACACACCCTCTTCACGCGGACTTTCCTTATGCCAACGCATAGCTTCTGAAGTTTCTTTAGATGCGTACAGGCGTTGCAATCTTGGAATCAATGGCATGTAGCATAGCGCTTATGCGGTATGTTTTTCTTATGTTTCGAACTACCCCTACGCCTTGGCTTGTATCTGCTATGACCACACACAGAACACTCTGTTTTGCTTGAGTTTTCCTTGTAGAAAAGCATGCAATCATTCTTACAAGCATCTATCTTCTCATAGGAAAGTCCAATCTGCCCGACCAACTTCTTTGTCTCATAAAAGTTAGTTAGCAGTTTATTCCCCTCAACCATCGCTTGTTTTCATGATCCGATTATAAGCGGTGACTAAGATTGCAATCGAGACTTAATGTTTAGCAACTTCGACCACGGCCTCCATCACGGTAACCTCACAACCGGAAAAAGCTTCTCCTTTGCGAGTCCATAACATCAATAAACTTCTTAGCGGTAGGATTTGGTTCATGTTCGGTGTTCGGACGGTCGAATTCGAGGACCATTGCATCCCTAACCATATCTTCCATTCCTTGAACTACTACATCGTCAACGATCATAGGTTCAACTTCTGGTTCAGTTACAGGAACTTTATTCCTTTGAGGATAATTGTTGACGTTTGTCGGTACAATGATTTGCTCACCATGAGCTATCCACCGTTTGTACCCCGGTTGAAAACCGTGTTGTAAAAGATGTTTCTGAGTAACAATTACGTACTGGAACTTCCGATTACGACACGTAACACATGGACACCTAATTTGTTCACCACTCATGTATCGGGGATTTGAGGTAGCAAAGTCAATAAAATTCTTCAAGCCTCTTCTAAACTCGTCAGTAATACCACTTTGGTTTGGCAATCTCCGATTATCCATCCAACTACGATCCTCAATAGACATCACTATTACTCTGCATTAGCGTCTATTTTAAAAACAACCCAAATTGCATCAAGGCGACACAATCCACTTGATATGTTTTCTCATAAAGCACATATCAATATTTGAAAAAAGATAAGTTGAATCATGAATTTTTTTATAAGTAAATAAGTTAGGTTTTCATTCCCCAATCTTTTATTTTAACTTACAACTCAATTACAAATATGTTAGGTTATGTAAGTTGGAATATTTAATTTTTCTATTTTTCAGTTTAGACCTATTAAGTAAATAGAGATTAGTTAAAACCATATGTCATTACGATGTTCGGGCTTGAAATCTAAGACCTAGAGAATCGAGGCGAAGGTCATGACGCATGTGAATGGAACCGACAAAGTAACATGGGAAAGCGATGGATCCAAAACAAGCGAGCATATATTCAATACGCGAGAATAAAATATGATATAAAGAATACAACTTTAGCGATAGAAAAGAGACATTTATGTTAAAAAGAGTAAGAGTGGATGTAGTGTAAAGCAGAATAATGCGAGGCTTGACACAAGCAGAGATCTTGATTAAGCAGTGTAACAAAAGCGAGCGATGCATAATCGTCTCTTAAGCGATTAAAACCAAAAGTACAAGCAATTTGTTTTGCGAGCAATTGATCGGTGCATGAAACGTAATCTATAAGAAAGCAGATTTTATAATGGGCGAGGTTATTTAGCGATTACGTAACTTAAGCGATTTTTATGAACTTCGAATCGGGTTAGCGGGTGTATTAAAAGCGATCTGGAAAGTCATAAACAGTTTTGTGAAGTTTTATTTTGTAATAATCGAAGGAAAAAAGAGATATGGAAGAACGTGGCTGGGACCAAGAGAAAACTGAAAATCCCAAAATCATCGGTAAATAAGGAAGGAGAAGCTGGAGCGATATTTCATCAAAGCAAACCAAGCAGGCACCAAAGCGAAAACTTCTCTACAATGAAAAATCAAAGCCATATAATAACAACTTAGTAAGGGTTTTCCACAATTTCGGCAATTTTCCCGAAAGTTTACCTTTGGTGTTGCGGTGGCCAAATCTACAACGAATGAAGCCTTATCTTTCTCTGTCTACAAATTCAAATAAGCCAAAGAGAAAAGGAATCATCAATGTGACGACATCAAAATCATATGTGAATATTGTTTTTGAGTGCACAAATAGTGACTACCATGAGGTTGTCTCTGACAATTTCTTCTTAAAAGTTAAAATCAATCGAGTAATTGATTACTAAATTCCAACAAAATCACATTCATGAAGAAAGACCTCACAATAAGTGTACCACGCATAATGGAACTAGATATACACACATTGAATCATAATGTAGCATATACATCACCTAACTCTCAAACACACACACAGGGTGTAGGATTAGTTGCTACAAGAGCTTAGTCACTAAAGATTCATTTAAAGCGATTGATTGATAGTATTTCAACTTAAAGCACGAGTTTGTTACATCTAAGTCGGTTTTCTAAAGGAAGATATTACAATCAATTGGCACAAAATCCTAATGCAATCATATAGAAGGAGGGCAAAAAGCGAGGAGCATTCCAATCTATTCTTGCAAACCCCCAGCGGAATTTTTAAGGAAAAAATGTATATGTAGTATCTCAACATAGATTAATGACAAGAAGTAAGAACCACGAAGCTCTGTGAGAATGGTAAGAGTAATGACACCGGCTAACAAAATTTACCTCGGTGGCGAGGGGAACCACAAAAATTTGACCTAACGACTTATTATCATGGATCGGGGATGGTGTTCATGGTGGAGATTTTATGAAGCACAGTAGCCTAATACTCCATTTTTTTATAAGTAAAAGTATTATATACAACTTTAGCGATAGAAAAGAGACATATTTATGTTAAAAAGAGTAAGAGTGGATCTGTAGTGTAAAAGCGAGAATAATGCGAGCTTGACACAAGCAGATGCGATTAAGCAGTTGTAACAGCGAGCGATGCATAATCTGTCTCTTAACAGTTAAAACGAAGTACAAGCAATTTGTTTTGAGCGAGCATTGATCGGTGCATGAAGCGATGTCAGTAAAGCAGATTTTATAATGGGCGGGTTATTTAAGCGATTACGTAACTTAAAACAATTTTTATGAACTTCGAGGAATCGGGTTAGCGGTGTATTAAAAGCTGAAAGCAATCTGAGGTTTATGACTTTCGGGATCAGTTATGACTTTCGAGAATTGTTTGTGTATCGAAACAAAATCACGTAATATAAAGCAGTTAAGCGATAACAAATAATGCGCTTTTATGAAAAGCTGGAGCAATGGGCACAAGAAATCGTGAGCTGTTTTGTTTTCAAACTAAACATTAGATAGAGTGGTGTTGGCTTAAAGTCATGATGCAAATTGCAAGCAGAGAGACATCGAGGAAGTATTCGATCGTATTGCATCTACAAATGAAAGCGAAAGCCAACAAACACTATACTGAAATGTGGTTAATGTTTGCGGCAAGACTAACTTAAGAAATCTGAAAGATTTCCATAAGACCTAATTTCTCAAATACACAAAAATCGAACCATCAGGGAAGTATTCGTCGTATGCATCTACAAATGAAAGCCAACAAACACTATACTCAAATGTGGTTAATGTTTGCGGCAAGACTAACTTAAGAAATCGAAAGATTTCCATAAGACCTAATTTCTCAAATACACAAAAATCGAACCATCTACCTTGATTAAAGTGCACCATATGGTCTATACATGAACTAAATGGCTACTTACAACTACTTGGTGGTGAATAACTCTTTGATCTCCCAAATCAAAAGGTCAGGTAGTACAAAATCATGGAAGTTCTATGATTTATTTTTAATTTCAGTATACCAAACACCATTACATGGTGATGCCAGGATATGGACTAATCATACAAAATTGTACTTAAAGAAGAAAAAGAGAAATGTAATACATCACGACGGTGTTTACTTTCTATATTCAGATTTTCGGTGCCAAGCAGAGGGATGCAAATAGTAATCGAATTAAAAAAAACATATCGAGAAAAGCAAATTTTACCAAATTATGCATTCTAAGTGCCAAACGAGCTTGCATGCAATCCCAATGAAGAATCATTTAGCATAAAAATCAGTATAAAACGAAATTCTTTCTCCAAACCAAGGTCATTTAACATTGAATTCTTATAGCTTAGTCATTTTCAAGGCTCAGTATAAAACGAAAACATATATATTTTCAACCATGGTTCGACAAAATACTTTAGCACCATGATTTTCCACAATCATACAAGGCAACAAGCAGTTGAACTCTGAGAAAACCAAGAATCAAAAAACATACAGGCCGACTTCGCGGAGGGAGTTGAAGCAGAGGGCGGTGGGTGGCGATGAAGAAAAAAAAAGAGGTTGAGAGTGTAGGGATTTGAGAGAGACCGTGAAGGGAGGGAGGGGGGAATCGAGGGTTTAAGAAGGAAATTGAGAGAGGGAGGAGGAAATCGAGGGTTTGAGAAAGGACGTACCTTGACCGTTGGCTTGAGGAAGGGAGCGTCAGAGGGCGTCGGAAGGAAGCGATTGCGAAGAGGGAGAGAGAGAGACTCGAGGGTTTTTTGAGAGAGGTTTATTGAGAGAGGAAGTTAAGGGCGGCAGAAAATTTTAACTCCCGCCTCAATTTTTTATTCTTTTTATTTTAAAATGATTACCGATGGAAACCTCCGATAGTAATTACCGACGGAAATATTTCGTGTCTAATTGCTGACGGAAACAAATAATTACCAACGGAAACTCCGTCATTAAATATGGCGCCATTTCATAGTGATTTTGCCGACGAACTTCCGTTAGTGATTTTAAAATTCCGTCGATAATTGCGCTGACAAATTTCGCAATATTCCGTCGATGAATTAATGGCTCATGGACTTCCGTTAGTAATTTTAAAATTCCGTCAGTAATTGCTAACGGGAAAATTCTGTCAGTAATATTCCGTTAGTAAATGTCATGTTTCTAGTAGTGTTTGTGGTTGAGTTTGCAACTGAACCTTCCTTTTTTTTTTTTTTAAGGAAACAGGGAAGGCACCCTGCAGATTTTTATTAATAAGAAAAAAATATACAAACTTGAGGGTGACAACCAGCCTTGCCCTTATAATGGGAGGACAGAGGAGCCTGACCTCGATAAAAAGGAAATACATTCGACAAAAAGAAAGCTTAAAAAGAAAACAAATCAAACTATCTAGAACGTCTAAGATATGGAGTACCATCTTTATCCAGAAACATAGCACCACAGATACGAGGGGGAAGATCCTGAGCAGAGACAAAGCTGGAATTAGACGAGGAATCACAACCCAAATTAGCAAGGAGATCAGCTACACAGTTCGCCTGTCTGAAGCAATGTACAATCTGAAAATCCATAACTTTATGAATGGCTAACACCTGATTGATGATGGACCAACACCGCCAAGGAGGTTTATGACCATTAATAAGACAATCAACCAAAGTCTTGGAATCTAGCTCAACAAATGCCTTACGAAAACCAAAGTCACGGAGTAATTTAACACCATGTAGAAGAGATTTAGCCTCAATTAAAGTATTGGAACCAACTTCATAAAAATCAGAGAAGGCAAAAATAAAGCTACCATTGGAATTACGAATGATACCTCCACCTCCACTATAGCCAGGATTACCACGAGAAGCCCCATCTGTATTAAGTTTAACCATATTTGAAGAAGGAGGGATCCAATGAACCAGCTTAAATTTAGGTCTCGAAGGCAGCCCTATAGCACTAGAGTTGGCAGCTTTATAGATTTGAAAGTCAGCGCTGATCGCCTTGGAAATGCCAGCAAAAGAGAGTCCCGAATTGTCATAGAGGAGACAAGGCAGAAGAATAAGATCCAAAGAGCTGGGAGAATGAAGCCACCAAGCCATACAACATTGAAAGATGGAGACATAACAGGAATGAACTTGATAGGCTGCACTGAAAAAGGACCAAGTACGAGAGGCAATAGAACTGTGAAGAAAAACATGATTGAAAGTTTCTACATTTCCGGAATCGCAGCAGAAACATTTGGAAACCATCTGAAATCCCATCTTTGAAAGACCCTCATCAATAGGAAGTTTGTGCTGAAGAAGACGCCAAATAAAAACACTAATGTGCCTTGGGACCTTCCTATTCCGTACGAATTTTGAAGATAAAATCTTCGGAGCAGAATTGCGAAGATGAAGACATGCCGAAGAAATGGAGAAACGGCCATTAGCAGCGAGAGTCCAGCATGGAGAATCATCTGAATCAGAGAAAAACGGCTCTTGAGCAATAATACGGTTTAAGTCGGCAAGAGCAATCAACACGGAGACAGCAGCATCAAGCTGGGAAGAGTCAACAAATAACTCTCGAACAGATGAGATAGACAAATCATTGGGATTAGAAAGCCGACCACCATCTAGCCATATATCAAACCAAGGCGAACAATTCCCACTCCCAAGAAGCCATTTTATGTGCTGTTCGACAAATGGCTTAATGTCTAGCATACGACACCATATATGAGAACCTCTATGAGAAGCCGGCACGGGGTGAATCTGAGGACAATATTTAGCCTTAAGAAAGCTAGACCAAAGCGATTTTTGAGTACGAAAGCGCCACTAGCAGCTAGCAGAATAAGCCCGACTAAGATCGCTTAGAGCTCGAATACCAACCCCGCCTTCAGAAACAGGAGAACAACATTTCGACCAAGCAATCCAATGATGTTTCTTCCTGCCATCAATGTGACCCCAAAAGAAATTAGATAACATTTTATCAATCAGCTTAATGACACCTTTTGGAGGAACAAGAGCAGCCAGATGATACGTCGTGATAGAATAAAGGACATGATTAATAAGGGTAATCCTGCCATCCAAAGATAAGAAGTTCCCGGTCCATGAACTGATACGAGCTCTAAGTTTGAGAATGAGCGGATCAAAGTATTTCTTTAATTTGCGAGCACTAAAAAGGGGGCATCCAAGATAAATCAAGGGAAAGGTTTTCTGAGGGAAATTCAAAGTCTCAGCCATGGAATTAATGCGCCCAACAGGAAGTTTAGGAGAAACTGTGAAACTGCTCTTGCTTGAATTCAGAAGTTGACCTGAACATTTTTCATATTGCGAAAAGAGATCTAGATGTTTGGAGAGAGAGAGACGGCTGCCATTACAGAAAATAATAAAATCATCCGCGAAGGCAAGGTGAGAGACAGTCGGACAACCACTAGCCGAAGAAAAGGCCATATGAGGATGAGAAGTGTGAAAAGCATTGAGACTTCGACTCAGAACTTCAGCCGATAGAATGAATAAAGCCGGGGATAAAGGATCACCTTGGCGAAGACCTCTCGTAGAGTGAAAGAAACCTGCCGAGGCACCATTCACTAAGACCGAAAACCAATTATCAGAAACCAGCCTCCATATCATATCTATAAAACCTTCACAAAAACCGAACCTTCTCAAAACTTGCAGAAGATATAGCCAAGATACTTTATCAAAAGCTTTAGACATGTCTAATTTCATGACAATATTAGAGCCTGAAATCTTCTTATCAATGTGAGTCATCAATTCTTGAGCAAGAAGGATATTATCCTGAATGATGCGACCCTTAACAAACCCACTTTGGTTGGGAGAGATGACAGCAGGAAGAACAAAAGCTAGACGATTAGCAAGAATTTTCGAGATCACCTTATTACTGAAGTTGCATAGACTAATCGGGCGAAAGTCATTAAAAGACTCCGGATGATCTGATTTGGGAATAGTAACTAGAAGAGTACTAGTCCAGCTTTTCGGGATTGTGGCACCAGAAAAAAAAATTCTAAGATGGCATTGTAAAAATCCAAACCAATAATGCCCCAGTAATGGTGAAAAAAAGAACCAGAAAAGCCATTGGGACCGGCTGCGCTCTCACCATTCATAGAGAAAATAGTGGTCTTAACCTCTTCCATAGTCGGCCAAGCAATGAGCATGCTATTCATCGAAGCAGTGACAAGCCGAGGCAGAATATCTATAATACCATTATCAGTGATGGGAACAGCTTGGAGTTGCAATTCAAAATGTTTAACAGCCTGGTCTTTAATCTCATCTTCCGACGTAATATCTCTACCATCAGATCCTTTAATAGAATGTATGTGAAGCCGACGATGGGTATGTTTAACCGAAGCATGAAAGAGCTTGGTGTTACCTTCACCCTTTTTGAACCAAGTAATCCTAGCTTTTTGTCTCCATTAACTTTCCTCTAGCTTTAAAGAATGTTTATAATGAGCATTAGCAAGATTCTACGCTGCCCTATCCTCAGCAGAACCATAATTTTCATAAATTAATTCCAATCGATGAACATCATCTTCCGCTTTCTGAAGAAGAGAAAAAACATTACCAAAAACCTCTTTATTCCAGTGTCTAATAGCATTCTTGCAGGCCAATAATTTTTTGGCAAAAACATACATGGGACGCCTCGAAATATCCTTCTGCCATGTCTCTTCAATAAGCGGTAGAAACGATTGGTGAGAAGTCCAAATATTGAGAAATCTGAAAGAAGTGGGATGAGTGATGCTATCATTAAGAATAGTAATAAGAAGAGGGGCGTGATCCGAAGCACTGCAGCCCAAGTGTTGAATGGATGTATCATGAAATTTTTTTTGCCAAGACATGTTACATAACATACGATCCAATCGTTGGAAAATAGAGGCACGACCATCCCTGGAATTCCACCAGGTATAAGTGCTACCAGAGAACCCCAAATCTACTAGACCAGAAGCAGCAATACAGGAGTGAAAATCCAACGCCCCTTTACGATCCCAACCTGAACCACCCAATTTTTCCTTGGGAGATAGGATGATGTGAAAATCTCCACCAACAATCCAAGGAATGGAAGCAAACTCAGGGCCCAAATCTATTAAATCAGACCAAAGCTCCTGCCTATCAAAGATTTCACAGCTTGCATAAACACAAGAAACATTAACAGGAGTAGTCCACGTAAAATGTTGCACTTGAGCAGTAAGATGTTGAGCTGTATCATAAAGAATACTGCAAGTAAAGGAGGATTTAACCAATAACCAAATAGAGCTACGATAATTAGAGAAACAAATTCTAAACTTCAGCCGTTTAGCAATACGAAGCAGATAATCTGCATCCATCATCGGTTCAAAAATAGCAATCAAGGAGATTTTATGGAGTTTAATAAGACGTTTTAAACGAGAAATAGATGGGTCATTGCCAATGCCTCTAATGTTCCAAAATAAAAGCTTGATATCCATTATAGATTTGTAGGCTGAGACTGAACCTTAGACCTTGTAATAACATTGGAGGGAGGAATTGTCTTTCGATTCATGTGAGTTACTAGAACAGAGGAGTCCAGGTTAAGATGGTCCATGCATTGAGTTTTTTGAACAATATCTCCTTCAGGTTCTTCGTCACTTGAGTCCCCGACTTCAGGATCAGAAGATAAAACTGAGAAACGATTAGGGGAGAGGATCCCTGAATCATTATCAACAGCACAAGAAGAAACATCCGCTTTCGATGATCCAGGCTGCTCGTCTTGAACAATTTGCTCCTGGGCCAAAATAGAAGGAGCTTTAATAACTGAAATATTAGCTTCTGGAGAAATCACACTTGCTGGAGGATCATTATTGGAAGGGGAGCCATGCACATTAATTCCCTCGTCTTGATTAGGACTATTATCTTCTTTATCGGCATCAATAATGACAACTATGGGATTGGCAACCATTGGGACTTGATCTGAATTATTAGTGGAGAGAGGAATATCAAAAGTAACATGAGACTAAGGGTTTTGAGATGTAGGGTTTGAAACACATGCAGACGGCTTTGGTACCCCGCGAGTATGAGAAGAAGCAGGGTTTTGAGGCGTAGGGTTAGGTTTTGGATCCGAATGAGCCATATTAATGGAAGTGGTTGGAACAGATTGGGCGACATTAGGAATGGATTCAGAAGGAGCAACATTAGAATTCATAACCTTGCAATTAAGATCCAAATGACCTTGCCGAAAACAGTTCTTGCAATACTTAGGAAGGTTTTCAGCTTCTATCGGTTGCAAAAAACTGGAATAGATTCCGCCACAATCAACCCAGACTCTGTGAGGGATGGGTTTAAGAAGATCAATTTCCACACAAACCCGAGCCACACTTGGTCGAGAAGGATTAGAAGTAGGTTGATCCAACATAAGGGGTTTCCCAAATAATGATGCAATCGAGAAAAATGTGGTTTTGTTGAAAAGATGGATTGGTAAACCGGTAAGAGAAAACCAAACTGGGACAATTGAGCTTTCAACAACCGGCCGGAAATCTGATGATACGTTTAGCAGCAAGCAAATGTAATTCCTTTGGATCTGCCTGAAATCTAGCACAAACACAAACAACAAACATTATAGCAGGTCTACTGGCAGTAAGGTAAAGAAGTGAACCTATGATTCCTTGATACTTGGTCATGTTCTCTTACTTTCCCTTCTCATCTTTGTCAAGATGGCAGTCGGTAGACATTGGAGTCTCGAATCCTTTAGCTGAATCAAGACCAAATTTCTTGATAAGTTCCTTTGCATATTTGGTTTAGCTGATGAAGATCCCGTTAGAAGTCTGTTGAATCTGCAATCCTAGAAAGTAGGTGAGCTCTCCCATCACACTCATCTCGAACTTGCTTTGCATTAGCTTCTCGAATCTCTTGCACATGCTTTGATTTGTTGATCCAAAGATGATGTCGTCCACATAGATTTGTACCAGAAGAGAATGACCTTTGTGCTTGAGGATGAACAGAGTTGTGTCTATTCTTCCTCTCACGAATCCTTGTTCGATTAAGAACTTGGATAGAGTTTTGTACCAAGATCTGGGAGCTTGTTTGAGGCCATAAAGTGCTTTCTTGAGTCGGTGTACTTGATCCTATTTGTCTTGGATGACAAAACCTGGAGGTTGTTCAACATATACCGTTTTTGAAGATCATAATTTAGAAAGACACTCTTTACATCCATCTGATATACTTTGAAGTCCATGAACGATGCATAGGCTAGAAAGATTCTGATTGCCTCTAGTCTGGCAACAGGAGCAAATGTTTCATCGAAGTCAATTCTTCTTCCTATCGGTAGCCTTGAGCAACCAGTCTAGCTTTGTTTCTGATGACATTCCCATCTTCATCTCTCTTGTTCCTGAATGCCCACTTGGTGCCTATAAGTGGATGGCCAATAGGTCTTTGAACTAAGCTCCACACTTTGCATCTTTCAAACTGGTTCAGCTCTTCTTGCATAGCTTCAATCCAGTAATGGTCTTCGATAGCTTCATCAATCTTCTTAGGCTCAATTTCAGACATGAATGCGAAGGCAAACATAGTCTCATTTTGAACATTATTTCTCGTACAGACTCCTGAGTTGAGATCACCAGTGATTTGAGAGATGGGGTGATCTCTTGTTTTAATAACAGCTGGAGGAAGATCATTTCTGGTGAGTTCTTCCCTTAAAGGGTCTGGAGAAGGTAGAGAAGGTGTTTCACCAAAATCAGGTTCAGAAAAGATAGGATCTTCGACACCGTCATTTTCTGGTGAACAAGAAGGGTGAGCGATCTGCAAAGGTGTTTGGGATAGAACAAAAGAGATGGGTTCAGGGTCAACAGAAGGGTTGGAAGAGGTACTAGCAAAGTTGAAGTCTACCGGTGCTGGATTTGCAGAACTTGAAGAGTCTGCAGTTGGAGGATTCTGAGGCGAAGAAGAAGTAGTATTTTTATTTGTACATGTCTCAACATCATCAGAATCATCAGCAACATTTGGAGCCACTCGTGGCTTTAATAAATCATATTCATCAAAAGTAACATGCACAGATTCTAAGATTTTCAAAGAAGTTTTTTTAAATATGCGAAATACTTTTGAATGATTGGAATAGCCCAGAAAAATTCCTTTGTCTGATTTTGAATCAAATTTGCTTCTATATTCTCTTCCATTATAAAGAATAAAACATTTACAGTCGAAGATTTTGAAAAATCTTATATTTGGGGCTCTTTCTCCCCATATTTCATATGAAGTTTTATTGTGAAATTTGTTTACCAGGGATCGATTATGGGTAAAACATGCAGAATTGACGCCTTACGCCTGAAGTATTTTAGAAGTCGACTTACGCGGCATAGTTCTTCTTTGCTTCAATGAGTGTTCTGTTCTTTCGTTCAGCTACACCATTTTTTTGAGGAGTTCCGGCAGCGGAGAAGTTGTGGCCAATCCCGTGGTCATCATAGTATCTTTCAACACCGTTGTTTTTGAATTTAGTGTCGTTATTTGATCTTATGTCACTTATATCTTCAAGCTTTTGAGTTTGAAGTCTTCTGAAAAGAGCGGTGACTAGATCATATGTCTCATCTTTTGAAGTCGTCTTGATCCATATGAATCTCGAGTAGTCATCAACTACTACAAGTGTATACTTGTCTCTGGAGATACTGACTGTAGTTATTGGTACAAAGAGATCCATGTGAAGAAGTTGAAGAGGTCTCGAAGTTGACATAACTGACTTGCTCTTGAAGGAAGACTTGGAGATTTTTCCTAACCGGCAAGCTTTGCAATTTCTGTCGTGGTCGGCAGACACCGTAGGTAGACCTTTGATAAGCCCATCTTTGGAGAGCTTGGAGAGGTACTTGAAGTTGAAGTGACTGAGACGCTTGTGCCAAAACCAACTGTTGTCATGAATGTTGTTCGCATTTAGGCAAAGGCTGAAGGATCTCCCTAGAAGGTTTAAGTCCACGACATAGACGTTTCCTTGTCTATTGTCGGTCAGCAATGTTGAGCAGGATTCACGATCTTTGATGAGACATTGGTTGGAGGAGAATTGGCATATTAGACCTTTGTCGCAGAATTGGGATATGCTCAGGAGATTATGCTTTAATCCATTCACTAGAGACACATTGTTGATAGAGAGACTTCCTCTAGTGATTGAGCCATACCCAATTGTTTTCCCTGTTGCATTGTCGCTGAAAATCACCAAAGGACTTTTAGCTTCAGCTATATCTGAGAGTAGATTTCTGTTCACTGTCATGTGCCTTGAGTAGCCACTGTCGAGGTACCAGATGTCCTTGTCATCTGAATCTATAGCCATGAAGCAGTCCTGAAAAAGTCAAAGAAACAAGGTCCCCTTTATTTTCTTTTGGGTCCTGAGGATTAGCAACCTTTTGGGACCCATACCTGCCTAACCTTGAGAGAACTAGGTCTCTCAAATTTTGGTGTGAACCTTAGCAGGTATTCTGGGGCCAAATGGCCTAAACAATTGCAAGAATGACATAGATGAAAGTTCCATGGAGGACAGTGATCAGCTTTTGCTGTAGAGTGCTCTTGACTTTTCTTCTTCTCAACAATAGTCTTGGGTTTAGCTAGCTTGTTGACAGTAGACTTAATTTGTTTCAGTTGAATCTTCCTTGATCTATTACCAGCAGGTAGCCTTGGCTAGTCTGTTGTTAACTGATTTAGGAGGATTCGGCAGAATTCCTTTAAGTTTAATATCAATTAACTTGGGTGCCTTAGCCATTTAATAGGCAAACTTGACAGGTACCAGCAGAGATTTCGTAGGTCTACCGTCAGCAGACTTTGATTTCTCTACTGTTCCTTTAGCAAGTTTCTCATTAGAAGCAGTCTCTTTGGCTTTCCCTTTGTGAGCCTTAGGGTAAACATATGGTACACTTGTATAGCCAAGTCCATTTTTACCCTTGTTCCCGAAGGTCTGTTTGGAGAAAGAAGTATCATCAGCAGTCTTGGAGGATTCACCTTTCTCTGTGACAGAAGAGCATGCAATGCTGGGCTCATCATTATAACCTAAGCCGGATTTATCTCCACTATGCTTTTGCCTTGAAAGGATTCCTTCAAAGGTTTCCTTAGAGCTATTCCAGGAGTCAATTGTCTTTTACAAGGCAATTTTTTTCCAGGTCTAGCCCTTTGATGTGCTCAACTAAGCAATCAACTTTGTCACATAGAAATTTGTTTTCTCCTTTTATCTTGATACTCTCATGTTGACAGCTATTGAGAGATTGAATCTCAGCTGGCAGCAAAGATTTCTCAACAGCAAGGTTTTCATAGTTCTTTGCGAGTTTTACATAGGCTACTCTGAAAGTATTGAACTCCTCAAGCATTTCTTGATTATTCTTGAGCAGTTCTTCTTTACTGAAGTTTTCACAGTTGATCTCACCTTTTACGAAAGGACTAGGTGAGATTTCGACTTCATGTTCAGAGTCATGGGTGGGACTTGATCATGAGCTATTAAGCATATGTTGGCTTGCTCATAGTCGTCCTCATTCTCTTCTGAATCTATCTCAAACCATGTAGCAACCTGTTTCTCTTCAATGTCTTCTGCCAGCATACCTTTTTGTTTTTGAAATTTTTTATAAGCGGGCTGTCGGTATGCTTCAAATTTTGTCTTCGAACATTTAGATGCAAAATGACCAGGTTTTCTACAGTTATAACACACAAGCTCATTGTTAGATGAGCCTTCAGCAGATTTTCTAAAAGGCTGCTGGTGTGTGCCCTTCCTTCCATATTTTGCAAATTTTTTAAAGCATTTAACAAACATGGCAAATTGTTCTTCTGAAAGAAAATCATTTTCAATGGAGGAAAAGGAAGGTTTGTTTTCACCTGGGGTTTCTTCTTGTACCATGGCTGGCAAGGACAGAGTTCTGAATTGTTTGTCCTGCTCTAGAGCTTGACTAACTTCGAGCTCGTTAACCTTTAAACTTGTATAAAGACTACGAAGAGTCATTTCATTCAAGTTCTTATATTCCTTCATGGCGGTAGTCTTAACATGTCATTGACTACCTAGAGAGCCTAGAAATCTCATGTTCATTTCTTTCTTGTCATAAGTTTTACCGAGAGAAAAGCAACTATTTATTACCTCACTGAAGCAATCGTAGGCTTGTCTCAAGGTCTCCTTGGGATCCTTCTTGAAAGAATCGAATTGTTGGATGAAGGTGTACTTTCTGTTGTCTCTTGTGTCTTGGTCTCCTTCCAAGTATTCAACAAGAGCTTCCCACATTTCTTTGGCAGACATACACCGGATCACTTGTTGATAAGTACTAGTGTCTAGTGAGCTTGTAATGATGTTGATGGCTTTGCTGTCCAGCTCCACTAGTTTTCTTTCGTCCTCAGTCCATTCCTTTTCTTCTTTTGGAATCTCTAGAGGATTTCCACCAACAGTTTCCAGAAGGTTTGGCTTCATTGGTACATGGCGTCCTTCTAGTACACACTTCCATAACCTGTTGTCAATATAATTCATAAAACGCATTATCTTATCTTTCCATACATCGAAATGGCCTTCGTCCAATATTGGGACATGGTTCACATTTGACGTAGGTAACATGTAGGGTGTTTGTGCCATTGGATCGTGTCTCTGAAGAGTTTAATCTTGGAAAAACTAGTTTTCAAAGAGTTAAGCTCTGATACCAATTGTTAGTCCCAAAGGGCACAATAATAAGCTAGAAGGGGGGTTGAATAGCTTATTAAACACTTAAAACTTTTCGTAATAGTTCTTATATCAAGCACTTGCAATCTATTAAAAAGATTGAAGTAGCGGAAGTCTTTATTGGAAGACAGGTCAAGTCTGCCGGTGAAGCACTACCGGTAAACTTAGTTGTTTACTAAAGTTTTCTCCTAAAGGAATAAGTTAAGGGAATGAAAGGCAGTATAACAGTAAACAACAGAAGAAGATTAACACAAGTGTTTTGAGATGGTTCGCACTATAATGAGTGCTATGTCCACCACCAAGGCAGTCAACCTTGGATTTAAATGTGCACTATATTTTCCACTAGTTCTATTACATAAATATCCAATGGATCGTGTACAAAATATTTGACTTTTGTTTGGGGGTGGGGGTATTGAATATCTGGACAAAATAGAATATTCAATGTGCAGAAGAATAGTAGAAAGAACAACAATAAGAAGCGAAAGATTAATGGTTGATGTAGATCTTCTTGTTGTTGTTGAGGCCTTCGTTGATCAGTTAATGATCTCTTGAATGCACTGAATATATAAAGCTTGATGTTGTTGGAAAGATTCAGAGCATTGGTTTCTTCAGTCTTTAATGGCAGTATTTATAGCTTGGGCATTCTTGAGATCGTTAGAGAAGATGAGGTGAGTAACAACTCTATTAGGTTGAATGCATTAAATGCCTAGAGCTGTTTGTTGACTTCTTCATCAATTGATACTGAGCAAGGAATGGTGAAGAGTTGTTGCAACAACTAGCAGGTGAGCGACAGTCAGAGTTGCAGACCTGCAGTAGTTGGTACAGTCTGTATGTGTCAGTTCTGTGTACCTACTTTGTCACTTTTTAGGAGGCAAAAGTCTTCCTGCTTTTTCGGAAAAGCTGGAGGACGTGTCTGAGGAGTCAAGTGCTGATCTGGAGATGATTTAATTCAAATTCAAACTGATTTAGGCTGAATTAAATAATCCACTTAAGCTTGAAGTCTGGAAGAGTTGTACATGTCATGTTGTCCGAGTGCAGACAAGGTCTACCGCTGGAGCGAGCTTGAAGTCTTCTGGTAAAGCCTTTGGCTGGAGTCTTCCGCTGAACCTGTGAAGTCTAGAAAAACTATTCTAAGGCAAAGTTCTTATACAGAGTTGCCACGCTAACTGGTACACAACCCATTTAGTGTATAGAACCTAATGTAATGAATGAATAAATGCAAATCAAGATACAATGAGAAACAACACCTAGTTAACCAATATCTTTTATATTTCATGCTAGGGAATACTCTTAGTCTCTTACACTTTGCAAGATTCCCAGGCATTCAATGAAAGATCGTGATCATCATTTGGTCAAGAAATTCAAGATTCAACCTTACTCTCTCAAATGGCTACAATTCTGGATATATCTATAAAAACCTTGAAGGAAGGATTGATGACAAATCCAACCCCTTTGCAGAATTACGTGCTCAGTATTCAAAAATCTCAAATCCTCAAAACACTAAAAAAAAGACAAACACGTTAAAGCCTTCATTCAAACGCATAACTTCAATCTTTCTTTGAAGAGCCTTTTCTTCTCCTTAAACACTTACTAGATATTCTTTCACATATCATATTTTTCTATTTCTTGTTTAAACAATGAATGTATTCTTCCTTACTTCTTCCTAATCTTTAAGGAACCCTTGATTGTTGCACGAGTTTGATTATTTAATAATCATACTCCTAAAACACTGGTTTCTGTTGTACACAGATCCATTAGTGATCACTTAGAATTTTAATATATTTAGTGCACTTCAAAATCCAAGTTTGACCAACTTGGTAGTGGACGTAGCAGTTTTTACACTGTGAACCACTCCAAATACTCTATTATTGTTATTTTTTTAGGATGGCAATTGAGTTCCCAGTTTAACTCAATAATCCTTGGCCTGTGAAACAATGTTAGAAACCAAAGAAATACAGAATGGAAATATTCAAGATATTAGTTCATCAATTGTAAACAAACAGAAGTAACTGAGTATCCTTGGCCGAAGCCTCACTCGATCTGTCTAGTGCTTATGGTTTCCTAGGCTCAAACCCCCACAACACAATGCTATACACTGAGTATAGCAAACCAGTCCAACCAAGAGTTCACAACCGAAAGGGACGATTCTTCCAAGGATTTCTCACAGTGAAGACCAACCCAAGCCTTCCAACAGAATACCCCAAGAACCCGATTACCCCCTCACAGTACTCTCATTTTAGTGACCTCAAGAACATGGTGTTTCCCTTCACAGAAAACCTCACCACTCACAGCTTTTAGAAGCAGAGAAGAAGAATCATAAGAGAGTGTACACGAGAGAAAGATCAGAAGGTTTGCCTCCCAATTGTCGTGTATCTGCCGTTTTATGTCGTGTCACCAAGGGGCGAGAGAGAGAGAGTATATATACTGTTCAGCTAAAGCAATCAACAGCGAAGAATCAGAGACGGGGAGCAATCAACGAGCTGATTGGAACAGGAAATGGAAGTGGGCGGATTTTCAGGGTCAAAAGGAAGCAATACCCGGAAAAAAAACCAAGGCCACAAAGACCACAAGCATCAAACAGCGGTTGCACAAACAAAACAGGGAGAGGGGAATGGGGCTGGCTGAACACGGGGGTTTTCTGGGTTGCTTGGGTTTGGGCTTCACAAAGTGGGCTGCCCAAACAGGTCCAACCACACTTACAATCTCCACCTTCGAACAAGTATCGGGTCAATCACATTGAAATCATGGACATAAGGGGGGGAACATCATAGTGAGTAGTAGAGAAAATGTAATTCATACCTTTATCACAGAATTGTGAAGTACTTAGAAGATTATGCTTCAAACCTTGCACTAAAGAGACATTTTCAATTTTTATAGATCATCTGATGATGGATCCATAACCTATTGTTTTTCCTTTAGAGTTATCTCCAAAGATGACTGAGGGGCCTTTGGATGAAATGATATCAGTGAGTAGTTCAACTGAACCAGTCATGTGTCTTGAGTAACCACTGTCTAATATCCATATGTCAGTTGGTTGATCATCTGCCATTAAGCATACCTAAAATAAGAATATTTAAATCAAGGTACCCTTTATAGCTTTGGGTCCAAAGGGTTAGTTTTCTTTGGTAGCCATACTTGCCTAAATTTAGGCATTTTGACTTTGTTAGTAGGTTTAAATCTAATAAAAAATTCATGAGACTGATGTCCAAAAGTAGAGCAAACTTTGCATTTGTGATAACCAGTTTTGTCAGTCATTTGAGGTGACTCCTTTGATTCATCTAGATTCAGCCTAGAGGTCTTAGCAACAACAAAATTAACAGGCTTAAATATGTTAGCTGCCTTCCTTCTAATTCCTTCTCTTCTGTCAGCAGGCTAATGTCTGTCAGTTGTTGTAGATGCTGACATTTTGTGAGGATTATGAAAAGAAGGATGACAGCTGCTATTGTTCAGCTTATCCTTTTTGTTATTGGACTTCTTATGCTGATTCATATTTTTGGGATATTTGAAAGGTACAACATTATAATTTTCTCCCTTATACTTTTTTGGCAGAATCTTAGGTTCACCATTTGACTATCTGATCTCACAGTTTTTATCATCTTTAGTGTATCCAAGACCATGTTGGTCTTCATGATCTTTCTATTGTTTAATGATGGTCTCAATAGCAGCTTTTTGCTTGAGATTCCTTTCTACAAGGTCAGTAATCTGAGCATCTGAGATTTTTTCTTGAATCTTATGTTTTTCATTGATGCTTTTAAGTTGCAGCATTTCATTTTGCTTTCTTTATAAAGCTCATTAATCTTTTACAGCTCACAATTTTCAATAGAGATTCTTTTGAAGTCACCAGATAAAGAAATTTGAATTCTTTTAAGTGTTTCAAATTTGGAATACATTTCTTGCATTTGTTCAAATAGATCATCAACACTTGTGTCAGTAGGTTTCTGTAAGACCCCGATACCTTAGGATTAACTTGGAATGGTTTTGGGTTGAATTTTGTGTAGCATTGCACACGCCAGATCGGATTTTGGTCGCAGATTCATGCTTATCAGATACAACCTGTAGTTTATCAGCCACAGTTTTGTGTAGACGACTCGGAATCGAGATCCGTTTGGTGCGTTAGAAGCTAGACTTCGAGATCTTTCTAACCATACCTTATTTGTAATTTTCGGGCTTATATATCACCCTAGGATCGTCTTTGAAGTTGACTGAAATTATTGGATAGCATTTGGGCTTTGGTCACTTTTGGCCCATTAGGCTTTGAGCCCATTTACCTCCTTTACTTGATATTCAGCGATAATCCACCATTTATTAGTTCGAAGTTTTGGTTTCCAAACCCGATTTGTTATAGAATATTTATCCGTTTTTAATTTCGACTCCGCAGGGGGTGTTATACGTGTTGAAGGCTTACTTTGTACCCAAAATTATGGAGTAGTGTAACTGACTCCTTTGAGGTTTGTAATTTATTTATGGGATAATTATACCCTTATTTAAATATATATATATATAATAATTAGAAATTATTATTTGACGTCTAGGGACAAATAAATAATTAGCGGTTGCGACCCCAGAGTGTTTTAGTATTTTAATTGACCCTACATGGTTAATTCGTATAAGAGTTAAAATATTAATTGAGGGAATAATATATTAGTCCCTACGTGTTAGAAATATTTATGTGGTATAGTATATCACTTTACGGAGTCAAATTGGAGTTGATTTAAAAATTAAGTCAACTGGGTAGTGATCGATTTTGGTACGGTGAGTTGTTTTGATCGAGGAACCCTCGAAAGATTTTTGTTTGGTTTAAGATTTTAAGGCTTTTACTTTAGACATTTACGAGTGTCGAGAGAAGAAATCACGCCGTTTTGTCGACGGTGTTCAAACTGAGCCGTTTGAAAATCAACGTAACACCGCGCCATTCGTGAGTACCGAGGCGACCATTGTTTTCGATTTTTGGAGTGAAAACTCCATCCTATCCCCAATTAAACCCCCTCCCTTTCTCTTGTGCACTCCCTTGAGGGGCAATATGGTCATAGCCTTCCTTAAGATAAAAAAATCTTCTTCCTCCCCATTTCTTCTCCCGACCCGTGAGATGTAAGTGAGAGACAACGAGAGGAGAGAGCTCCCATGGAGGAGGAACTCCGCGATTCCCGAGCTACGGTATCAATCGTCGAACCGTCACCGCCATCGCGAAGCTATCGACGAAGAGAACGTTTCCCCTCAGTTTGTTCCCGTTTTATTTCGAGTTTATTAGCCGAAATAGGTACGTGGCTAAAACCTTTTTTTTTTTTTTTTTAAATATTCAACATCGAGTTTTTTTTTTTTTAATGCTAGATTTATATAAATTAGAAATAAAGGAAAACAAGCTAAAGGGGGACAACCAACCTTACCCTTAAAAAAAAAGGGGGGACAAAGGAGCCTTACCTTGAAGAAATAAATAGAGAAACAATGGCAATAAAATAAACCTAGATAAAAACCAAGAATTACGCCTAATAATTACGATAACGCATACTCTTAAATGCGGTCCGACCTTCTAATTTGGGGTTTCTAGATCAAGAGCTTCAAAGTGGGCGAGGTCATTATCATAATTTTCCTCTTCTTCTTCAATTGTTTGTAGGACAACAAATTTATTGGGGGAGGATATATTCAAAGGAGTTTCGTGAGAAGAATCTTCCTCAAACAAACCACTTAAATCTGGTATAGAATGTGTCACAGAATCAATTGGGATTTCAACAGCATTTTTTCGGTTAAAAGATGGATTGAAAGGGGGGGAATTTGGGCTCAAGCCAGAGCAAGACGGAGATCTATGACCGAAGGATTGGCGGTTGTGGCGACTAGGGGCTCAGGTTGTAGGCCGCCCTATCGTAGGAGCTTTTAGCAAGGTGAGTTGTATTAGGGATGGTTTCTTGTGCGATAGGATTGGTATCTTGAACATCAACTAAGGCTGGATCTTGATGAATGGGAGCAGCCACATTGGTCGGCCGAGAAACATTGGCATTAGCTGAAAGAACAATGGGAATAGATTCCACATTCGAGGCCTGGAGAGCCTTTATCTTGAGCCGGGGAAGTCTGAATGTTATCATGTTGGGCAATGTGATCATCATTTAAATTGGACATTTACAGAGTGTCAGGAGAAGAAATCATGTCGTTTCGTTGAACGGTGTTCAAACTAGAGCCGTTTGAAAATCAACGTAACACCCCGGTTCTTGTATGGGCAGCCATTGTTTTTCTGATTTTTTGAGTGAAAACTCCATCCTATCCCCCAATTAAACCCCCTCCCTTTCTCTTGTACACTCCCTTGAGGGGCAATATGGTCACTTAGCCTTCCTTAAGATATAAAAAAATCTTCTTCCTCCCCATTTCTTCTCCCAACCCGTGAAATGTAGAGAGTGAGAGACAACGAGAGGGAGAGAGCTCCCATGGAGGAACTCCGGCGATTCCCGGAGCTACGGGCATCCGATCGTCGAACTGCGTCACCGCTTATCGCGAAGCTATCGACGAAAGCGTTTCCCTCAGTTTGTTCCCGTTTTATTTCGAGTTTATTAGCCGAAATAGGTACGTGGCTAAAACCCTTACTCCCTCTTTCTAGCTCAAATGAATGCTAGTTTGTTAGAGACTTGATTCTCTTGATTTATTGTGTTATTTCATATCTACGTGATGTGTTTCCTTGGGGTTTTGATTACTTAATATATGGGTTTGAATTCAAAGGGTTGTTGTTGGGTTTATGGAATTGATGTGGAAGGAAATTTGGTTGGAATGGGGGTGTTAATTAGGAACATGATATTAAGGATCAGAAAATTCTCAGCTTTAAGCCAAATTCAGAAAAAAACTGGTACTAATCAATCTACTACATAGAATTGCCTAAAAATATTATATGTTGTACGTGTGTATGTTAAAAAATGCTCTGTAAATTTTCATAAATATTCGAGTTCGGGAAGTATTTGTTTATAAATTACGAACCATGGCTGCAACAGTGAGTCTGAACATGGAAAACTGGTTAGTATCATAATTTTAATGTGATCATAAATTGATGAATACAAGTCCTTTTTGAGTGTTTTAAAATGTTAAACTCTAGCTCAAAGAGTCTAGTTTCTGGAAATGTAAAATATGTGTCATTTGGATCAATGAGGAATTTTTGGTGAAATTCGTATGATAGACATGCAGTACAGGCCATAACAGAAAAACAGATTTCTGACATGAACTTGGAGGGGATGTATTTTGATGAATACAAGTCCAAATAGAGTACTTTCAAGTTCTAAATTATATTTTCAAGAGTCTAATTTCTGAATATATTAAATTCATGAAATTTGGAGTTGTGAGAAATTAATGGTTTAATTTACAATTTGATTGGGCAAAATGTGTAATAGCAGTAAATCTGATTGTTATCATGAAATTGAAGTGACTATATTTGGATGAATATAAATCCGAATGAAGTGATTTAAAAGGTTAAGTTATAGTTTAAAGAGTCTAGTTTCTTAATATGTAAGATTCATGAAATTTAGAGTTATGATGAGTTATTGTTCAATTTTACAAAATGGCTGCGCAGAATGAGTTATTACTAAGTTGGAATTCCAACTGTTAGAATGGGTATCTTTCGGTGCATGAACATCGAGTAGAGAAGGATTGACTTGGTTTGAAGAATGGATTACCATTCAGGGATATTATAGATTGTATCCTCAATTTCGACGTAGAGACCCTTTAGATGCTCTTAGAGCATAGTGAATTTGTATCTAATAAATGATTCTATTCACGTGAATATGATGGGATGAGTTTATGAATTAACATGAACTTTAATGAGTTGAGACTATAAAATGATTTATCATTTTAGAAATATTGTAAGGCGTATACCATTGTTGATTAAGTACCCTAGACTAACAAAGTAGTCTTGGTGCATATATGATGGGTTAATGGTTAAGTAAATAACTTAGTTTGGTTGTATACTAGAATATAAATTCTATGGTTGGTTTAGATTATGACTAAATACATAATTCCTACCTTTGTTGAGATTTGTATCTTGTATGCGTTTGAGAATATGACTCATGAAGCATATATTGCCTTTGATTACTTGGTGATTTTATTGGTGTTGATTTCCTGACTTGTATTTAAATTGTATTCCATTAACAAGTGGAACTGCAAACTTGAAATCGACTTAGGCTACCAACTTGTAGTTGAGTTAATGACTTGTGAACTAGGGTTCCTAAATTGAATGATAACCTAGAAATGCCTTAAATGAAAACGTAGAACGAGACCCTACAACTCCTAGAATTCATTGACTAGATTACTAGCTTTTGGACCTTGACTTGAATAGAGTGGACAACTTGACACTTGGGATTTTAGAGACTCAATGAGGTCCTATTGTGGTTTTGTGATTATTGTAACAATGTGCATAATCGTATGAGTTTAGTAGATCTTTATATCTACTTGAGAATTTGCAAGTAAACATCTACTTGTGCATTGCATATAAGTCCAGCTGGCATTACTTGAGTTTTTACGTTGATGGTGGGACGATGCATTGTCTTCACGAATTATGGGATTCGTGGTTGCAATGTATCGCCGCACCGGATTCGGTTCACACACCCCTCCACTGCTAGCTACAGTGGGGAAGTAGCCCCATTTGTCGTAACCAAAAGAGCGCATTGCAGGAGCAACACAGCGACATTGATTCGGTATTCTCTCTTAAACCTTTATGTGGCTTACTATGAGCACTTACGTGATAACAAAGTGTTACCTGAGACATGAAATATAAATGACCATGTTTGTATTGATTGTGAATTAATGAGAGACTTGTTATGTATATATGAAGATCAGTTCCTGGATCGGTGCATTTCTTAACCAAGCGGGCAAAGTCACTTTAATTAATTCTGTTTTGAATTCTATAGTGATGTATTAATTAGCTTCGCTTGATCCGCCATTGGCAGTTCTTAATCTGATTAACCGGTTGCTAGCCAATTTCTTTTGGGGTTCCATTGACGGTAAGCACAAAGCACACTGGATCGCTTGGGATAAGTGCTGTCGGCCTGTTCTGGAGGGGGGTGTGGGGATTAAATCGCTAGCTGATGTTATGCGATCCTTTGCTATTAAAATTTGGTGGCGTTTTCGGACAACTGACAGCCTTTGGTCTCGGTTCATGAAAGCTAAATATTGTTCTTCGTCTCATCCTGTTTCTTCTGCGGGATCTGGGTCTCATATTTGGCGTCGGATGTGTTCTATTCGGAACATAGCAGATCCTCATATTCGATGGATTATAGGCAAGGGAAACTGTTCTATTTGGTTGGATAGTTGGTTACCAGATGTAAATCTCGTTCAGCCTGATTCGAGCACTCTATCTATTGTGGTGATTTATTTTCCTCTTCACTTACTTCCCGCACTATTTCTACTCTTGGTAATGCTGCAGTTTCTGCCATTCAGTCTCATCGCATTCATATTTCGGATCAGCCAGATATGGCTTGTTAGAGCCTTCAAGCGAATGGCCGCTTCTCCTTATCCTCAGCTTGGGATCTGATTCGTGCCTCTCATCCTCTTCTCGGTTCGGACCAAATGTATATGGCACAAATATATCCCAAGGCAGATTAGCATATTTCTGTGGCGGCTGTGGTATCATCGTCTCCCCATTGATGAGAGTATAATGCGGAAAGGTATCTCTCTTGCTTCTCGATATTCTTGTTGTAATGATGGAGCTTGCGAATCTTATTTACATGTGTTTCTCTCGACCCTCTCTCGCCGATATATATGGAATTTCTTTCATATTTTAGGGGGTCCTACGACTAGTCTTTCTATCCAACAAACTTGTTTTGCTTGGTGGTGAAAGACAAATCTTTGATCTTCTTAATCACGCTTCTTTGTTATTTTGTGGGAGTTATGGAAGTATCGCAACACTGCTCTTCATGAAGGAAAATGTATTACAGGTCGTCTTCTGCTTGTCCGTATCAAACAAGAAATTTCTAGCATCTTAACTGTGGCTGGTCTTCCTTCCTACTCTCTGGACAATTGGGAAAGGTATTTTGATCACCCTCTTGGCTGGCATAGTACCATTCCAACATCTAATCGGTACGTTTTTCCGGTCAAAGCCTATGTCAGGCTTGGTCAAACTTAATACTGATGGCGCTTGTCGTGGAAACCCGGGTGATAGTGCAGGTGGGGGAGTCATTCGGGATTCTAGTGGTGGTCTAATCCATGCTTTTTCCTCTTATTTTGGTCACTCTTCTAGCTTCATGGCCGAATGCCATGCTCTTCTTCAAGGAGTTGAATGGCTTTGTTTGCACAATTATGGTGGAGCTCATGTAGAAGTTGACTCTAAAGTCTTATTTGATTGTATCACCGGCAAATCTAATCCTCCTTGGGTCTCTCTTTATTATATTCGTGCCATTAAATCAATGGGGAATTCTATGCAGTTGGTCTTCTCTCATTGCTTTCGTGAAGCTAATAGTGTGGCTGACGCTCTTGCTAACATGGGTTGTGATAAGGGTAACGACTACATCTTCTTTTCAGTTTCTGCTCTTCCTAGACAAATACGATGTCTCCTTCATCTGGATTCGATCAGCACTGCTTATATCAGGATTTCTTAATGTGGGTTTTCTCTAGTTATTTTTTGTTTGTATCTATTTCCGTTTTCGAGGTTAGGCTCCTCCGTCCTCCCATTTATAAGGGCAAGGCTGGTCGTCCCCCTCAAGCTTGTTTCCTTTATTCTCTTATTAATAAAATCTAGCAGGGTGCCGCCCCTGTTTCCCTGAAAAAAAATTAAAATAAAAAAATACGTAGATACATATACTTATACTTGAGAATTACAGGAATGACATAAAGTGTATATATATAGATATGCATTCCTTTATATATGATGATTCTTTGTGAAATGTTTTCTGACTTAGTTGGTTTGTTTATGATCAGGGAATTTCACCCTAGTCGTTTGGACTGTTTAGTACATGAACAGAGAGATTATCCTGAGAAGTGTCGAGTATACGACACATCTTCATGGGTTTTAGTCGTAACAGAGCAATGACATGTTTTATTATAACAATGTTTCATTTATGATATGTTGTTTGTAGTAGCGTACTGAGTCTTTATGACTCACTCCGTGCTTTACTTTCCGGTGTCGCGATTGTTCGTTAGCCGCGTTGAGTGGGTAGATCCGTGCGTAGCGAGCCACGTGGATCGATAGTTGAGTTGAGGTCGTGATATATGTGCGATTATCTCCTCCGAGCTTTTCTAGCGAGCCTAGTCCGCGTGATTTCGGTATTTATATTTGTGTCCTTTTATTTTGTTGAGGACGATATTTCTTTTGTAAAGTTATATAAACTTTACAGTTGGGTAGATTGTTCTAGTATTGTTGTATTATTCCAATAGCCAACATTTGTAGTCGGGCACGAGTACTCCATAGTAGAGTAATATGTCAGTTGTACCCCGGGAAGTAGTAGCTTCGGGGATTTCATTATTCTAGTTATCCTAGTTGTTGTTGTTGTTACCCCGGTATGCTTTATCCGTGGGTCATTGTTATATCGAGGTTGATTTGTGATGGCAGCCAGGCTGGAGTGCCGATGGTTGGTTAGCTGCTGCAATGTTGCGGCACGCGAGTTTCGTTTTCATTCCTCGTGAGGCAACGCCTCTCTTGGTTTCATTTCTTTCAGTCTCGAGCTCTTAAGCTCGAGGGCTTTTTCTTTAACGCTTCTGCATCTTCGAAATTTTGAAAGCCGTATTTTAGTTCGGCTTCTTGTTCATGTCCAGAGCTTGTTAGCTCGAACGTTCCACTTGCACTTTGTTTTAGCAAGTGTTTGTCCTCTCTTGTGTCGTTCCAACGGCACGACCTCGGGATTCTGTACTGGAATCCGGGTCGGGTCGTCACAGTTGGTATCAGAGCTTATGTTAGCTATAAGCCAGGATAGGTTCCATGGCCTAGCCGCCTAGGTTGGGTTTGGGTTTATTGTTGAGTATTTACCGCCGAGTGTTCTGGTTAATGCCTTATTGGCATGTTCCTTTGTACAAGTATGGGACTTGGAGTACTAAGTTCGTTCTAGTCTAGATTGTCGTGGGTTCAAGTTTGTGTTTAGGAGTATTATAGTCCTCCTATATCGCTTCTAAGTGGCAGTTATACCAAGTGTATGTGGCTGCCCTGTAGAGTTATTGTTTCTTGGTCTGTCGTTTTGATCGGATAAGTTGAGATTGCCGATCCCGAGTGTGATCGTCGTGGTGTCCATTGGTACCTTTAATCATTGTTACACATTTCTTGCGCATAATGGCTAAGCCTCCCGTAGTACCTAGTGCATTACGTGATTTCTATATAAGTATATAGCTATTGTAATACCTAATCGTGAGTGCTCGTGCTACCTAGTGTCGGGAATTGGAGGACTCTTTCCCACTGCCTGTTATCTAGTATTGAAGGGAATACCCTAATAATCAATGTGGCTTCATGTTGAGACTTGGTGAGTAACCGGTAGGTGATCACGTGACTTATGATTGGATTGGTTGTCAACCCGTACACGGCTTGACCCATAGTGATTTGAGGTCTACTAGTTAGTAACTATTTGCTAGCTAGGGATTCATGAATTATTGTTTTGCATTGTTATTGGTCTAATACATTAATAGAGTATTAGCATTGTGTAAAATGATTTATCTATCATTGGTGGATCGTTAAGGGTATGAATATTCCATACTTGGTATACATGCATAGTAGATTAATATGCTATGTACATAATATTGATTTCCATGCCTATATGTAACTATATTCTATGTGAATGAGACCTTCATAAAGGATGCTTTTATGTGATTTACAACCACCCCGCATCCTATACGACGAAAGCTTTTGAAGTCATTTACAGAGGGCCCCTGACTTGATTATCAAGAGGTATTCGTCGGAGAACTAGAATGGTATAAGATAGATAAGAATTGACTGAACCTATTACCAAAACGAAATGAAACAAGTAAATGGTGTATTGTATACTTTTACAAATATGTGCATTTTGTATATGAAATTTTTTCTATGAATAGAAATCTTGATTTATGCAATTTTTATGAGTGTAATCCAGAGTTTGCTAAACTTGTATTGCTTGCTTGAACAAATAACTTGATATGTTAAATGCTCCTATTATTAGCCGGAGTACTATGATTAAGCCCAGAAACCTTAGAATGAAAATTGATTGGTTTTTGTGCAAATACTGCACATGAATATGATCTTGTAACATGATAATTATCTGCTTCATCATTTGGGTAGCAAGTTATAAAACTTTGACATCCACGCCTTGACCGGGACATGTTGAATTCGAGGACGAATTCTTTTAAGGATGAGAGGATGTAAGACCTCGATACCTTAGGATTAACTTGGAATGGTTTTGGGTTGAATTTTGTGTAGCATTGCACACGATGTAGATCGGATTTCAGTTTGGGTCGCGTATTCATGCTTATCAGATACAACCTGTAGTTTATCAGCCACAGTTTTGTGTAGACGACTCGGAATCGAGATTCGTTTGGTGCGTTAGAAGCTAGACTTCGAGATCTTTCTAACCATACCTTATTTGTAATTTTCGGGCTTATATATCACCCTAGGATCGTATTTGAAGTTGACTGAAATTATTGGATAGCATTTCGGCTTTCGTCACTTTTGGCCCATTAGCCTTTGAGCCCATTTACCTCCTTTACTTGATATTCAACGATAATCCACTATTTATTAGTTCGAAGTTTTGGTTTCCAAACCCGATTTGTTATAGAATATTTATCCGATTTTAATTTCGACTCCGCAGGGGGTGTTATACGTGTTGAAGGCTTACTTTGTACCCAAAATTATGGAGTAGTGTAACTGACTCCTTTGAGGTTTGTAATTTATTTATGAGATAATTATACCCTTATTTAAATTTATATATAATAATAAGAAATTATTATTTGACGTCTAGGGACAAATAAATAATTAGCGGTTGCGACCCCAAAGTGTTTTAGTATTTTAATTGATCCTACATGGTTAATTCGTATGACAGTTAAAATATTAATTGAGGGAATAATATATTAGTCCCTACATGTTAGAAATATTTATGTGGTATAGTATATCCCTTTACGGAGTCAAATTGGAGTTGATTTAAAAATTAAGTCAACTGGGTAGTACAGACTGATTTTGGTACGCAGCTGAGTTGTTTTGATCGAGGAACCCTCGAAAGATTTTTACTTTAGACATTTACAGAGTGTCAGGAGAAGAAATCACGTCGTTTCGTCAAACGGTGTTCAAACTGGAGCCGTTTGAAAATCAACGTAACACCCGCGGTTACTGTAGCAGCCGGGGCAGCCATTGTTTTTCTGATTTTTGGAGTGAAAACTCCATCCTATCCCCCAATTAAACCCCCTCCCTTTCTCTTGTACACTCCCTTGAGGGGCAATATGGTCACTTAGCCTTCCTTAAGATATAAAAAAATCTTCTTCCTCCCCATTTCTTCTCCCAACCCGTGAAATGTAGAGAGTGAGAGACAACGAGAGGGAGAGAGCTCCCATGGAGGAACTCCGGCGATTCCCGGAGCTACGGGCATCCGATCGTCGAACCGTCACCGCCATCGCGAAGCTATCGACGAAGAGAACGTTTCCCCTCAGTTTGTTCCCGTTTTATTTCGAGTTTATTAGCCGAAATAGGTACGTGGCTAAAACCCTTACTCCCTCTTTCTAGCTCAAATGAATGCTAGTTTGTTAGAGACTTGATTCTCTTGATTTATTGTGTTATTTCATATCTACGTGATGTGTTTCCTTGGGGTTTTGATTACTTAATATATGGGTTTGAATTCAAAGGGTTGTTGTTGGGTTTATGGAATTGATGTGGAAGGAAATTTGGTTGGAATGGGGGTGTTAATTAGGAACATGATATTCAGGATCAGAAAATTCTCAGCTTTAAGCCAAATTCAGAAAAAAACTGGTACTAATCAATCTACTACATAGAATTGCCTAAAAATATTATATGTTGTACGTGTGTATGTTAAAAAATGCTCTGTAAATTTTCATAAATATTCGAGTTCGGGAAGTATTTGTTTATAAATTACGAACCATGGCTGCAACAGTGAGTCTGAACATGGAAAACTGGTTAGTATCATAATTTTAATGTGATCATAAATTGATGAATACAAGTCCTTTTTGAGTGTTTTCAAATGGCAAACTCTATCTCAAAGAGTCTAGTTTCTGGAAATGTAAAATATGTGTCATTTGGATCAATGAGGAATTTTTGGTGAAATTCGTATGATTGACATGCAGTACAGGCCATAACAGAAAAACAGATTTCTGACATGAACTTGGAGGGGATGTATTTTGATGAATACAAGTCCAAATAGAGTACTTTAAAGTTCTAAATTATAGTTTCAAGAGTCTAATTTCTGAATATATAAAAGTCATGAAATTTGGAGTTGTGAGTAATTAATGGTTTAATTTACAAGTTGATTGGGCAAAATGTATAATAGCAGTAAATCTGATTGTTATCATGAAATTGAAGTGACTATATTTGGATGAATATAAATCCGAATGAAGTGATTTAAAAGGCTAAGTTATAGTTTAAAGAGTCTAGTTTCTGAATATGTAAGATTCATGAAATTTAGAGTTATGATGAGTTATTGTTCAATTTTACAAAATGGCTGCGCAGAATGAGTTATTACTAAGTTGGAATTCCAACTGTTAGAATGGGTAATTTTCGGTGCATGAACATCGAGTAGAGAAGGATTGACTTGGTTTGAAGAATGGATTACCATTCAGGGATATTATAGATTGTATCCTCAATTTCGACGTAGAGACCCTTTAGATGCTCTTAGAGCATAGTGAATTTGTATCTAATAAATGATTCTATTCACGTGAATATGATGGGATGAGTTTATGAATTAACATGAACTTTAATGAGTTGAGACTATAAAATGATTTATCATTTTAGAAATATTGTAAGGCGTATACCATTGTTGATTAAGTACCCTAGACTAACAAAGTAGTCTTGGTGCATATATGATGGGTTAATGGTTAAGTAAATAACTTAGCTTGGTTGTATACTAGAATATGAAATTCTATGGTTGGTTTAGATTATGACTAAATACATAATTCCTACCTTTGTTGAGATTTGTATCTTGTATGCGTTTGAGAATATGACTCATGAAGCATATATTGCCTTTGATTACTTGGTGATTTTATTGGTGTTGATTTCCTGACTTGTATTTAAATTGTATTCCATTAACAAGTGGAACTGCAAATTTGAAATCGACTTAGGCTACCAACTTATACTTGAGTTAATGACTTGTGAACTAGGGTTCCTAAATTGAATGAGAACCTAGAAATGCCTTAAATGAAAACGTAGAACGAGACCCTACAACTCCTAGAATCCATTGACTAGATTACTAGGTTTTGGACCTTGAGTTGAATAGAGTGGACAACTTGACACTTGGGATTTTAGAGACTCAATGAGGTCCTATTTTGGTTTTGTGATTATTATAACAATGTGCATAATCGTATGAGTTTAGTAGATCTTTATATCTACTTGAGAATTTGCATGTAAACATCTACTTGTGCATTGCATATAAGTCCAGCGGCATTACTTGAGTTTTACGTTGATGGTGGGGACGATGCATTGTCTTCACGAATTATGGGATTCGTGGTTGCAATGTATCGCCGCACGGATTCGGTTCACACACCCCTCCACTGCTAGCTACAGTGGGGAAGTAGCCCCATTTGTCGTAACCAAAAGAGCGCATTGGATAGTGCTATTTTCCCGAGTAGAGAGCTCGGACCCGAGAAGAGAGCTCGGTACTTTGATACCCGATCACGAGTATCACTGGCACGATATGATTAATATTTGTGATTGCAGGAGCAACACAACGACATTGATTCGGTATTCTCTCTTAAACCTTTATGTGGCTTACTATGAGCACTTATGTGATAACAAAGTGTTACCTGAGACATGAAATATAAATTACCATGTTTGTATTGATTGTGAATTAATGAGAGACTTGTTATGTATATATGTAGATACATATACTTATACTTGAGAATTACAGGAATGACATAAAGTGTATATATATAGATATGCATTCCTTTATATATGATGATTCTTTGTGAAATGTTTTCTGACTTAGTTGGTTTGTTCATGATCAGGGAATTTCACCCTAGTCGTTTGGACGGTTTAGTACATGAATAGAGAGATTATCCTGAGAAGTGTCGAGTATACGACACATCTTCATGGGTTTTAGTCGTAACAGAGCAATGACATGTTTTATTATAACAATGTTTCATTTATGATATGTTGTTTGTAGTAGCGTACTGAGTCTTTATGACTCACTCAGTGCTTTACTTTCCAAAGCGGTTGTTCGTTGGCAGCGTTGAGGCCGGGTAGATCCCGCCTCAGTAGCGAGCCACGTGGATCGATAGTTGAGTTGAGGTCGTGATATATGTGCGCTTATCTCCTCCCTGAAGCTTTTTCTAGCGGAGCCTAGTCCGCTGATTTCAGTATTTATATTTGTGTCCTTTTATTTTGTTGAGGACGATATTTCTTTTGTAAAGTTATATAAACTTTACAGTCAGGTAGATTGTTCTAGTATTGTTGTATTATTCCAATAGCCAACATTTGTAGTCAGACGAGTACTATAGTAGAGTAATCTGTCAGTTGTACCCCGGGCAAAGTAGTAGCTTCGGGGATTTCATTATTCTAGTTATCCTAGTTGTTGTTGTTGTTACCCCGGTATGCTTTAGCCGTGGGTCATTGTTATATCGTTGATTTGTGATGGAACGCCGCCCGGAGTGCCGATGGTTAGTTCTGCGTCGCAATGTTGCGGCACGCGAGTTTTTGCTTATTCTCGTGAGGCAACGCCTCTTGGTTTCATTTTTTCACCTCGAGCTCTTAAGCTCGAGGGCTTGTTCTTTAACGCTCGCATCTTCGAAATTTTGAAAGTCGTATTTTAGTTCGCTTCTTGTTCATGTCTAGAGCTTGTTAGCTCGAACATTCCACTTGCACTTTGTTTTAGCAAGTTTGTCCTCTCTTGTGTCGTTCAAACGGCACGACCTCGGATTCCTCATCGAATCCGGTCGGGTCGCCACGTTTCCTCCCCGCCTTTTTGACATTTTGGTTATCTTAATGTCAAGAATCCTTGGAGAGGTTGTCTTGATTTTTCTTTCTAGCCGACTTATGATCCCTTGTCCATAAAAAACAATTTCCTATTTTCTTAACCATAAATTGATCATGTTTGATTACCTTGTCGCCTAGGTTTTTAATATGTGAGCTTGGAAGCTCATTATCATATACTTGTTTGAATAGTTGGGATTAGGGCAATCATTTCTAAATCATACACGCTTAATTTTGCAACAAGACAAAGATTTGCTTCTTGCACAAAATCAATTGATTCATCTTCGACCGTCTCAATCCATGTTGCTAAAGATTTTGATCTTCAACAATTAAACCTTTTTGTTTTTCAAAATTTCCGGGAGCTCTCTTTTGTAATACTTATAAATTGATAGTTTGAAGAAAAATGTCCGGGTTTTCTACAATTAAAGCATAACAACTTTTCTTTCTCATCCTTATTTTCATTATTTTGAAGTAAGACTTTTGAAAGTTTGAACAGAAGGTCTTCAAGACTTGAGGAAGGTTTTTGAAAATTTGAGGAAGGTCTTTGATGGTTAGTGGAAGGTTTTTGGAAGTTCTTTTTGAAAGATTTAAACTTTCTAAATTGTCTTGCAAACACAGCAATTCATCTTCATCAAAGTCATCATGTGACAAAGATGAATTTTTTCAGTGTCTCTTCGACCTTGGTGAGATATACCTTTAAATTTTTTCTTAACTTCCGAAGTTTTCACAACTTCCTTTTCATTTTTGACTAGCAACAAGACTACGTATATAAGTCTTGTTCAAATCTCGTGTTTCCTTTATGGCGTTGACCTTAACATGCCATCTACTTCCCAAGCTGCTAAGAAAACGTATATTTAAATCTTTCATGTTGTAAACTTTACCAAGCGAAGAACATCTACTACTTACCTCAAGGAATATATCATAAGCATTCATTAACGATTCCTTTGGATCCTTTTTGAAGGCATCGAACTCTTGTATGCAATCATAGTGTTTGTAATCCTTGGTATTTTGATCCCCTTCGACGTATTCACAAGAGAGCATCCCATATTTCTTTTTGGTCATGTACGCTCATATATTTGTTTATAGTTTTCATCGGAACAACACTTGATAGAATGTGAATAGCCCTAACATCCAACCCATCAATTATCTTGTCCTCCTAAGTTCATTCAGATTGAGGTTTGTAGGCCTCTGAAGGAAGGTGGTTTGGGCATTCGTTCTCTTCCTTAAGTTATGGCTTCGATGCATGCAAAGCGGCATGGAATGCTATGCATGGTCAATCTTTATGGGCTCGCTTTTGTCGTCACAAGTATGTCTCTGCCTTCAATCTCGCGATTAAGTGGTCCCTTCCTTGAGATCTATCATGGAGTAGATGGGTCATATTTAGGATTACACTCGTTGATTGTAGGGAGGAGAGTTATCTTTGGGATGTTAACGGTGCGGTACTCGGGTGGCACCGTAGATCGAAATTTGTCTATCCGGGTCGCTTCCCAATTCTTGAAGATTTGTGTGCATTGTGCGCCTTTCTTCATCTCACGATTCGTCACCGTAGGAGTAAGAATCTCGATAGACCAAGATGTGTTTTGACGCCAATGGTCGGCTTAGCGCTTCAAATTTCTCGAATCATCATCGCGTGAAGCATCCTGTTTTACCGTGGGCTCAAAAAATATGGCAACCTTGGATACCATTGAAGGTTAGTGCTTTTGTGTATGTTTTTTCATAATGCTTTGCCGGCCGATGTGAATCTCCGTTGTAAGAGAATTCGCT
>CM028379.1:74624286-74670990 GCA_013146195.2 Codonopsis lanceolata | reverse complement strand
GGACTGTAGCTAGCTGCTTCTTGAGAAGAGAGATGAGAGTTTACGTGTGTGATCGAGAAGAAAAGCTTGGTGGCTTTAAATAAAGGGGACCTTGCTGCAAAGGTGCGCCACACCTTGCGTCCGCAAGGTGGGCGATCAAAAGCGGTTGGGATTCCTTCATTCATTCCCCATGTCGACACCCATTTGCCCGATATTCGCATTCGCGGGGACCTTGCGGTCGCAAGGTCCTTCACACTGCGTCGCGCAAGGTGGGCGGCTTTTCACTTTGTTTTTCTTTCCACTTTTCAACGGCTTGCGGTTTAGTCCTTTCGTTAATTCCGTTATGTCTTTGATAATTCTGTATGAAAAATCTAAACAAAAATTCTAAACTAAAATTATTAGCAACATATAAATACAACATTAAGATGTTTTCTCCCCCAAACTTAAATTTTGGCATATTTAATTAAAAATTAAATGTCCAAGAATAGAATTTAACGGAGAAAAACATATCTAAATAACTAGTTAACAAATAACTTTCAAATTAGTGGGTTGCCTCCCACTTAGCGCCTTTGTTTAACGTCTTTGGCTCGACCAAGCGCAAGCCTAGTCTCTTGGTGGTTCATTGTCGGCCAAGCGGATTAATTCAATTGTTCGTTCAACGACATTGGCTCAAAATACGGCTTGAGTCGGTGTCCATTCACTTTAAACACTTCATTATTTTTGGGGTTTTGTATATCAACTGACCCATGAGGATAAATTCGTACTATTCTAAAAGGACGGACCATTTGGATTTTAATTTACAGGAATAACCTTAACCTAGAGTTAAACAATAATACTTTCATACGGATGAAGCATTTTGTTGGCTAATCCCATGTCATGATACTTTTTGGTCTTTTCTTTATAAGTTTTGCATTTTAGTGCAATTGAGTCTATGTTCTTCTAATTCATTTAAGCTGGAACAATCTTTCTTCTCCGCTAATGTCAAATCTAAATTCAATTCTTTAATTGCCCAATAGGCTTTGTGCTCAATTTCCAGCGGTAAATGGCAAGCTTTACCATATACCATCCTATATGGACTCATTCCTATGGGTGTCTTAAAAGCGATTCGGTATGCCCATAAAGCATCCTTAAGTTTAGATTCCCAATCTTTACGATTAGGCCTAAGGTCTTTTCTAACTTTGCTTTTATCGTCTATTGCTTACTTCTACTTGTCCGGAAGTGCGTGGATGATAAGGTGTAGCTAACTTGTGAGTTACACCATGCTTTCTAAGAACACTTGTTTAACAACTTATTGGTAAAATGAGTTCCTTGGTCACTTATTATGGCCTTAGGGACTCCATATCTAGCAAATAAATCTTCAACAAATTTGACTCTTTTTTTCCATCATTAGTTTTAGTTGCTCTTTGCTTCTATCCATTTAGAGACATAATCAAGCGCTACCAAAATATATTCACAATTATTGGACACGGAAAGGGACCCATAAAATCAATACCCCAAACATCAAAGATTTCAACTACTAAATAAACATGTAAGGGCATCTCGTTTCTCTTTCCTATACCACTGTTCTTTGACATTTGTCGCATGTTACGTAAGCAGTTCACAATCTCTAAAAGCATTGTAGGCCAATACAAACACGATTGCAAAAATTTTTCGGCGGTTTTATTACCACTAAAATGACCACCACACGAATATCCATGGCAAAATTCCATGATACCTTGTTGGTCTTTTACGGTATACATCTTCTTATTAAAGAATCGAGCAAATCTTGTATAAGTGAGGAGCTTCCCAAAAATAATTTTTCGTTTCCGCCATAAAATTTCTTCTTTTAATAATGATCAAAATCGGATTAATTATATCGGACACATAGTAGTTGACAAAGTCGGCATACCAAGTCGAATCTTTAATGGCTAGGAGTTGTTCATCGGGAAAATTATCATTAATGGGGACAGGATCATCAAGAAATTGGCGCTCGGCAAGGGTGAAAATTCTAACCTAGACAAGTGGTCGGACATTCTCGGTTCCTCTTTTATCCTTGATAGTTATGTCAAATTCTTGTAACAATAACATCCATCTAATTAATCGGGTTTAGCATCCTTCTTGCTTAAGAGATATTTTAATGCGAGAATGATCGAGAAAAGATTATCACCTTTGATCCTAGCAAATATGATCTAAATTTTTCTAAAGCATATACTCTTGCTAAAAATTCCTTTTCGGTAGTGGTATAGTTCAATTGAGCATCATTCGAGTTCTACTAGCATAATGGATCACATGAGGCTTTCTATCTACCCTTTGTCCTAACACGGCTCCAATTGCAAAATCGTGCATCACACATGATTTCGAGCGGGAAGTGACCAATCGGGGCGGATAAGATTAGGCGATAGTCAACTTTTCTTTTAATAAATTAAAAGCTTCCAAACATTCTTTATCAAAAATAAACTCGTGTCTTTTGCTAACAAATTACATAGAGGTTTCACATTTTGGAAAAGTCTTTTATAAATCTACGATAAAAACCGGCATGACCCGAAAACTTGAACTCCTTTAAGCGAAGTGGGAGGGGTAGTTGCGAAATAACTTCAATTTTAGCTTTGTCAACTTCAATTCCTTTATTTGAAACAACATGCCCTAAGACAATTCCATGTTTTACCATGAAGTGACTTTTCTCCCAACTTAACGTTAAATTAGTTTCGCGACATCTTTCGGGGCAGATGTAAGGTTTTCTAAAGCAGTGATCAAAAGAATTTCAGCGAAAAATCATCCATGAAAACTTCTCGCATCTTTCAACTAAGTGCGAAAATATAGAAATCATGCATCTTTGAAAAGTAGCGGCGCATTACACAACCCAAAGGCATTCTCCTAAAGGCAAAAGTACCAAAGGGACATGTAAATGTTGTTTTCTCTTGGTCTTCGAGGTGCAACGAGGGATCGATTATACCCGGAAAAACCATCAAGAAAACAATAGTATTCATGGCACGCTAATCTTTCAAGAATTTGGTCAATAAATGGCAAAGGAAAGTGGTCTTTCCTTGTTGCCGCATTTAATTTACGCAAATCGATACACATTCTATAACCGATAATAGTCCTTGTAGGGACTAATTCATCTTTATCATTTTTGACAACGGTAATTCGACTTTTTAGGAACTACTTGGAGGCAGGACTAACCCATTTACTATCTGATATAGGGTAAATTATACCTGCATCTAAGAGCTTAAGAACTTCTTTCCTAACAGCTTCTTCCATGTGTGGGTTGAGTCTTCTCTGTCTTTCTCTAGAAGGTTTACTACCTTCCTCTAAATGAATTTTATGCATACACATAGAGGGACTAATTCCTTTTAAGTCAGCTAAAGACCATCCTAGGGCTTCTCTATGTGTCCATAAAACTTTTAACAAACTTTCTTCTTGTTTTTCGATAAAGTTAAATTTGCTATAATAACGAGGCAAAGTGTTACCTTCCCTAAAATGCATATTTTAAGTGGGATGGTAATGGCTTTAATTCTTCGACTTTGGGAGAATTAATAGAAGGCATAAATTCAGAATTTTCTGCTTGAATTGTTTCTTTTATTTTAGCCTCATTATTCTCTTCTTGTTTTTCTTCCTTAATATCTTCAATTTCAATTTCCTCAAAGAGAGATTTTAGAATCTCTACTTCATCTTCTTTAATTTCATAACTTTCTTCAACTCTTTTCTTTGACTCATCAGAATTAATTTCTGATTCTACCTTTATTTCTTTTTCATCTTTCTTCTTCCTCTATTTCTCTTTCAATTTCCTCAATGTCAATTTTTATGGGAGGAATAGGGCTATCATCATAGACAATAAATCTATCTCTCTCATAATCTTGCTCTTCTTCAAAAGTTTCGGTTGATAATTTCTCAATCTCATCAATTGAAAAACAAGCACTCATGTCACTAGGTCTATTCATAGCATCAAACACGAAATTTCAAGTGTTTCACCTAGGGTGACATTGTGAGTTTACCATTTTTCACATTTATCATTGTATTAGCGGTTGCCATAAATGGTGCGCCTAACAATATTGGGACTTCATTATTAGTGCATATCTTCCTTTCCATCTCAAGAACCACAAAGTCTCTGGTATGATTAATTTATCAACTTTGAACTAGGATATCTTCCACTATACCCAAGGGATATTTAAGCGAGCGATCGCTAATTGTAATTGCATATTAGTGGGTTTTAGTTCTCCTAGACCTAATTGTTTATAGACGAAAAAGGCATCAAGTTAATACTTGCTCCTAAATCTAGCATTGCTTTCATCTTTTTAGAGTCTCCCAAGGAAACTTGAATATTAAAGCTGCTGGGTCCTTCAACTTAGGTGGTAATTCGGGTTGTAAAAGCAGCCGGCGTTTTCGAAACAACAATCTTTTCGTTGTTTTCAAACTTGTGTTTCTTAGAGTGAAGATCTTTGAAAAACTTTGCGTATCTGGAATATTTTTAATAACATTAAGCAAAGGTAAATTTACATTTACTTTGGATAACATATTATAAATTTCCGTGAATTGTTTGTCCATTCGGTTTTCATAAGTCTTCTTGGAAAGCGGAATTGGAGGAACATAAGGTGGTGGAGCCACATAAGGTTCCTCTTCTTCTTGATCTAATTCTTTATCTACTTCAAGCTGTGTTGTCTTTATTTTGAATTTCTTTTTCTTTTTCTTGTTCCTTATTTGGAACTTCTAACTCTACTTCTACTTCTTTTCTTTTTCTACCTCTTGATTACTTAAATCATCAATCACTTTATCACTAACACTATCTTTCTCAATTTCTTTTTCTATTACTTTTCAGAATTTTCTCTTGAAGCATGCATATTAGAAGGGGATCGGAATCACTTACCTCTTCACCTATCACCTTACCACTTCGCGGGGACGGTGATTGACTTAGCTTGCTCGGTTTGACTAGGGAACTTCCCTTCTTCTCTTTTATTTGCTTGAATTTTCGATATATTTCTTGATTTTCGATTTCTTCAAGCATGTACTTCATCAACGATGCTTGACCTTTACTTGCTACTTCTTGCTTGGGAACTTCTTCAATTCTCAATTGATTTTGATTTTGATTTTGCAAGCTGGAGGTTGTGGTGGTGAGGTTGGAATTGTTGAGGTTGCAAAGGCTTATTTCCTCCCCAAGAAAAGTTAGGATGATTCCTCCAACCGAGGATTATATGTATTGGAATATGGATCATTCCTTGGCCTTTGAGGTACATATTCATAGCATTAGCACATTCGAGAATACATAGCACTTGACGGACAAAAATTAGTAGCATGAGAATATAATCCACATAGAGCACATGCTTCTTGAATTTGCCAATTTTCAAATTGAGCTTGTGTATTTGAATTATCTTGTAATTGATATAGGCTCCTATTTTTACCTCTAGCACTTTTCTGTTGGGAATTAATACTTAGCATCTCAAATAATTCTTCTAATGCTTACGGTGTCATTCTATTAATAGAACCACCGGTGCACTATCAACCATAGTTTGTAAACTGGCGAAAGACCATGATAGAATTGAAGCACTAACACATGTTGAGCCAAATTATGATGAGGACACATAATAAGCGATTTTTAAATCTATCCCATGACTCATGGAATGTTTCACAGTTCATTTTGGAATGACATGATTTGTTTTCTATACTCTGTAAGAGATGCATGTTTGTAAAATTTGCTCATAAACAAATCATATAATTGTGCCCAAGTAAAAACAACTTTGGTGTTAGGTTCATAAACCATCTCTTTGCCAATTCTTTTAATGCCTTTGGGAAAGTATTTCATTTTAATTTGATCTTCAGTTAACCCTCCTAAAGGAAAAGTACTCATCATGTATTCATAATCTCTTAAGAAACTGACAGGATCTTCATTAGGCATCCCATGAAAAGATGGTATGGCATTAAAATAATGTCCTTTTAGTTCGAAATTCCTAACAGCATCTGGCAATACTAAACATGATGTTACCACATTTAATGAAGGTCTACTAAAATCATTAATAGTTCTTTGATTTACAACTACTTCCATATTTCTTCTTGCGAGGCTCTTCTTGTCTTTGATTCCTATTATGGGTCAACTAGGTTTCGAGGATTACGATTATTGTTATTATCTTCCATTGTAGGATCAACGAGAGGATCCTCTCGATTGAATTATCTTGATTATCGGGCTCGAAAACTAGATTTTCAAAATATCTTTGGTATCTTTTAACAATATTTATCTCTTGATCTAAGTCTACCAATTCGAGGATTTAAAGATCTACGACCTTGCATAAAAATTAATTAAAAGCAATTTAAAAACAACTAACTATTAAGGCAAAATAAAATAAAATCTTTTTGTATTTTTATTTTTATAAAACAGAAAATTAAACTAAAAACTAAATTAAATTAAAAACTACGCTACCTACAAACTAACTTCGTGAACTAGCTTGTCCCAACGGCGCCAAAAACTTGATCGATGTTTTATTTTATCTATTTCCTTGCAAGTGTACAAGACTATTATAGAATAGACTCGGAAGCAAGGGTCGAACCCACGAGACAAGTGATCACGAGCAGTGCGGTTATAGATAGCAAATTATTAACCTAAGGGGGTTTTTATGTTTAATTCTACTCTAATTTACTAGTTATAGATGTTAACTAATTAGAGCAGTAATAACGAGATATGAAGATCTTATGGTGAGTGGAAATCTAGGATTACGGGTTTCACTTATATCTCCTTTATGTTCAATTCATAATAATGTCATTCAATGTCTTGGGTTCGTTCACTAAAAATAGATATAGTGCGTTGAACAATTGGTTCGATCTCCCTCCCGCAAAAATTCACCCATTCCATATCCTAAGCACGAGGAGTAATCTAGGCATGTCACCTAGATTTATGATCTATCGTCACCTAGATCATGTAAGAACACTGGTCCTAACTTATCACTCTCGTGCTTCGATAGGTCCAATTTATTGTGTTGGTGAGCCGATTAATGCGACATATGCACTTGGTCATGCGGTATCCGCACCTCTAAGCCTTTATTATTTGCGATTACATTCATTTGTTCAAAGCGAAATAATAAAGGGATTGATAAACAACACAATCAACAAGCATTGAATAGACATATATATGAGAATCAAAACATAAATTCGATACAAGTTACCTCCCACCTCTAGATTAGGGATGATTTAGTTCATCATAGGCGATGAACGACACATGAAGATGATGGAAGACATGATTTGATCTTCAATACTTGAAATTACAAAACCTAATTATGTTATACAATCTAAAACTACCTAAAATCTATGTAAAGAGAGCTTCCGGCCGTCCTCTCCTTATGCTTAGGCTCGGCATCGACTTCTATATATACTTGGGAGTTGTGATTGAATCGAATGAGCGTGTGAAAACCGAATTGCGCATACGCTACCTTGCGGTCGCAAGAGTCTTTGAATACCTGCGTCGCAAGGTCTCCGATGTGTGTGCTTCTTGGCTCTTCGATTCTTGGCCGGGACCGTCTGCCTACCTTGCGGTCGCAAGTGCGAGGCACCTGCGTCCGCAAGGTGTCCGATTAACGAACTTTATTTTCTTCAATTTTTCTTTCTTTGTAATTTGCACTTAAAACCACGGAGTTTCGCGTATTTTCACGAACAATCACACGAAACTTACAAAACTCACCAAAAACATATATTAGTACTCAAAAGACTCATGAAATAGCCTAATTCAAGTCACAGAAGCATATAAAATCGGCGTATAAAATACATCGATTCAATCACCAACGTCTTTCCAAAATAAAAGACTAACTATCAAAAGTCCCAAAGGAGCAACAGAGCTCACAACGACCAAGCGTATAGCGAGTCTATCGGGGCCCGTCTCCCGGCTCGGATCTAAGGAAAACAAAACAAACAAATAGGTAAATTCGAAAAGACTTAGTAAGTTACTAAAAATGCATGTTCATGGCATGACATTTATCTCAATTATGGTACATGATCATCATATAGCACTTAACACATTATTCACGTAAGTGCGTAAAATAAATCATACAAGTAGGATATGATATACAGTAACCGTAGCTCTGCGATAAACTTTATTATCTTTGGTTACATTGATGCTCGGTGATTACATCGACTTTTATCGAGAACCTACTCGATCTAGATAACAAGCCAATGCGACACGTATTGATACTGTGAGGCTACTTCCCATTCTGAGCCAACAATGGAGGTGTGTGTGTGAGGTCCCAGTGCGGCGATCCATAGCGAGCACGAATCCCATAATTCGTGAAGGCGTGCATCGTCCACCACGACTTAATAAACAAACCAAATAATTGGACTCAATGTGATGCACAAGTAGATGTTTACTGACTTAAACCAATTAAGGATCGAATTCGACAGGCGAACTCAACCAACCAAGTAGGTATTAATCTCTACCATAAAAAAAAAACATCAAGCAATTAATTGCTCAAAACCAATCTTTATAACAACTTGTTGTAAACAACTAATAAGCTCATATGAGTAAACCAAATCAAGCGGTGTCCAAACTTAGTAGGGATTGAAATTAGAGTTCACATGTTCAAATCTTCACTGAAGTGACTAAGTTGAGTCTTTACTCTAAATTCCCAATTTGGAGAAATTGAAGCTATGTGCTAACTTGACCTAGGTCATTTATAAGTTCAACAAGGTTGTAAATTCACCAAGGCATTGCAATGTGATTCATATACATCATAGAGTTCAACTTAGGATAGAAACATAACAACAACAACATACAATGTAGGCTCAAATTAGGGCATTCACATATTGCACATTTCAGCAACATATATAATACATGTTTCTAACATGTTCAAAACCTTAAATAGACAAGATGAAAGAGTATTATAAACTTCCATAGGCAAGAAATCATCATACATGCTCCTAGCAAGTTCATACTTTCAAAATACAAGTAGAAGGCATAGGAAGCAATTGTGTCCTCATTGACCTCATACATCAAAAGCTTTGTTTCCTTAGGGTCAATGAGAACTAAAATAAAGAAGAGAAGTAACTTACTTGTATTCTACACCAAAAGCAAAGAAAACTATCGGTTGAAAGTGATCTACTCTTCAAGCTCTACACTTTTATGGAGGTGGCTTGAGCAAATGGAGGATGGATCATGGAGGATGAAGATGAGAGCTTCAAGAAGCCATGGGAGAGTCTTGGAGAAGAGGAATCCGTTTTTAGAGAGTGAAGGTGAGAAATGAGAGTCAAACTCTGTTGTGGCTATATTTGGTTAAAAATTGAGTGGGACAAGTGTCAACATCGTGGTCTCCTTAAATCTGATTTTTGTGGGTTAAATGATCATCAAAGCCCTCTTAATCCACTCTTAAAACTTGTTAGAATGTTGTTAGGACATAAGTAAGGAGGGTTAGGGAGGTTTAGGTGGGGTTTAGAAAAGGAATAGGGTTTAGGGTAGAATTCAGAAACATCGAAGCAGGCAACCCGGTCTCGGGGGGACCTTGCGGTCGCATGGTCCCCCTACCCTTGGGCATCATGTCGAGGATGCACAACCTCCAAGTTTTACGTCTGCCTTGCGGGGCAAGGTCATTCCACCTGAGGCAAGCCCGTGAGAACAAAATGGCTCAAAACTCAACCTAAAAGACCCCCAAACACTTAGCCAAATCAAGGGGTTTCAAACCCCAACAAAAATGAGTTTAAAGCTCATCACAGCACCCTCAAACAACACAGAACAATCCAAGCGAAGGAGGAAAGAAGAAGAACCAAACAAGCAATCGAACCGGCGATTAAACAAGCATGCATACATGATTCTAAACATATTAAGAGCTTCATAAATGACTTATGAATGATTCTAAATCATATATAGACTAAATAAACATGCTCACAATCAACAAGAAAACATGAAGGCAAGCACACAATGCACATGTAAGAATACGGTGTTACAGATTTTGTAGGAAGAATTATGGGTTTGTATCCGTGATTAGAGCTTCAGTCCCTTGAAGTTGTTACATCATAGATAATCGTTCATCCGGTAAAATTTCTCTATTTCCTTATGTAATTTGTTCCTAGACCATTTGCATTTGTCTCCCAGTTTGTTAGTGCACAAGTTGGCATGCTTATTGATTTGTCTTGCAAGCGAATACTTTATCTGCGAATGAGTGAAGCGTTGTATATACAAATATGTATTAAAGCACAATAAATATACCTTTGTTAGACTCTATTTTAATAGCTTGAGCTTTGGAGATGAGTAGGTAACTTATGCGGTGACTAGTGCACTGACCTACCCTCCCCTTTATTTTTTGTGTTGGTTAGTCCAAAGTCCTTTCTCAGTTTGAATTCTCTAGCTAACTCATAGATATGTTTGTGTGATTTCATTTTGAAATTGATTTTGGTACCATCATGATTATCTTGGGAAAATCATATGCGAGGCACCTTAGAAGGGTATTTAATGTCGTAGCGTTACTGTTTGTCAAAAAGTCTTACGAATTATATAATGCCATATCCACATAGCAAATATGGCAGTTTGTGAACTTGTGCGACGATTGAAATGATGAAATGATGAAGGGCATATAGGCCACTAGTGATAAGCTAGTGTAACCAAGCCTTTGATACTCGACCTTGGAAGGCCCGTAATCGAGGCATAAATGAAGTGTGATGCAGGCCCTTGAATCGATTGACAAGGTTTTTAGCACGTAGGGGCTCATCATGTAAGCGAACGTGAAATTATGTGAGATTTCCACTCCATTTTAGTATGCCCATCGATGTCGATAGATGGAGAATGGTCTCGGACATGCGCAAATATGTGAACAAGGACAATAGCATCTAGGCGGCATATTCTAGGCGATTAAGTCAAGGGCGTTGCTCGATTGTTACGCTGGTTTTATTCGATCCGACACCCAATACACTCTTTGCGGGCCCGGCAGACCACCTTTAGCTTCTTCAAACACATTACGGATATCCGGTAGCATCTCATAGTGCTTGAAACAACTGCGATCTCTATAAGATTGAGCAATACAAAATTGTAGCCAAGCTTCAAAATTCTAGGAGAATGGAAAATCGGCGATAGGCGATCGTCCAAAGTAGTAGAGCGGATCTTGAGACAACTTTATCAAATCAATGATAAAGACCATATTCTTAAAGCAATTTGAATGATGGAAACCTTGTTGTCCTTGACGCTCTCTTAAATTAGGCTTCCATTCACAATCAAGGCCCACAACTTTGCATCCTTTGATATGGCATGTTGCATCATTCAAGCGGTTGGCTTCATCAACCCAATGATGTCATCTATAGCCAATTCATCGAGATGCGGTCTGGATTTGGTAAAATGCTAGCTTCACTTCTTTGACATGCGAAACCTTTGAGAGAATACCTATCACAAAGTTCATCCACTTTCTCGGTATAGCCGACTTCCATCGCCAAATAAACCAAATATTCAAGAAGTTGCTTATCGGACTTAGGTCTCGACTCATGGCGTCGGCAACCTTTTTGACAAGCTTCTTGGTGAGCTTTCTTTACCCGTATGGTACACGTCACGAAGTGGATTCACGAGATGATAAGCATGTGTAGCATGTTTTGTTGATGTATTCAGGACTAGTACACAAACCATTGGCTTTCTATACATCGCCCACTTTTACCTGCTCGGTATTGTTTTTGTCCATCATTTCAAGAAGAAAGCGACTCTCAGTTCGCGAATAGAGAAGCGTTCTAAGAGGTTCTTGCCATCATGTATGGCGGCATTCTATCAATCTAAAAATGTAGCGCTCAACAAATTGTTTTGCGGTAGCAAAACCGTATCATTTTTCACATACGTGTTGCTCAAAAAGTTTTCAATGTTTATTAGTCCAATGTCAAAAACTTCGAGAATCTTAATAAGAACCTTCTCATGCGTGGTTTATTTTACCACCAACCGATTATAAATAAGCTGGGTAGCAAGGATTTTGCTTTCATGAAGTCTTCTGGGTGGTTCCGTTTTGACGGCGAAGACAGATATAATCAAATGACTTAAGCCTTCACGGTATGATGATTCAAATATAGGCAATACATAGAGAGAGCAACAAAAGTAGGCGGTCGGTCTAGGTGTATTATATAGGACTTGATGGACTTGTTCTGAAGAGCACCAAATTTTGCGGTTGCCTTGCATGTGCCATGAACATAACATTCTTTTAAAAGTATAAAAACACAAGCTGGAGAAATGTTGGTCGGTCGGAATAAGCATGGCGGGAGATAGCCCATCCTTGGTGACTCGTGTCCTTATTTTGTACCTCACAAGCTTGTCCATCCATGCCCATGGTTTAAGCAGAGGAGATCTAGCTGCAGCGATTCTTTCTACGCTCTTTAGCACACACACAAACCCAATGTGCGTGAAATGTGATTATTTCAATGAAGTTTGTATGCAAAATTTCCGATTATATTAAGGATTTTTCGTCGAGAAGACAACAATATGCGTTATGTTTGTATTATAGAATGGGGTTGAGATTAGTTACAAGAGCACATGGAAAACCCTTAGCCAAAATAGGTTGGATGGCCGCTCGATCCTTTTGCCAAAACCAGCGACAACCTTTGTTGCTTTCTTCCTATTTCTTCCATCTGTTTTAAACCCTTTCTCTCTCTCTACTGCTTGCTAGCACACACAAACCCAAATGTGTGAAATGTGATTATTTCAATGAAGTTTGTATGCAAAAATTTCCTAATTATATTAAGGATTTTTTTCGAGCGTCGAAGACAACAATATGTGTTATGTTTGTATTATAGAATGGGGTTGAGATTAGTTAAAGAGCACATGGAAAACCCTTAGCCAAAATAGGTTGGATGGCCCGTGAGTTATCGGAACAAGTAAATAGGAAACAAGTTGTAGTCGGCCACGATGAAACTTTGTTTGTTTCAAATTCCATCTTGAAGTTAGCTATGCTATGCTTTTGAGTGATGAAAACAATGGGTTGTGTCACTCTTGCGGGTGACATCACCATATGGAAATACCCTTCATAATAAAGAGAATGTGACATATGGTCAATTTGCATTTACTACTAACGAGGTGGCCAGTACCTCGCATGTTTTCGGTTGGATGGCCATAATGAAAAAGGGGTAGTTCGTGTTAACCTTGGAAAGCTGGAATTGCGGCAAAGGTTGGGAGTCGGTTGCGAGGAAAGAAAAGATTGAGGTGAGAAATATGTGTATAGTTTTGTTTTATGTTTTCGCTTTTCTTCTATCTTGAACTCAAATCAACCTTGGTCCCAATAACTTGGGGGTTGACTTTATGAAATATTACCTCTCTTACGTCAAAAACACAAACTTGAGCATTTGACATTAATAAATAAACTAATAAATTGCTTAAACTCCATTACTGTCACAAGGAATATTTTATTTGGGATATATAGTGATGGGTTCTTGGTAAATAGGCGATTCTTCACTCTTGGAATTGCAATGCTACGTATATATAGTGACCATGTTTTATGCTAACCGACAAGCTCAAAACAAAATATAGCAAGAAACCATAACGATTAAGAATAACTTTAAATACCAAGCATTGTTTATGTGAGCAGTGAACCACTAACATTGTGTAGAGAATATCATGTCCAGCAGGAATGGTTACGCCTAGAAGATCTATACCTTAATTGTTGCACGAGTGCATTACGATCCGCGATATATTTGAGCCACACCTCCCAATCAATCCACCCATAAAGCTTTACGGAATCATCATATCCAGAGTAGCATATTCAAGAAATATAGATTATCTTGAACATAATTTATCATTTATTACAGATGCATTCATTCAATCATCAACTTTGTTTTTGTTTCGGTTCTATTTACGTTTTACTGTTTCGCTGGTACTCTTGTACCTTTGTTTTTAATGCAGATTCATTCAATATTTTAATCTGTTTATTAAGCATAAAGCGTAACTGGCTGTGTTCGGATCCATTTATGTTATAGATTTTAAAATCGGTTCTGATTCGGAACATATTAATCTGTTCATATTAATTGGGTATTAATTATAGAATAACTAGAATTACCGTTCATCCAATTTACGGGGGTTGGAAATGATAGGCCAGTTTGATAAGGCTTGAGTGATCGTGGGTTGAGATTTAAGATTGTTTAAATTGTCACAAGTTGCTCCAAGATCAACCACTAGAAAGCCTAACATAATCTCTCAATGGTGAAACTTTAAAGTCTGTATTGAACACATTCTTGTACTCCATCCTTCCTTATTGAGTGTGATCTTAATAATATAATGGTAATTTTTCTAATGTGTGTATTTTCTTAGTTTAGGTGTAAAATTAGAATCCTCATTTCGATGGATAAAGCTTGGGTGCATCTGCCAAGGTTTTGAATCTGAACTCAAATATTAGTTTGGTACTAACATGCTCTCTTGTTGCTTGCCAAATAATTTTTTTAAGTCTTCTTTGTAGACCACTCCCTGCATATGGTGCAGGAGCTAGAGCTTTACTTGCAACCTGCTATGGAAAAGTTAGGAAACCCCCCAAAAATTCAATGTCCTTGTACTCGGTGCAGAAATCACATTTATCAAACTAGTGATGAGGTAGTGACACACTTGGTTATATTTGGGATGGATGCGACATACACCACTTGGTTTTTTCATGGGGAAGAATGCCCTAGCACTTCCTCTAAAATGACATGTGATCGTGATGAAATATCAGATACATATACTGAAGAAGAAATTTTAGCAGACCCTCAAGATGAATCGAGAATTAATCCCCAACAGGATGTTCCATCGGGAGGAAACCAAGATTTGAATAATACGGGTATTCCATCGGGAGGAAGCCACGATTTGAATGCTAAGGGTAATAGAGATTCTGATGTGGTGGACAATCAAAATGATCAAGAGCATGATGCTCCAGTAGAGACCATTCCAAATACAGTCCCTATTAATAAAGATCCCAAGCCAGCTGTTATTCAATCCCTTCGATGATCAGAGCGTCGGGATGAAAGTGATCAAGTTACATCTCTAATCGATTTGAGATCCTGCGGTCAATTGGGGAGGAAGATTCGAATGTTGAGATTCCGGCTAACCCTAAAGTTTCAGTAAGCCTCGTTATCCCTCCCTCGAATATTTCTACTCGTTCTCAAGCGCATGCAAAGCCTCATGCTTCAGGCGGCGGACATTTCCCATGTCGATAAATAGCCTTTTGGAATCTTCGAGGTGTGGGTAATGAAGTCACAATTACAGTCTAAAAAGCTTATTAAACTTCATCATATCTCTTTTCTTTCTATTTGTGAACCCATGATAGATTCTTCTAGCATTCAATATCTTGCTCGCCGTCTTAAATTCCGATTTTTCTTTTGCAATTCGGCTAATTCTATTTGGCTTTTTGCTAAGTCATCTCTTCAGTGCCAAGTAATTATGGATTCAACTCAACATCTCAGGTATACATCATTTTACGTGGTCTCGGCCGCCTATATAACTACGTTTATGCTAAATGTTACTGTAGATCGTCGGAGCCTGCAGATGATTTGATTGAGATGGGCTCGATTTAAAGGGACTTGGCTTTTAAATTATTCTCGGCTCTCGAAGAAACTTGGTGGAGTGGGTTGGGATAGACATGGCGCCATTGATTTTGGAATTGTTTAACCGGGTTTAGTCGATCTTGGCTTTAATGGCGATAAATTTACATGGTGTAATCACCGAGATGGCCGAGCTATTATTTACCAAAGATTGGATAGAGCTCTTTCTATCTTGCTTGGTCTACTCGTTTTGATGCTTTTCGGGTGGATCATTTAAATCGTTCTTGTTCGGACCATTCTCCGCTTCTTATAGTGGCAGAGCAGCGTTCGAGGTAAGGCCATATAAATTTCGTTTTTTAAATGTTTGGGTGATCACCCAGCTTTTTGAAGGTGGTTCAAGATGCTTGGAATGCTTTCGTTGGGTCGCCTAATGATGAAGTTTTTAAAGCTTAGGCATTAAGAATGCCTTGAAGTCTTGGAATAAACAAACTTTTGGAAACATTTTCCAAGCAATTGCGAGGTGAAGATGTGGTTCTTGAAAAAATTAGCTTATGAGCTTGATAATTCTATGTCCAAGCAGAAGCGCTCCACTTGGTGAGGCTACTCTTAAGAAAAAACTAAAGCGAAGAAATTATTGGAGGCGAAGTCTCATTTGAAATGGCTTAAGGATGGTGACGGCAATACTAATTTATTCCACTCTTCGGTTCACAATCTCGGCGGAATTACACCTTCATTCCATTGTTGATTTGCATGGGAATCGCTTTCTCTAATGAAGATGCCATCAATGCTTGCTTTCTTTCGGGACCAACTTCGGGGCAACAACATTAGAAGATAATGATCTCCTTGATGTCATTCCTTCTGTATATCTACGCCCGAGAATTCTATTAGTCGATCCTCCATCTCTTATTGAAATTAAGAATGCGGTATTCTCTCTTAGTGGCGGCAGTGCGGTTGAGCAGGTTTCACGGGTAAATTTTTTACTTCTTGTTGGGATATCATCGCGGATGATCTTTACTCTGCAGTTTTGGAATATTTTGCCGGTTTCTCTATGCCTCGATCTTGGACCAGTACTCTCCTCATTCTTATTCCAAAGTCGGATCAGGTTACATCGTTTAAAGATCTTAGACCTATCAGTCTTTGCAACTTTTGCAATAAGATCATCTCGAAGTTATTATCTTCTCGGCTAGCTTCGGTTCTTCCTTCTATCATCTCAGACAACCAAAGTGCATTCACCAAAGGTCGTATCATCCAAGATAATCTCCTTTTAGCTCAAGAATTGATGCAACATCTTAAGAAAGAAAATTAATGGCTCTAATATTATTATAAAATTTGGATATGGCAAAAGCTTTTGATAGGGTCTCATGGTCGTTTTACGATCAAAGTGTTGCGAAATTGGCTTTGGGGAAATATTCATTGATTTGATTTGGCGTACTATCGAGAAAATTGGTTTTCGGTTCTCATAAATGGGAGTTCTGCGGGTTTTTCTCCTCATCCCGAGGCCTCGTCGAGGGTGATCCTTTGTCTCAGAGTTTATTTATCATCGCGGAAGTCCTCGGTCGGAATCTCAATAAACTTCGGTCTTTGCATCCCATTACGCTTTTCTTCGCTTAGTGGCTGCCCGATCATTTCTCATCTTGCTTTTGCAGATGATGTGATTATCTTTTGTAATGGAAATCGGCATTCCATGTCCCAACATAGAAGATTGCTTGACAATTATGAAAAGTGCTCGGGTCAGCTCATTAACGCCCATAAAAGCTGCTTCATGCTTTCTTCTCATACGTCTAGATCTCGAATTGCCTCGATTCATAATCATCTTGGATTTCCGTTTGAGATCTTCCGGTCACTTACTTGGCTGCCCTTTATTTGAGGAAGGAAAAAAAAAGGTGTTATTTGATTGCTTAGTTGAAAAACTTCAAATGAAGATCAGTTCCTGGATCGGTGCATTTCTTAACCAAGCGGGCAAAGTCACTTTAATTAATTCTGTTTTGAATTCTATAGTGATGTATCAATTAGCTTCGTTTGATCCGCCGTTGGCAATTCTTAATCGATTAACGGTTGCTAGCCAATTTCTTTTGGGGTTCCATTGACGGTAAGCACAAAGCCTTTGGATCGCTTGGGATAAGTCTTTGTCGGCCTTTCGGAGGGGTGTGGGGATTAAATCGCTAGGCGATGTTATGCGATCCTTTGCTATTAAAATTTGGTGGCGTTTTCGGACAACTGACAGCCTTTGGTCTCGGTTCATGAAAGCTAAATATTGTTCTTCGTCTCATCCTGTTTCTTCTGCGGGATCTGGGTCTCATATTTGGCGTCGGATGTGTTCTATTCGGAACATAGCAGATCCTCATATTCGATGGATTATAGGCAAGGGAAGCGTTCTATTTGGTTGGATAGTTGGTTACGGATGTAAATCTCGTTCGGCTTGATTCGAGCACTCTATCTATTGTGGTGATTTATTTTCCTCTTAGGCCGACTTACTTCCCGCTATTTCTACTCTTGGTAATCTTTGCGATTTACGCCATTCGATCTCATCGCATTCATATTTCGGATCGACGGATATGGCTTGTTGGAGCCTTCAAGCGAATGGCCGCTTCTCCTTATCCTCGGCTTGGGATCGATTCGTGCCTCTCATCCTCTTCTCGGTTCGGCCAAATTTATATGGCACAAATATATCCCAGGCGAGATTAGCATATTTACGTGGCGTTGTGGTATCATCGTCTCCCATTGATGAGAGTATAATGCGGAAAGGTATCTCGCTTGCTTCTCGATGTTCTTGTTGTAATGATGGAGCTTGCGAATCTTATTTACATGTGTTTCTCTCGACCCTCTCGCTCGATATATATGGAATTTCTTTCATATTTTAGGGGTTGTTCCTACGGTAGTCTTTCTATCCAACAAACTTGTTTTGCTTGGTGAAAAGACAAATCTTTGATCTTCTTAATCACGCTTCTTTGTTATTTTGTGCAGGAGTTATGGAAGTATCGCAACTTGCTCTTCATGAAGGAAAAGCGTGTGCAATCGTCTTACGCTTGTCAGTATCAAACAAGAAATTTCTAGCATCTTAAGCGTGGTTTGGTCTTCCTTCCTACTCTCTGGACAATTGGGAAAGGTATTTTGATCACCCTCTTGGCTGGCATAGTACCATTCCAACATCTAATCGGGCTGTTTTCTGGTCAAAGCCTATGTTAGGTGATGACTGTATTTTATACGCAATTATTGGGTATTATTCCGACTTAAATTATGCTATTTCTCGAGGTTTTTATTGTCTAATATTTGTTTTAGTGTTGTTTTATAGTTTCAGGGACTTTTGGAACAATTGTGCAAAATATAGGCACTTTTCTTTGAATTGAAGAACTTCAGGGACCAAAGCTGCAAAAGCTAGAAACTTGAAGTGTAAAAGCTGAAAATCAGAATTTCCAACAAATTCAGCCGCCTTTTTGAGAGTTCAATTGTCTTGGGAAACGTGAAGTCCTAGTTTAATTCTTTTTAGTGTTTTAATTATAATATATCTTCTTTTCCTCATTGTTGTAGGATTAATTAGGTATAAATAGATCTCTTTAGTTAGAAAAAAAGGCGAGAGAAGTTCTATATTATTTTTCTTTGTCTATGAAGAAAGATTATTCAAGAATGGTTCAAGGTTTTGTATTTTCAATTATGGAGAGCTAACTCCATAATCTAGGAATTGGAGGTAACTTGTATCGAATCTATTGTTTTATATTAATTCTTATTCATTTAATTCTTGTTGATTGTGGTGTTTATCAATCCCTCTATTATTTCGCTTTGAACAAATTAATGTAATCGCAAATAATAAAGGCCTAGAGGTGCGGATAAGCTGCATGACCAATGTGCATATGTCGCATTAATCGGCTCACCATCACAATAAATTGGACCTATCGATGCACGAGAGTGATAAGTTAGGACCGGGTTCATACATGATCTAGGTGACAGATAGATCATAATCTAGGTGACTGACTAGATTACATGTTCTTGTGCTTAGGATATAGAATGGATGAATTTTGCGGGGATGGAGGCTGAACCAATTGTTCAACAGTTTATATCTATCTTTTGTGAACGAACCCAAGAAATTGAATGATAATTATTTTGAATTAAACAATAGATTAGATACAAGTGAATCCTAATTCCTAGTCAATTTACAAATCTTTGATTTATCTCATATTTATATGCTTTGTTAATTAGTTTATTTTATTGCTTTCTAGTTAATTTAATTTATAAAAACCAAAAAACCCCATTAGTTATTAATTGCTTTTTTTATTTTAATAGATTAGTTAAATTTACTATAATCAAATCCAAATCTATGTGGTTCGACCCTTGCTTCCCAAAACTATTCTATAATAGTCTTGTCCACTTGCAAGGAAAAAGATTAAATAAAACATCGATCAAGTTTTTGGCACCGTTGCCGGAGATTTGTTATTTTGATTTAGTTAATTTAGCTTTTCTTTTATTATTTTCGTTTTTATAAAAAAAAATCTCAAAAAAAAAAAATAAAAAAATAATTAATTCGAAAATTAAAAAATATATATAAAATTAAAAAAATTAAAAATAAAAAATGGCGTACAATAATTATCCTTGGGGTATGGAAAATTACGCACCTATGAGAGCCACAAATGAATATGCCTACCGAAATGCTAGAATAAATCAACCATCTTTTCCTAATAGCTATGAACGTGATTATCACAATCATCCATCTTTTCCGCCCTATCATAATAACTATAATGAGTCACCATATTATAATCCGCCCTTTTATAATGAACCTCCTCCTTATCCGTCCTATTATAATGAGTCTCCTTCTTATTGTAATCAATCATCTTTCTCCTCGCATAATTATTATAATGAACCACCTTCGTATTGTCAACAACCTCCAAAGTTAGACGAAGCAAGCAAAAGTCAAGCTGCCCTTATGAGATATATGCTAGAAGAAATAGAAAATTTAAAGGAGATACTTGCAAAATCTAACAAAGAAAGAGAAGAGGTAAGTAATCCTATTCAACATTCTGATATGCCTGATAAAGTAGATAATTCTGATAAAGAAAATGAAAAAAATAAAAGTGAATATAATCAAGAAAAAGATGAAAAAGTAGAACTAGAAGTGCGAGAGAAGGAGTTGATTCATAAAGATGATGAGATACCCATGGAAGTCTCTAAGGGGGAATGTAATATAGAAATGGGTAAAGAAAACACAAATATTGAGGAAAAAGAATTGGAAGTAATAGATGAGCCGATTGAAAAAGATGATGAGTTGATTTTAGAATCTCAAGATTTTTCACAAATTAATGTACCACCTCATTGTTCTCAAGAACCCGAAACAATTTCGGAGAATTTCACTGTAATTTATTCTCCAATTGATTCTCCAATTGATTCTCCGCTAGACACTTATGTGAAGTTAGGGACGCCTTCTTCATATTTTCTTGAAGAGAATCAAGAACCTATTTTAGAGATACATGAGGATGAGCAATGTTATGATGAAAAATTGGAGGAAATTCTGATAGGATTACATTGGAAGATTTAGGTGTGAAATTACCCGTCCCCAAATCAATTAAATGACCATCAAATAAAGAAAATTTCGCCAAGGAAGTGTTTGGTTTTAATGGTCTAAAATTAAGACACTACATGAATGGTGAATTTTATGGGCCAAAAATGTGTGCATTCCTAAGTGATCCGGCGATGCCTTCTTAGTGAAAAGGAAGGATTTAAGTCAAGCTAACGACTATAACTTAGAACAATTTCTAACTCTTATCTCTTTGCATTTATTTTGTTGCTTTTTGAGTCATTCATAAGAGTCTCCCTGAGTTTGTGGGTTTATAGGGGAGTGTTAATAGTGTCACCCTCACAAAAAGATTTTATTTTTATGTATTTATATGCACTTAAATTTAATAATTTTATTTTAATTTTTGTAGATTTTTTATTTTAATTTAAACAGGTTAATGGCTGCTTAAAAAAAAATTGTATGTTCAAATGAAATTAATAAAACAATTTACAGCTGAAACAAGAAATAATAAAAATTTAGGGACTTAAGTGAAATTACCTTGCGGTCGCAAGGCTCCTTTAACCTTGCGATCGCAAGATAGACAGAAAGTTGGGCAAGAGACCAGAGAGTACATTAATTAAACAAAAAAAAAAAAAAAAAAAAAAAAAAGGGAAAAGGAAAGGCGGCTGACGCCTCTGTTCTCTCTCCTTTCTCTCTCTTCTCCCACTCTCTTTCATCTCTCTCTCTCTCTCTCCCCTACCAGTTCGCCCCTTCTTCCCCTAATTTCTCCAGCCGTCGCCATCACTCCATCTCAGTTCAACCACTTCGTCCAGCCATGCCAACCCCATGTCAGGCCGAATTATCAAACCCAGCCGCAATTTCACCCATCTCTGTCTTCATCTTCTCTGTCCATCACCGGCATTCTCCTTCCAGTCCATCTCTCGCGAATCAAAAGCAATCCAGCCGCCGCTGACTCCTTCCATTTAATCTCCACCCTACCAGCCCTTGTCCATCTCACGTCTCCCAGTGAGCCTGCTCGAGTTTCTATTCCGGCTGAAGCTTCGTAATCTGGCTGAGCCTCATTCAGACTTATCGCTCCGGCTTCTCTCCTTAGTGAAATAACAGAATCAACAAATACTAGACTTGGATTTTGGAAACTCCCTGTCAACAATTTCAAGATTGTTTCACTTTTTCTGATTGAATTTTGATTTGAGAATATTGCCGCTGAAATTTTACTGAAAATTTGTTGATACTCTGGTTATGCCCATATAAATTGGTAATATTTTGAGATTTGATTGTTGGTGGGTGATATTGGGAGTATACATGTTGGGTTAAGATGAGTGCGTTTTTATCCTTCCGTGAGTATGCACATTGTATTTGGCGAAGTTTAGTTTTATGCTTTGTAAACAGTTGATATTGATTTTCTTTTGGGTTCTTATTTAAACAAATGATGATAAGCCAGAATTTGATCCTATACTCAGTTTAGTTGTAAATTTTTATGGCTTGAGTTTATACTTGTTCTGGAATTCCAGTTGCACTGTCTCGGGTAATGTAAAATTTTGGCTTAAAAGCAATAGCTGTCCTTTCTTATTGGGTTAGAAATCTCTTGTTATACAGCATTGCATTTTAAAATTGGGTGTTGCTGTGAAGTGGTGCCCATTTTATACAAGTTTGGGAGTTAATTTTGATGAACGCTTGGAAAATAGGATTGAATTCAATCTTGGTAAACTATTAAGTTGAATAGTACAATCTGACTCGAATGTGGGGATTTTTTATAAATTGTTTAAAAGAAACAAATGAAAAATAATCTCATCCTTAAAAATTAGTTGTTCCCTTTCAAGGAGACAATAAAGTTGTATTGCTTGACTGTCATTATCATTTTGAAATTTGAGATGGGGCAATGTGATTTTGGTGCACAGTGGGGTATGGGGATTCTTTAGTTTGATTGGGTTAAAATAAGTAAAATATACATAAATAAATTTCAAATTGGTTATGCACTATATGATGATGTTCTCTTAACTGAGTAAAGCTCAAATGCCAAAGCAAATGCCCTTAGTGCTAGATATGCCCATGCTTTGGCGATAATTTTTGAGCTATGAATGGTTTGTACTTGATTCATGACAACTTGTTTACCCCTTTATTTTCTATTTGACTCACATTGGGGACAATGTGAAATTTAAGTTTGGGGGTGTGAATTGCCTTGTGCCTAAATGATGATATATATTTATTTTTTTTTTGAGAAGAGCCTGGTTACCTGTTTTTAGTTTTTGTTTTCTTTTTGTTAGTTTTAGTAGTTAGTTTATTTTAGTATTTTATTAAAAATTAAAAAAAATAGAAAATTTTCAAAAATTTTCCGAGTCTTTAATTTTGGTGTGGTTACTCCTGCCAATGATAACACGTTTGTTAATAATGATGCATGAAAACTTGTCTACGAGTCTTAGCTTGGTCTAGTTGATGGAACTTTATATCTCCAAAAAAATTTTGAGCACAAAAATACCATGACTTGATTTATTAAAGAATTTGGATAATTTTTATTGAGTTTATAGTGCACATTGCATTCCCATTGGACCTTGCTAATTTTTGTGGTCATGAACATTTTAAACAGCCATCATTACATGATTGTTGCATTATATTTGCGACTTAGGGTTGATTGCATGCTAAGTTAGATTTGTTAGACTTCTTGTGCTAATATATCTCAAGCACACTTTCGAACCGTGAGTGCATTTAAGTCTTGATTTTCCCTGCCTCTTTTCTAGCGAATGCTTATGTGAAATACTTCTGGAGCTTGTTTTTAAAACTATGAGTTTGCTGGAATGATTTGAAACTTTGTTGAATTTCTGTGAAAACGAAGCATGAGCATTGTGGCAGTTAGGATATGATTTAGGCCGTCTTTGGAACGTTTGAGCCTTTTTATCTCACCATCCCTATTTTATATTAATCCCTAGTGTCCCATTTGAGCTTTATTAATAAGAATGGCGTGTGCTAAGCACACATCGACCCCCATTCGACATCGTTTCTGTTACCCACATTAACTTAACCATTTAGCCTATACACTTTTGCCTACCCTTTGAGAGAGTAGGATTGGGTTGGGAATGTTGTCTACATGGTGATTGATGCAGTCCAAAAATAGCACCAATGAGTTCTTGTATTGGAAATCAAAATTGCACATGCCCTTCAAAAAAAAAAAAACAAAGAAAATGATCATTGGGGAAAAAAAATGAAAAGGGTGCGAAAATCAAAATTGCACATGCCCTTCAAAAAAAAAAAAGCAAAGAAAATGATCATTGGGAAGAAAATCTTTATGATGATGATGATACCTTCTTCAACCCAAAAGTTCAAGTTTTGGGGGTTGTTGAAGGAAAGTGAGTGTTTTGTATGGGAAAAATGGAAATACTCTTACTCTCTTGCTTTGTAATTTCTTATCCCTTTATTGTTACCCCTCACCTTGGCCTTACATTACAAGCTTAATAAAGTCCTATTGATCTAATTGTCACATTTGTTTGTGTTAGTTGACATGGTTTGGAAGCATAGTTGATTTGACCCTTGTTTTGAATTATATACACATCTTTATATAGCTCACCGTATTTGCATAATCTCAGCTATTATAAGTAATTGGGACTTGAGAGCATTGTATTTCATACATAGTTAGTGCATGTGATGGATGTATAAGCACTTGAATTCTATCATGATCTCTCTTCGTGCTGTTAACCGGGTATTGATGGTATGTACATGTTTTGTGATGCACACGTTTTTATTGAAATATTTTTAGGAATGAATGTTGTGCTTAGCTTGATAAAACTTTCTAAGTTTGGAGATAGTCAATTAATGGTTTTCACACACACACATGGAGATGTACAAGTGATATTGATGATGATTGAGTGAAAGCCTAGACTTGTGGCTATGTATTGTTATTTATCATTCCTTGAGACATTATGTGGTACCATGCCGATGCTTTGACTTGTGAAAGAAAAACATATTTTATTTGATTTAATTTAGTTCAGTTTAGTTTTTATATTTATTTGTTTTATTTTACTCGAGGACGAGCAAAAGTTTAAGTTTGGGGGTATTTGATGACTGTATTTTATACGCAGTTATTGGGTATTAATCCGGCTTAAATTATGATATTTCTCGAGGTTTTTGTTGTCTAATATGTGTTTTAGTGTTGTTTTATAGTTTCAGAGACTTTTGGAATAATTGTGCAAAATATAGGTATTTTATGCTGAATTGAAGAACTTCAGGGACCAAACTGCAAAAGCTGTAAACTTGGAGTGTAAAAGCTGAAAAATCAGAAATTCCAGCAAATTTCAGCCGCCACTTTTGAGAGTTACAATTGTCTTGGGAAACGTGCAAGTCCTATTTTAATTCTTTTTAGTGTTTTAATTATAATGTATCTCCTTTTCCTCCTCCTTGTAGGATTAATTAGGTATAAATAGATCCCCTTAGTTAGGAAAAAAGGAGAGAAGTTCTGTATTATTTTTCTTTGTCTATGAAGAAATATTCTCCAAGAATGGTTCAAGGTTTTGTATTTTCAATTATGGAGAGCTAACTCCATAATCTAGGAATTGGAGGTAACTTGTATCAAATCTATTGTTTTATATTAATTCTTATTCATTTAATTCTTGTTGATTGTGGTGTTTATCAATCCCTCTATTATTTCGCTTTGAACAAATGAATGTAATCGCAAATAATAAAGGCCTAGAGGTGGGGATAACTGCATGACCAATATGCATATGTCGTACACTGGCTCACCATCACAATAAATTGGACCTATCGATGCACGAGAGTGATAAGTTAGGGCCAGGTTCATACATGATCTAGGTGACAGATAGATCATAAATCTAGGTGACAGCTAGATTACATGTTCTTGTGTTTAGGATATAGAATGGATGAATTTTGCGGGGATGGAGGCTGAACCAATTGTTCAACAGTCTATATCTATCTTTTGTGAACGAACCCAAGAAATTGAATGATAAGTATTTTGAATTAAACAATAGAATAGATACAAGTGAATCTTAATTCCTAGGCGATTTACAAATCTTTGATTTATCTCATATTTATATGTTTTGTTAGTTAAATTATTTTATTGCTTTCTAGTTAATTTAATTTATAAAAACCAAAAAACCCCATTAGTTATTAATTGCTTTATTTTAATAGATTAGTTAAATTTACTATAATCAAATCCAAATCTCTGTGGTTCGACCCTTGCTTCCAATACTATTATATAATAGTCTTGTCTACTTGTAAGGAAAAAGATTAAATAAAACATCGATCAAGCACGCTGTACCTTAAAGAAAGGGATTTTTAAGAATACACCTTTGGGTCAGAGCGGACTTTTCGGGTGATATCAGAACGGGAAAGATGGCCGCATTTCTTATCCTTTTGGCGCCCTGTGGCTGTTGAGCCCGTGCTCGTAGCCGTCTTTCATAGGCCTTCTTTTCTTTTCACGATTAGACGCAGGAATAGCATAATGTCGGATCATCAAACTAGGATACCGGGCAGGAATTTCATGACACAATGGATATTCTTGGTGCTGCCATAGGGACCTATGGTGCGGAACCAAGAAGCTTCTTGGTGGCACCATAGTTTCTCTATGCGGCCACTGTTTTCTTCACTGTTTGGGCAATGTGCACTGAACTGTCTGTTTTCTCAATTCTCGGTATAAATTCTGACGGAAACCAGTTCGTTTCTTCACCAATTCAATTCGTTCCTCCTTTCTAAATTTACCAGCTTCTGTCTTGCTTGCCATAGCTCTATTCAGCCGTAAAAACATTTCTCGCATTTCTTATAAATGGCCGCCCGCATTCCTACGGCTCTGGAAATTAAGATTTACGAAAATGCCCTGGATTTCTGGATTCTTTCTTTGCGATCTGACTGGTTTGAACATCTTTACGGGTTCAGGTGCCTTTTGTCCTGGCAGAATGTCATAATTAATTGGGACATGTTGAGGGGATCCGCCAGGTTTTGGTCTCATGAGGATCACTTATTTAATTTTGGCATGAACGAGATATGTCCTACATTTGAGGAGAGGCTATGCCGGGGTGGTACCTACCTCTTTGGGGTGGTACCCGCCTACGAAGGCGTCCGTTCATGGCTATCTGGGAGCTCTTCCGTTCTACCCGTAGTGCTACTCCAGGATTTTACAATGGGGAATCTTTCAATTTGATGTTCCTGGAGCCTTCACTGAATACAGGGAAGATGACATGGACTATCAGCGTCGTAGATTAACAGCATTCTTTCTTTGCTTGGTAGGGAGATATTTGATAGTTGGTCTACCCGAATTTGTCGATGCACAGGTCATTGACCTAGCATTACAAGCTCGAGATCGCCGGCTGAACATTGTTCCGGTGATTTTGGCGGAGACCTTCGCGGGCCTAAATGCTTTTGCTACTGGGAATGAGCTGTTCCCTACTGGTAGCCCTATTCTTGTCCATATGTGGTTGGAAGAGCACTTTCTTTGGGTCCAGGCTCCCGTGCCGCATGGAGCTCCTTATGATCCATCATTTTATGGTATACGCGAGCATTTTCCCCAAACTAATTATTCTGAGATTGACTGGGCCGATCACTTCTATCGCCGGGGCTCGATGGACATAATTTGGGTTGTTCGCCACTGGGAGATCCGGATTTTCCTTCGTCACTCCGATGAGTACAGTCAAGTGGTCATGTTGGGCCTTCATCGGACTTCTTTTTACCAGCCAGACCGAATCTTGTGACAATTTGGAAGAGAGTAAGTCATCCCAGATACCTCCCGTCCTATATACATGGGAAGGGAGCTTACTGACGATCGTCTGGGCCCCACTATCCAGGGCATGTGGCTCAGAGATGCTGAAAGACTGGAGGTAGCATACCCATACTCTGATTATATGCTTATGTCCCTTGGGTATTTAGCATGGGTTATGGTAGCTGCTGAGGGGCCGTCTCGCGTCATCTGGCATGGACTGAGACATTTGCTGGGCCGTCATATAACCAATGGAGTGGCCTTGACACTCGAACGGCCCCTGGACCGGATACTGCGGGTCCCAGCAATACATCCCGCTGATTGAGTGATGTCGGTCGGCAGCATAACCCATGGGAACAAGAAGCAGCTGCTCCTCCTCCTCAGACTGGTTCGGGTACGCCTCGAGAGCTGGCCGTCACGAGCCTCCGCGGCTGAGCTTGGCAAGCAGACAGGACAACCCATGGGAACAAGAGATAGTTGTTCCTCCTCCCCCACCTGCATGGGGTGCTGGTCTCAGAAATGATGGAGCTGGTCCGAGCAACACGGCTGCCCAGGAGAACGGGGATGCTGATGATAAAGAGGGAGACACATCTGGTGGCTCTCATGCTGATGAGTTTAGGGCTTCTTCTGCGCCTCGCGAGAAGGAGTATATGGGCCCACACGCCCGCAGTAACCGATAGACCGCTTGGGGCTAAGGCTGCAAGAAAATGGATTGTTTCTGGGGAAAAACAAATGGGGTATAGGCAGTATATTGATATGTACAATGCAATTAATGTATAATATAGACGTCTTAATAAATATTCCTAAGTTGCACCTTAGGACCTGTAAAATTATATTTTAATGTTTTAATATGAGCTGCTTTGTCGTGGTTTTTCTCTTCTGTCAGTCGAGCCTCTGATGTGCTGAAGACTGGAGATAATACGCTGAGGGCTTCAAATAATGCCTTCCCTCTCCTTTTTATTTTTTAATCATCATTTATTATTATTATTATTATTATTATTATTATTATTATATTTTTTTTGTGCTCTAATTTTTGCGTAGGCCGCCCTTTCGGGTTTTCAACCTAGCGAGCCCTTATTTCTCTCTTTTTTTATTTTTATTTTTTTATATATGCCCTAAATTTTGCCTAGGTCGCCCTTTCGGGTTTTCAGCCTAGCGGGATTGAGAGGGAAGCATTAACTGGATAGGATGGCTCAGGCGTAGTACCTTTTGAGTTTGTCGAGATTGAAGGGCTGGACAAGATCTTCCCCGTCCTGGTTCGTGAGAAGCACGGCACGTCCAGATCGGATCTCCTTAACGATGTACGGTCCCATCTAGGGAGACTTCCATTTTCCCCTAGTATCAACATAACTAGGGGGTTTTTCTCGAAGCACGAGGTCTCCAACTTGGATATCATGGCCTTTGACTTTTTTATTGAAAGCTCGGGCGATGCGCCTTTGATATGCCCGGGTATGCTCCAAGGCTAACGGGCGCGGATTCATCAATTAGGGCGATTCTTCGTGCCGCCTTTGACCGTCTAATTTCGCTATATGAGCTTCCATCATCACCCTCAACGATGGAATTTCCACTTCTATTGGTAGTACCGCTTCCATGCCATATGCCGAGTAGAGGGGTAGCCCGAGGTGGGTGCGGAGCCCGAGAGGGCTAGTGGCAATTTTTACTGGCCGTCTCTTCCTCAGTATCAACCATTTTTCTGATGATGTTCTCGAGAGTTTTATTGGCTGCTTCAACGACACCATTGGCTTGTGGCCGGTAGGGGGAGGATTTGTGTCTTTAGATCTTGAACTCGTCAAGCAGACGATTCACGTCCCCTTCAAAATGAGAGCCGTTATCAGAGATGATTTCGAAAGGTACCCCATAGCGGTATATGATATTGGCACGGATAAACTCGGACACCTTTTGGGCATTTAGTTTCTTGTAGGAAGAAGCTTCTACCCATTTGTGAAGTAATCGACGGCTACTAGGACGTATTCGTGGCCATTAGATCCCTTCGGGTGAATTTGGCCTATGACGTCGATACCCCATGTTGAGAAGGGCCAGGGGGCTGTGGAGTTGTATAGGACGTGTGGGGGCACATGATGTAGATTGGCAAAGCGTTGACATTTGTCGCAATGTCGCACCACCGGATACAATCGTTTCTAGCGCATCTACTCGATAGTACCCCACGGATGACTTTCTCTGATAGCATATGGTCGTTCATGTGGGGCCCACAGGTACCACCGTGTAGTTGATCCATAATTTGCTCAGCTTTTGCCTGATTGACACATAGTAAGTTGAGGCCTTGATAGTACCTCTTATACAGGCTGCCACCGCTGAGTACGAATTGGGAGGCCCACCTTCGTAGGGAGACTCTTCCCCTTTTGTCTAAGCCAGGAGGATAAATATTTTTTTGGAGCAGATTTAAGATATCAGCATACCAGGGCTCGTGATCTGCTTCAGGGGATGCGGTGATTTTGAAATAGTATGCCGGAGTGACCTTTTTCCCGACTATAAATGGCTGAACTTTAGTTTCGGCGGGAATCTGGACCAGTGACGCCAGAGTGGCCAGGGCATCAGCGAATTGATTCCTATCTCGTGGCAAATAATGGAACGAGATAGAACCAAATCGGGCGGCGACTGTTATTAACTTGGCATGATAGAGCTGTAGTCGAGGGTCCTGGGTCTTCCATCTTCCTTCAACTTGATTTATGATCGGGGCCGAGTCTCAGTAGACTTCGAGATCTTTAGCTCCCCTTTGGAGAGTTTCTTCTAGGCCAATCTGGGCTTCATATTCCGAGTATTATTTGAACATTCGAACTCCAACCTTATAGCCGCCGAGTATGAGAGTCGATCGGATCGATTAACAAGATTCCTATGCCAAAGCCCCTTTTGTTCGCGGCTCCGTCAAAGAACATCTGCCAACAAGTGTCCTGGTCAGTGATTTCCAGGATACCTTCATCTGGGAAACCGGGCTCAATTGCATCTTCGGCCTTCAAAGGTAGATCAGCTAAGTGGTCTGCAATGACGCTTCCTTTGATAGACTTGAGAGTGACATAAGTTATGTCAAACTCATTAAGAAGAAAGGACCACTTGGCTAATCTGCTGGATAATGATGGTTTACCGAAGATGTATTTGATAGGGTCCATCCTGGATATGATTTGATGGACCTTCCCTGGAGATAGGTTTTGAGCCTCTGAGTGGCCCAGACTAGGCCAGTGCAACTTTTTTCCAATGCCGAATAGTTTAGCTCGCCTTCTTGCAGCTTCCTACTTATGAAATATATGGCATTTTCAATGTAGGAATCTTCATTCTCTTGGGCGAGCATAGCCCATACTGATGTGTCTGTGACGGTTAAATATATGAGGAGAGGTTTATGTGTTTGGGGTGGAGCTAGCACAAGGGGATTGGTAAGATATGCTTTTATTTTCTCGAAGGCTAGCGGTTCGTCCTGTCGGACTTGGTCGGGTATTCTTTTTAGGAGTTTAAAGAGGGGCTCACGGGTGGTGGTCACTGTCGATGAAACAGCGATGTCTTGCAACCGGCCTAGGAAGCCTTTGACTTACGTGGGAGTTTTTGGTCGTGGCATTTCTAGGATGGCTTTGATCTTTGCTGGCTCGATCTCGATGCCTTGCTCAGTTACTAAGAATCCCAGGACTTTGCCTCTGGTAACCCCGAATGTGCATTTGGTGGGGTTAAGCTTCATTTGATGCTTCTAGAGTCTTTCAAAGAACTTCCGAAGATCTTTATTGTGAGCACTGTAGGCATCGCTGGAATGCACGATCATATCATCAACATAGACCTCCATCTCTTTGTGGATCATGTCGTGGAAGAGGGTGGTGGCGACCCTCGGTAAGTGGCTCCGGCATTCTTCAATCCGAATGGCATGACATTGTAACAATAAGTCCCCAAGGAGTAGTGAATGAGGTCTTCTTACGGTCTTCGCCATTTTGATTTGGTTATAAGATGCCGTCGATGAAGGATCGGACTTTGTGAGCTGCGGCGGCATCTACCATAATATCAATGTTGGGCGACGCTTTGTTGAGGTCGCGGAAGTCTACACAGATTCTGACTTTACCGTTGGGCTTGGGAACGGTCACTATATTGGACATCCATGTCTGGTATTCAACAACCCGAATGAACTTGACGGCCTTGGCTTGTTTCATGATTTCTTCTTTGACTTGTAGTGACCATTACGGCTTGATGCGTGGAGCTTTTGTTTGGTAGGCGAGCATCAGGGCATCCGGATATGTGGGAATCGGTGCTCGACTATATTTGGATCTAGGCCGGGCATATCTTCGTAGACCGGGCAAAGATATCTGAACTCTTTGAGGAGATCAATGAGTGCCTTTCTTTACGGACCTTGGAGGTAGCTGGCGATTTTGATTTCTTTGACTTCATTGTCGGCCCAGTTGATAGTAAGGTCTTGATAGGCGCTAATGAATGACTCATTCACAGTACTCGGCCCGACTTTGCAAGCTCAAGCAGATAATTTTTATCTTTTGGGTCCATCTTATTAAATGACTCATTATCATAATAATTATTATTTAATGCGTCTTTTAAAGTAGGTGCAACTAAGGAATAAGCAAAGACATTTATATTATTATTAAAAGCATATGCAGGGTTATTACATTGTTGAGGACACGGGGTTTAAGATCCTCAACTATAGGTAGCGGATTGGTAGATGACCAATCCCAAGTAAAAATAAAGAAAGGATCGGGGATAGTATATCGAAGCGGTCTACCAAGTCTGGTGTCGAGGCGGACGGTCGTTGTGTACCAATTCTGCGAGGCTTATTAGAAATAGACTCGAACTCGTGAGCCTTTCATAATCGGTGCCTCATACATCATACCCAAGTCCTCTTTGACCACTTATTGGTAAACTCCTTTATTGATCAACGTATTTTACAGCACCTTTATTCATACTTAATTTAGACTAACTTGCTTTCCTTAGACCCCCTTGGCTTGGCTTGTTTCAAAGATTTTGTACCCATGCCAATTTCTTTGTTGTCGATGAGATCTGAATGGCATCTCTGAGCATGTAGCACTGATCGGTAAGATGACCGCTGCATAGATGGTACTCACAAAATTGAGCATGGTTCCAGGTGATGGGCAATGGTTTGGGTGGATGATAATTGTCCATGGGTTTCAGTATCCCATGGGTGAACAATGTTTGGAGTATTTCGGATCGTGGGACAGGCAAGTCATCGTAATGTCTTTCTTTTCGACTCCTTGGTTTTGATATATGGCTAAATCGGGCTTTGGTCGGGCAAGCGGCGGGGTTTTCTTTTTGGATATAGTTGCCGAGTGAAATTGGCTTGCTGGACCCGGGCCAAGAGGATTCTTTTTCGGTATGCAAATGATTCTTTTTAAGTTCCCCGGGATCATGTGGAAATAGGTATCTGAAGGATCAAAAGGGGAATGATTTTCTTGGTCGTGGTAATAGGCATTCAGGTGGGGAGGATCAAGGCTGATTTTTGGAGAATATAGGTTAGAGTTATAGGTATTGGAAATCATATTTCCTTGATCAAGGAGGTCATCACCGGGTTGGTAGCTGGCATTTGATGGTTTTTTGGAGGCTTGGAAAAGATATTTTCTGTGGTATCAGGGGAGTTTATTTCAGGAGAGTGGGAAGTATTAGGAGCATATTCTGGAATTTTGGCCTTTGTGAGAAAAAGGCAAGAGTTTGGCCAAAGGTCACTTACCACGATCCATTATTCTTTTTGCATGGCGTCGGTTCCTTCCTTAACCAAGCCTCAAGCCCAGGAGGAGGTGCATACGCAGGAGTTTCCCCTTCTAGTTCCCAGCCGTTCCAGTTGTCGCTATCCCCTATCATAGTTTGCTTATTCTTGGCTGCCATACTGCTCGGATCTATGCCCTCTGAACTGATTATGCCCTTGTCTGATCTGGCGATACCCTCTGATCGATTTACGCACTATTTTCCCGTATCACCCTGCCAAGATATTCGCCTTTCCAAAATCGGGCCAGGTTTCGAGGAAAATGGGGTTTTGGAGGTATCGAGAGAAAGGCTGGCTGGAGGCCTACATTTGGGCTCGAGTCTGGCGTGCCTTTTATTAGTTTTTTATTATTATTATTTTTTATTCCCTACAATTGACCGGATAAGCACCCGCTTTATTTAGAAAGTCTCAGGACTTTTCCTGAAACAGTCGATTCTTTTTCCAAAGTATAGGACCAACGTATTCCACCTTTCGACCCGGATCGGATCGTCCCCGAAGGGCCTATACTCTTTTCCGGGATCCACCATCCGAAATGGTCTAGGTCGAGCATCCGAGAATTATAAATCAGCCCCTGTTTGTTATTTATATTTATTCTATATTTTTTTTGTGCGCACTTATTATTATATATATATATATATATATATATATATATATATATATATATATATATATATATATATTTTTTTTATATTTTTTTTTTTTGATTTTTTTTTTGGTGGCTCATAATCAAGAGATGCAAAAATCGGTCGGTCTGTGAAGTGTCCTGAAAAACTATATGCATTCTAATGTTGGCTCATGCAAGGGGTAGGCTGGCCATGGTGTCGGGTAACAGTTCGGAATATATCTATATGCGTGCACGTGTGTGCGGTAGAAAGCAGTAAAGTCTTTATTTATTTTACAGATATATGAACAGAAAAATAAAGCAGATATGACATGTCTTGCTGTTATGTGTGGATTTTCTTGGCTTTTTTTTTTTTTGAGCGCAAGCAAGCAAGCACACCATTTTAAGAAATAGAAAGACAAGTGGGGAAACTATCTATCTCTATTAATTACAAATTTTGGTCCTATGTCCCCAAAATAAAATGACAGAATGAATGTAAATATGTATAAATGTACAGAATAAAATGAAAAAGAAAATAAATTGAAAGAAATAATAATATAGAGCCGGAAATAAAATAAAGCCCCGGCACTTTTTGTTGTGCTGCCCGGAATTTATTTGTAACATATATATATATATATATATATATATATATATATATATATATATATATATATATATATATTTATATATATATTTTTTTAATTTTCGAATTTTTTTAATGTATATATATATATATATATTTTTTTTTTTTGAAATTTTTTTTATACTCTTAAACACACCTGTAACAGTTATCGAAACGAAACTGCTGCAAGATGGATGATCATATCCACAAATATAGACACGGATGTATAGGAACACTATATTCAAATGCGTAAATTAATATAACAAGCATACTGCATCCAGAAACAAATAAAAACAAAAAAAGATTTATTTTATGAGTCTAGCCCTCCATTTTATTTATAAAAAAAAAACAACTCCCCAGTCGCCAGTCGCCATCTGAGGTTCCCTGATGTGCTCCCGCGCCCGCGCCCTTGGATAGCGTGCGACAAGGATGCGGACACCACCGCTTCCTCGCTCCACCCTCCCTTGTTTAGGGAAGACGAAATCAAAAGTGCGAGATGAGTGTCCGCCTATGTTAGCACGTTGGAATGTGCATCGGTTGCCTTTAGTGGATTTTGTATCCAATATGGGAACTTATGGTTTCCTGCATCAAGTTATCCATTTTTTAGGGGATACCAGGATATGGGAATGCATTACCCTTTCATTCACATTTTCCCTTTTTTAGGGGAAAATGGAAAAGTGCAAAAAAGGATATTGTGACGCCCCCACTATAGATTTTATTAAAAATAGCCTTATGGCTCATTCAGATTATTATGAGAGCTTTGGGTTTCCCGCATCAAGTTATCCATTTTTTAGGAGATACCAGGATATGGGAATACATCACCCTTCCATTCCCATTCTCCTTTTTTTAGGGGAGAACGGGAAAGTGCAAAGAAGGAGTGTTGCGAGGCCCCACTGAATCTAAAAGTTTTAGAGTCGCCATCTTTATTTTAAGGCAAATAAAGCAAAACCAAAGAAAAGAAAAATAAACCAGAGAAAAAGAAAACAGGTTCGGAGGCTAAGTTACGAGTTGGGAAGGTGCTAGGCACCCAACTTGCCCTTTCGGTCTCAAAAATGGTTTTTGCCTGACGTATGCTTATTGTTATATTTATTTCGCAAATAAATAAAGTATTAAAAGACAGGAAATTAAAAAAAAATACATCTATGACTACATTATTTACGGACTTGCAACCATTTTCTTACAATAATTATAGACATATTTAAGAATATTTGGCCATTATAATGACTCTTTTACATAATATTTCCTATTCTAATCTGGGCAGCACAACGGCTTATATTGGCTACATTGTGCCGGATTTAAATAACAACTTTTTTAAAAATAAATAAAAGACAGAAAAATAAATAAATAAAATAAATAACGCCTTTAAAGACTTTACCTTTTAGAGCGGTGGTGCACTCGCTCTGTCCTTTCGGGAGAGGGAGTCTTTTTTTGTTGTTTGTTGTGTGGTTGTTGTTTTCATTTGGGCAGAGTGACTGCTTTATTTCTGAGGCTTTGGCCTTTTTGGTTGGGCGGAACCACGACTTAGTTTTTTGACTTTTTAGCTCGTTACTCGGGCAGAGTAACGGCTTACTTTGGGATTTTTGGGCCGGGGAAGTGAGGTGGATACCTAACAACTAGGCTAGGGATCACTTATAACCTATGGGTATTTATTTTGGCGGAGTTTGGACCGGGTTTGGAGACTTTAGGGGCTTCCACTCACCTATCTCGCACCTCTTATACTAATAGTATTGAAGGAAACGAAGGGACAGAACTTCGTTGCGATTCTTGATCGCGGAAAATGAACACTGAAATGAGGAGGCCGAGGCTTCTATTTATAGTGGGAAGTAGGACTCGTCGGGAATTCTTCAATTTGTTCAGCCTGCTTTAGTGACTTGTAGCCTGAGCATCAAGAGTTGTGCATTTCGGCAACTGAGAGAGGCAACAGTGAAGTCCATGGTGAGGCACCCATACTCCTTGGTGCGGCACCCATGGCATTTGGTGCGGCACCAGCACAACTATTCAACTTTGATTTTTTTTTGCACTCCGCAGCTTCACTGCTGCTGCATCCCGTTTCCTTTCGCATTTTAACTCCTGTAACTTGACATTTGTTAAGTTTTGACAGTTCTTGATATTTTATGTCAGTCACATACCAGGGGTACAAAATTGGGGTGTCTACAATGGTGCTCCGGTCTGCGATGATGATGAAGATGGTACGGATTCTGGTGACTTTTTCGGCTTTCCGCCTAAATCATCTGCCCCCTGCTCGCGAGCTTCTCGATCTGATGGAATTTGTACTACATATGGAAATTGTCTGCTCGGAGTAGGTAGCTATTGTGGGGCGTGGCCACCACCAACAGTCACAGAGTTACTAGGCGCTAGTAGCGCAAATTCGACGACTTGCATCGGGGCCTGGCCCAACGTGAGCAGCTGTTGATTGAGTGCGTACATCCTGTTGTACTAGTCTGTTTGGACTTACAGGGCAGTGGCTTGTTGTTCAGCGGTTAGCCTGAGCGGGGCCACCTGACTACCTTGACCATTTTTGCATTGCTGATTGAGCTGATTTCTCAAATCACTGGCCATCGGGCGGGGGTAAGGATCGGTGCCCACCGGTGGCTCACAACCTGGTGATTGCTGGTAGTGGCATGATGTTTGCTACCCTACCAGCCATTGTTTTGATGTTTCTTGTCGGAAGGCAACCAGAAAAACAGATGAACAAGCTTTGAAGCCTTCGTTTCCCGGCAATGGAATCAAACTGATGTGGCAAAAATCTAGCTTGGGTCGTCTGATGGATGAGTAAGATATCTGGGCTTGATTGTATGACTTGATTTACTTTTTTGAACCTATCTAAGAACACAAAAACACCTTAATGGAGGTACATGGCTTGACCTCGTAAAACCACTCTAGCGTGAGAGTAAGTATCGTGTGAGTCAAAAGAGAATTTGATAGAGGTTCAAGGCTCAAGAAAGTGTGTGTACCTTGTTTAGAGTTTATGGAGGGCTATTTATAAGCCCTCAATATCATTGAATCTATTTAGGATTCATTTCCATAGTTACCTACTAGATTGAGGGGGAAACTCCTAAATCATAGGCGTGATAGGCGGCTGGTCGCAAGAATATCGGAGCAGATAAGGTAAATGTTCTGCTCGGATAAGGAAACCTTTGATCAGTTTTGGAAAGCAAGTCTTTGAGATTCCTTTTCTCGATACTTACCAAGGCGAGCACGGCTTTACCCGGCTAGGTGATGCAAGTCTGAGGATGATAAGTGTGATTCTCGGGCATGGCCCCCTCGGTCGTAAGGCCGGTACTCGAACAGGCTTAGACGGGATATAAACGATTCTCTACTCGAGTACATTACTAGCTCTGCCCGCTAGACCTGTGGGCTCCCTGTAGGCAAGCTCATGATTGGCACGTGATGATCTCTCATGCTTTGCTCGTTACCGGGTTTGGGCCGGGCACATCATATATATATATATATATATATATATATATATATATATATATATATATATATATATATATATATATATATATCTGTGTTGGGGGGGAGTTTTTTTAATGGTTAATATTAGGGCATCTTTAATGGTAAGGTTTATCACGGTTTTTAGATATGATCTGGTTCATTAAAAACTTTACGATTGTGGAAAGTTTATAGGGAATGAGTGGTTCATAAAGAAAAAGTGATTCATGAAGAAAAAAAAATAAAATTGAAAGGGTCAACATTAAATATCCTCATAAAAAAAAGGAGTGGTTCATAAGTTTAACCATTATAGAGAAAAGTTTGTAAAATGACGTGTTTGTTATTTTTGTGATATGACACATAAAAATCTTTGCAAATGGTTTAACTATTGGAGATGCTCTTAATATTATCCATTTGATAAAAAATAAAAGACTAAGATTTATTAATGCAATTAATAGTTTGTATTCGTTTGCGATGAATTAGTTGCATTTTCGAACTAACTATTTAATCTCAATTTTTGATTTTTGATCAAATGGACGGCATAATAGTAACCAATTAGGACGTTTGTGAGACGGTCTTACGGATATTAATTCGTAAGATGGAACCATACTCTCTCACAACTTGATACGATCTTGACAAGCCTTGAAAGTGTTTCCAAGAGTTAGGGGATTCATTTGTCAAGTTTGGAAGCTTGGGGTCAAGTTTGTAAGTTTAGAAAACTGTTTGAGTACTTCAGGGGGTCAAAGGGTTAAGTCATCAAAATTGAAGCAATTTTGGACGCAACCTTTTTTGAAGGATGCGCTCGCATGATCAGTCGTGGAATGCGACCGCATTCTTAATATAAAAAGTGGTCTATTTTTAATTGTATTACTGTGGGGTTTTACTATTTTACTATTTGGGTATTTTTAGGGTTTTAGTTTCCTTTTAATTATGTTTCTTTTTCCTAAAGTTTAGGTTTAAAGTTTCTTTTATTTATTTTTCTTTTCTATACAAATTATGGTTTATTTTGTAAGCCTATATATAGGTATTCTAAAACATTGTTTATGAGTTGAATTTTGATTAATAAAATTGAGTTGATTTTCTAGATAGAAAATTGTGCTCTTATTTGAGTGTCCTGGATTGGAAACTCGAATTATAAACATCGTTGATTCGTTGTTTATGATTGAATTCGACTTATAGTTGGAGAATCATCTCAATTGTGGCGTCATTCACAATTCTAAGGTTCGCATCATCTTAAGGGTGCTGGATCGCATAATCATTCATCCTAAAACCTTTCTAGGAGATGTTGGGTCCTCATCATTCAACACATAAATACACAGTGAGTCGAGTCAAAAGGATGGGTATTACTTAAAATAAATGTAAAACCGTCTTTCCTATATAAGTTTTTGTCGAGAGAAAGTAAGTTTTAAATATATATATATATATATATATATATATATATATATATATATATATATATATATATATATATATATATATATACACTAGTATACATGCCGGTGTCATAGGCACGGTGTCGGTATGTGTTAATTCAATGAATGGTCAGTTAAACAAAACTCATAACTGACGGGGTAATTCAAATATAACTCATAACTGAGGGGTTCATTTGTAACACACATACTTACCAATCAATATGGACCATCAGTTGTGTTTAGCACAATTCGATCAGAGCCACCAGTTAGACCCAAAGTTATTTTATATTATACTAGATTTTGCGTCCTTGCCTATGGCACGGTGTAAGTATTGAGCTTGATCAATGCATGGAACAAGCAATATGCGAATGAATCAATATATGTTTGAAATTTTGTAGGGGATGAATCAATGTACACTGCATAACAAAAAGAGAACAAAACCCAAAAACTAAACAAAAAATACTTATAAAATGTATGTAATCTAATCAATGTATGTTGGGGATATTAAAATGTAGATAATCTAAGCAGTTTAATGAGTACGAACACAAATTAACGAATGGAATACAATAAAACACTGAGAGTATCTATTATCAGTCAAATGCTAATGGAAAAAAATCTCACAAAATTACACAATCTATTAAACACAAAATTCAACACAAACCGTATGATTGTAATTGCAATACAAAAACTCAAGTACACTGTTTTCTTTTCAGGAGACAAAAATCATTCGATTGCAACACCATCAGCAAATGCACACCAATAATGATTCTTCATCAAGAAGAATAACTTCTACATTGTTTCCAACTAAAACTAAAGTTTTCTACTGAGGAAACAAAATATCCTTTAGTAGCAACACCACTAGTAGTCTTACTCACAGTGGTCTCAAAATTTACTTTGTGGATTGGAGCTTCAGATGAGTCGATCAAGCCCCATTTAGCAGTTGGAGCAATATGTTGTTCCTAAAACCAATCAAAAAGTAATATGTGGATGTATCAATGCAAGGTACACACATACACACTTGAATAAATACAATCTCATAACGAGAAGAACACATCAAGATCTTAAACAAAAACATTTAAGTAATATTTGCCACAAAAAAAAAAAGGATATAGACTTCTAATCAGACCCACTATAAAAGTAGAAAAAGAATTATAAAAAGCTTAGTTGTTTTAAGGCTCCTAAGTCAAAGTAAAGTAATTGTATGGTATTGAGTGTAAGTAGGAACAATTTTGGAGAGAAAAAAAAAAGAGGGAGTCATTTAGCTCCCTAATATAAAATACATTTTGTAAGTGCCTTCAAGGTATTAACAATCTAATTTGTTGAAGAAAAGAAGAAGATATCACGAAAACGGAGTATCAACAAATAAATTGTCAATAAACTATAGTTGAAAAAAAGAAGAAGTTATCACGAAAACGGAGCATCAACAAATAACTTTTACCTGATGATCATTGGAGTAGTAGGTTATTTTTTAATTCACTTTGCTGAAAGACTTGCGATGGAAGGAGGGGTCACAAAGGAGAGACCAGGAAGGATGCAGAAGGCCCGGTGGCCAGAAAGCTTACAGAAGTTAGACCTCGATTCAGGCGGTAGCTTCAATTCCGATGGCGGCGACTTGAGGGGATGCTGAAAGAGGAGGAGAAATTAAAGGAGTCACAAAGAAAGGGTTGGAGAGAAAATGGAAATAAATTGGGGAAGGAAAGAGGAGAAACTAGCATAGTCACGGAGAGAGAAAGAAAGGGTTGGAGAGAGAAGAGCGAGGTGGGTTTGGGGAAATAACCGTTGCACACAATTGCGATATTGAGATTTAATCCTGGTCAATAGTTGTGTTTGGTAAAAGAAAATACTGACCAGTAGTTAGTTTTTTAGATTTTAAATGTATGAGTATGAGTTGTATTATAAATATAGATACTAGTATATGTGCCCGTGCCATAAGCACGGTGTCTGTATGAGATCAGTTCAATGAATGATCAGGATAAACAAAACTCATAACTGACGGGGTAATTCAAACAAAACTCACAACTGAAGGTTTTATATGTAATTATATAGGGACAATATATTCAAAAATAACTCATAACTGAGGGGTTCATTTGTAACTCACATACTTACAAATCAATCTGGACCGTCAGTTGTGTTTACCACAATTCAATCAGGGACCTCGAACCATTTTATATATATATATATATATATATATATACACACATTAGACTTACGTTGACTTGAAGTAGCGGCGACCTTATGTAATATTCATGAATGATATGCCTACGCTTCACCTTGCCATTAAACTAAAAGAAAATAGGAAAATGAGTGTGGGTTCCTGGGAATGTGCTCCCGCGCGCCCTTGGATAGGGGTGCGCGTCCGTGCGGATGCGGTCACATCCACTGCTCCCGTTCCAGCCACCCTTTTCTAGGGGAGGACGAAATCAAAAGTGCGGGAGGAGTGTCTTTGCTCGAATAGCGCTGGAATGCGCCTCGGTTGCCTTTAGTGGATTTTTGATCCAATATGGGAGCTTTGGATTTTCTATGTCAAGTTATCCCTTTTTTAGGGGATACCAGGATATAGGAAAACATCACCTTTCCATTCCAATCCTCCCTTGTTTAGGGGAGAACGTGAAAGTACAAAGAGAGATGTTGTAGCGCCCCCACTATGGATTTTATGAAAATAGCCTTATGGCCTATTTTGGATCACTATGAGTGCTTTGGGTTTTCTACGTCAAGTTATCCCTTGTTTAGGGGATACCAGGACATAGGAATACATCACCTTTTCCATTCACATTCTCCCTTGTTTAGGGAGAACGTGAAAGTGCAAAGAAAGATGTTGAGGCCCCACCTGGATCCAAAATGTTTTTAGAGTCGCCATCTTTATTTTAAGGCAAAAATAAAGCAAAACTAGAGATGAAGAAAACGGGTTCGGAGGCTAAGTTACAAGTTGGGAAGGTGCTAGGCACCCAACTCGCCCTTTCTGTTTCAAAACGGTTTTTGGCTAAAGTATGCTTTTTGTTATATTTATTAAATAGATAAATAAAGCATTAAATACCTACAAATACATCCGTTACATCTATATTATTTACAGACTTGCAACAGACTCTTTTGCAAACAATTACAAATATACTTGGAAATATTTGGCCATAAGTAACGGCTACATTTAGTATTATTTCTAAATAAATCCGGGCTAGCGCTTATATATTGATATTGAACCAGGACCGGAAATAATATATTTACAAATAAAGACTTTATTGAATAAATGAAGTAAATAAATACAAACTTATCTAAAAACATTTTGCCATAATAACGGCTACATTTAGTACTATTTCCTAATTAAATCCGGGCAACATAACTGCTTATATGGCTACATTGGGCCGGACTGGAAATAATACTATTACAATGGAAATGAAAAACTTAACAATAAAACTTACAGACGCATGTAGGGGTGTGCTCGCTCACGTCCTCTGGGAGAAAAGTCTTTTTGGTTTGAAGTTGAAGTTGTGTTGTGTGTTGTGTGAATTTGGGCGGCGTGACTCTGAAGAAGTTACTTTTTGGCCTCGGGATCGGGCGGGGGTAATCGCTTTGTGTTTATTAATACAGTTGTTTGTTTGTTGAAGTAAGGTCGAATCGCGCAGTAACTTCTTATTGGCTGATTTGGCCTTTTAAATCAGGCCGAGCAACCGCTTATCCACGATTTTGGACCGGGAAAAAGGGGTGGATACCTAGGCTGGGGGCTAAGGTACACTTCTACCGGTTGGATTTGTGTTGGCGGAGGTTTGGCGGGGTTTCGAGGCTTTGGAGGTGATCTCACTATCTCACACCGCTACTCTAATTCTCAGCGTAACTTTAACTTGAGAAGCTTTGCAAAGAGGATGCTTTGAAATGAGGAGTCGGACAACGCTATTTATAGGAAGATTTAGGGACATCGGCATTTGAAAATTTCTCAAAAGCGCATCAATCGGTTGCATCGCTTGTTGAATCGTTGTGTTTTTACGGCAAATGAATGGATGAACGAGCGATTACCTGGAAGTGGGTTTGGGCGCCACTTCATAGAGATTTGGGGCCGTGCCCAAATCTTTAGGTAGCCGCCCTAAATCTTTTATGTTTCCACCGGGTTGTACAATCATGGGCTACACCGCTGGAAAAATTGTGTGCGTCAAATAACTTGATGAACAACGGTAGGAGAAATTTGGGCTCCAACCCCTCCCAGTTTGGGTGCCATGCCCAAATCACTGGGTGGTTGTGCCCAAATCCCAAAGTTGGCCCATTTTTGACATTTTAGTCCCTGCAATTTGTCCTTTTGCGCATCTGCTTTGTCCTTTGTATTTTTGACCACAGAACTTGACATTTGTTAATGTTTTAACAGGTCTTGATATTTTATGTCATGTCACATACAGAGGTACGAAATTGGGGTGTCTATAGAGCCCCTCAACGATGGAGTCTCGGGTAACCTAGCTTACTTGAGTAGACGAACATCGCTTGATAAGAATACCTCCAATTTCGCTTCATTTCAAAACGAGGGGGAAATATGCAACAGTAGCGTTATAATGCAGCAATTTATCAAACCTCCATATCCTAGACATTTTTAGTCAGTTATAGCAGGTTATCGCAGTTTTTTAAGCAGATCTGCAAATTGAATGCTCTGATGGTCAGACCTACCAATGTAGGCTGCCTACGTATCCCTATTCAAGGAATCAGACCAAACGTAGTTCGGCCTCAAGCCGAAACAAGTGATGTAATGCAAACAAGTGCTATAAGGAAAGATAGTTGTAATATCCATTACAACCTAGTGAAAAAAAGCGCATATCAAAATGTGCAATATCCATTGATCGCCATGAAACAAAATGCAATATCCATTGCATCGCGACACAAAACGCAATATCCATTGCGTCGACACAAAACTTAATGCAATATCCATCGCATTAACACGAAAACGATGCAATATCCATTGCATCGCGACACAAAACGCAATATCCATTACGTCGACACAAAACTTAATGCAATATCCATTGCATTAACACGAAAACGGATGCAATATCCATTGCATCGCGAAAAACGCAATATCCATTTGCGTCGACAAAAAACTAAATGCATATCCATTGCATTAACACGTGAAAACGAGATGCAATATCCTTATCGCGGACACAAAACGCAATATCCATTGCGTCGACACAAAACTAAATGCAATATCCATTGCATTAACACGAAAAACGTATGCAATATCCATTGCATCGTAACTCTGAATGCGATATCCATCACATTAACACGAAAAGACGGATGCAATATCCATTGCATCGCATTGCCGAATGCGATATCCATCGCATTACTTTAAAACGGATGCAATAACAGATCGCAACGCCGAATGCGATATCCATCGCATGGCATGAAAGACGGATGTAATGTCCATTGCATCAAACGAATGCGATATCCATCGCATTACTAAAAGACGAGAATGTCGTGATGTATGTGTTGTAATGCTGTTGCTGCTTATCGAACGAAGGCCGCAAAGGTAATTATCGTTGTGATGAATGTGATGCGGTATGAAATGTCTTCTCAGAACGCCAGTTTCTCATGGGAGAACAAAACCTTTCCCTCCGATTCGGGTCAGGTGCCCTTTAAAGGAAAGTTTTCCAACACAGCTATTGATGCATAGAAAGGGGGTAGAATACTTACATTTTCACCGCCTTCGCTGCTTTGCGGATTTCGCTGTCGCCGCTTGCCGCGATTGCTGTCGCCGCTGCTTCTTTATTCTTGCTATTTTAATGTTGCTTTCTGGTGTTCTTTGCTGCACTTGCTGGGGATTTTCTTCTGCTGCAGTTCCGGATTTTGCCGAAAACCTTTTCCCTTTTGTTGCTGCAATTTCCAGCCTTAGCTAGAAATTTCTTCTTTTTGCTTCATTTTCCTGCTTCAACTGGAAAATTTTCTTTTGTTGCTATTTCCGACCTTGGCCGGAAATTTCTTTTTACTTTGTCGGCCGATTTTCAAGCTTTTCTCCCCATTTCTACCGATTCGGGGATATGAATTTCACCTTTTCACTTTTGATGATGTTGTGGAAGATCTGGGAGGTGATCCTTGGTGAGATCCGCGTAACATTCATAGGCCGATGTGGCGAAGACCCGATAAGATGCAGAAAGATGCAAGCAAAGATACAAGCATGCGAATGCAATTTTTCCTTTTTTTTTTTTTTAGAGAAAGGACTTTTGAATGTGCATGTGTATCATCTGCTTCTTAAACATGTTAAGACAGGATAAGGCAAGGTGATGGAAATGTACTATAAGAGCTTGAGATGTGGCTTCTGGTTGGCTTTGAAGGGTCATGTGTATGGGAGTTGATGGTGATATTTGAAATGGAAGCGAATGATCTGTTGGGTCAGTTTTTCAGTCTTTTGACTAGTGCATCATTCAAGAAAGAACCAATCGAAGATTAGTAAATCCTACTAATCGATGCCTCAGATGGGCCACTTTTTTCTTCTTTTTTGTGTGTTTTTTGTGTGTTTTTTTTTTGTTTTTGTTTTTGTTTTTGTTTTTGTTTTTGTTTTGTTTTTGTTTTGTTTTTTTTTTGAGCTCTAACTTTTGCCTAGGCCGCTCTTCGGTTTTTCAACCTAGCGAGCTTTTACCTTATAGGAGCCAGTCTTTCAATGCATGTGAAGATAAGCCTCTTGTTTTCGAAGGATCATGCCTTTGTAGTTTCTTCGTTTCTTCAGCGTAGATGGAATGACAAACTTGCTTCGGAGAGGATGAGTCTTTATATATTCCATGAGTTTGGCTGAGAAGCCCCGTGATGAATTTGATCAACCAAAATTTTGCATGATCGGGAATGTTCTGGAGAAATTAACTAGGGGCAACCTGCACGCTTCGATTTGGAGAGACTTTGTGGGAGATAGAAATGAGTATGCTCGGAGAAAGAGGATGACTCTAATGGACAAAAGAAGAGTCATGATCCAAGTTTATCGCCAAGTATCATGAGTTTCATGGACCCTACTCAACATTTATCTTTTAATAATTTCATGTGTCTTTAGCAAAGAGTTCTGTCCCAGACCCGGATCACATTACAACCGATTGAAACAGAGCTATATGTTGCAACTAGGTTAGGGTGTGTGTTGAGTATTTTGGGATAGACTTTCAGGGTTGAGGATTTGATTGGCCTTCACTCCAAAGGAATTTTTGGGTCGTGGACTTGGTTTTTGAAAGGCGATCACAAAGCGATCATTGGCAAGGCCTTTTGGCCGTGGGTTTGATAGAAAGTTGGTTTTTGGACCTGGTTATGGATATGGTTGGGAGGTCTGGCTTTTGGCTTTGGTTGTGGAGTTATGGGGTGGTTCAAGAATGATTGATATTTTCTTTTTGTTGCGAGAGAAATATTTT
>CM028379.1:74567374-74624186 GCA_013146195.2 Codonopsis lanceolata | reverse complement strand
AAAAAGCTTCCCTTTCTTGCCCAAGTCTCTTACGTACCTGCGCTCTGGTGTTACCTTGAGAACACGTAGTCAACTTGGAACTCGAATCTCGTCTTCGATTGTCGCGTAACTCTTTTATCGACTTTGAGGCGGTGCGCAAACGATCTCTAATTAACGCTCTCAGCCATTGCACTGAATTCGGAACCCCAAAGTTCGCCTCTCAACTTCATCCCAACAAATTGGCGATCTACAGCTACACCCATACAAAGCTTCATCTGGCGCCATCTTGATACTCGTGGTAGGCTTTGTTATTATCACAAAACTAAAGGTAAGTGAGAATCCCAGCTTCCCTTGAAATCCGCGGCACAAGCTGCGAAGCATGTCCTCCAAAATACGAATCAATCGCTCGGATGACCATCCGTTTGCGGATGAAAAAATTTGTCTGAAGTCTAATTTGGTCCCCAAAGCTTCTACCCAGCGTTTGCCAAAATAGGATGTGAACCTCGGATCTCTATCGGACACGATACTATAGTGCGCCATGAAGTCTCCACGATCTCGGATGTACAAGGCGCTAAGCGAGTCAGCGAATAAGTGATCGCGATCGGAATAAAATGTGCGGACTTAGTCAATCGAATATAACCCAAACTGCATTAAAACCTCTCGCGTCTTGTGACCAACCTGTCACAAAATCCATGGTAATGAACTCCCGTTTCCATTCGAGGAATCTCAAGTGGTTGTAGAAGTCCCTTGAGGCCTCGTGCTTTCGGCCTTAACTGTGACAAGTCAAACACTTTGACACATACTCATAATTTCTCTCTTCATGCCTTTCCACCAAAATTGTCTTTTCAAGTCTAAGTACATCTTCGTGCTCCCAGGGTGAATGGTATACCTCGATTTATGAGGTCTCATCAAGAACCAACTCTTGAAGTCATCATTAGAAGGAACACAAATTCGCCTCGAAATGTCAAAGCACCCTCACTATTAATCACAAAATCGGGCGATACATTCTCGGCCAACCCGTCAATGATTTTCTTCAATTAGGATCATTCACTGCTTCTTTAATCTTCCCAAATAAAACTGGTGTAGCACGAACATTAAATTACTCCTCTATCAAAAACACTAGGACCCCAATCTACATGAAGTCCTCAACATCTTCCATTCTCTAACCATCATACACGACATGTGAACTTTCTACTTTCAAGGCATCCGCTACTACATTTGCCTTCCCGGATGATATAAAATAGTGCAATCGTGGTCTTTTAGTTTCTCCATCCATCTTCTTTGCCTCATGTTCAACTCCTTTTGGAAAACAAGTATTTCAAACTTTTGTAGTCGGTGAAGATCTCAAATTTAGACCCATACAAGTAATGTTTCCATTTATGCAAATAATCGCGACCAACTCCGTATCGTGTGTCGGGTAGTGCATGGTGAATAGACAACTTCCTCGGCATGGCGATAACTCTACCGTCTGCATCAACACCACCTGACGAACCTTCCTTAAAGCATCACTATATATCACGAAATTATCTCTCCACTAGTAGCCAAAAATAGGTGCCCGGCGTCAAGCAGCTTCTTAAGCTCTTGAAAACTAGCCTCACATTTCTCGCTCAAACAAAGGCACATTCTTTTGCGTCGGGTCTCGTCATAGGAGTCACGATTAGAAAATCCCTCAATAAATCTCGGTAATAACCGCTGGGACCCAAGAAACTCCGAATCTCGGTAACCGAACTAGGTCTCTTCCAATTAGTCACCGCTTGACCTTAGAAGGATCAACGGCTACTCGTGGCTAGAAATGATATGCCCCAAAGGACACTTCCTCAAGCCAAAGGCACATTTGCTAAACTTCGCATAAAAGGCTGTTTCTCCCAGAAGAATAGACAAGACAATCCTCGAAGTGTTTCTCATGCTCCTCAGAGATTTTGAATACACTAAGATATCATCAATGAAGACTACCACGAAAACAATCGAGATAACTATGAAAGACACGGTTCATCAAGTCCATAAATACACATTTGGTGCATTCGTCAACCCAAGCGGCATCACCAAATCAAAATGCCCATATCTAGTGAAAAGGCGTCTTGAATGTCTTCCTCTAAACCTTCAATTGATAGTAACCCCATAAATCAAGCTTAGAATAGGCGATAGACCCGCAATTGGTCAAAAAGATCATCAATGTGGGGTAGAGGATACTTATTCTTAATGGTCACCTTATTCAATTCGCGATAATCTATCATAACATAAAACTCCGTCTTTCTTCCTACAAAATAGGCAGAGTGCGCCCCAGGCGACACCAGCTTAATAAAACCAATCTCTAGGAGTTCACAACTGAGTTTTCAACTCTCTAAGCTCATGAGGCATCTATCTGATTGCCTTAGAAATCGGTGAAGTCCCGGAATAAGCTCAATACAACTCTAGTTCTCACATCGGGCGGCATAGCATGATCGGTAGAAAACATCGGGAAACTCACATACTACGGAACCTCCTCTAAGCTTCGGCGAAGACCTCTTCTTATCAACAACCTTGAGGCGAGATAACCCGTACACCCTTGAGACAACAATTTTCTAGCGCCTTGAGAAATGAAATGCAAGTCACTCGGCGCTTGATCACCCACAAAGTAAATTCGGGCACACCCGGCATGTAAAAGTAACCCTCTTCACATGGCGATCCAACTATAGCATGATAAGCACATAACCGGTCATGCCAAGAATCACATCAAAATCACGTATGGGAGAACTACCAGTCCGCATGCAAAGTGTGGTCACCCACGAAACATCACAAATCTAAAGCACTTGAGCCAGCGGCATGCTCCCCGAGTAGACACTTCAAGCAAGTATGGCAAAGATTGAGGCAATACGCAAGATTCTCAACAAAGTGAAGCAACATAAGAATCGAAGACCACGGATCTATGAGAATTCGAGCCTTATGATCAAATATAGAAGAGTACCTCCTATCACCAGTAGACCCACGAACCTCAGCGATCAGCGCGAACACACAACCACGAACCTTGGGTTTACCATCCCACGTCTCTCTTAGCGGTGGCACTGTGATTGGCCTTATATTTGGGACAATCCTTTCTCACATGAGTCCCATCTCCACAAATGAAACACTTCCAGTCTTCCCCGACATCTATCATTTGTGTGCCCGGACTTACGTGAGCACAAATCATAGTCTCATTGCGAGACCACTTGCTTTGCCCAGTAGAAGAAGTGTTGTTGCCACTTCCACACTGTGACCTACCTTGGCCTCCACCTCCTATCACGGTTTCCTCTTGGTATCCTCTTCGCTACCCGAATTATTTCCCTCGATTAGTGTTTCGAAAGTAACCGTCGTGCAATTACCGAATTACTCTTGACTCGGTGTCCTCAATATCTTGCTCAACCTCATAAGCTCTATCAACGCGGTCCGATAGTCGGTGAGCTTAAGTGCAGAATCTGCTCCCCTAAATTCCTCAACCCTTTAACGAACTATGAACTTGTGTTCTCCCAGCCCAGAGGGAATCAGATACGCAATAACGGCTCAACTGGGTGAATTTCGCAGGAATACTCCGCTCACGCTCATGGTACCTTGCTCAAGATTATAGAATTCTTTCTCCCTTTGGTTGCGAACCACATCCGTACGTATTCCTCCTCAATTCCTCCTGAATTAGCCCAAGTGATAGGGACTTGTTGCATCTCCCAACTTTCCTTCAATACATTCCACCAATGCTCTCGGCTCCTTAAACTTAAGCGTCGCTAGTCGACTCTCTCTTCGTCGGTACAACTCCAACATAGATAATATTTTGATCATCTCTTCCATCCACAACTCAGCCTCCCTCGGGTTTGGCTCCCCGAAATGCACTAGGCTTCAACTTAAGGAATCTCTCTAGAGAGTGTTGTCACCGGTCCTCGGTCTCGGTGGTGGTGCAACTTCCCTCTGTCGAGGTGGTGGTGGTACTCCACCGCCTGACCTCCACGGCTGCCCTGCCCGAAAAAGCCATCAATCTGATTGTAATTGCGCCATATCCGGACCCACGGATTGCGGCGGTACCTCAACTTCAGGTTCGGCCCGGACCTCTCACAGGCCTACCTCTACCGGCCATTTCCATTCCTAGGATTATCCATCGAACCCTACAAGAATTCACTCGGCGTTAGAATCATCACACACACAATAACCAACCCACCTAGGCCATGGAACCTTATCCGGCCGACGGCTAACTATAGCTCGATACCAAGCTGACGACCCAACCCGGACCCAATGCGAGGTCGAATCGTGTCGTCAAATAATCAAATTAAACACACAAGCATGCAGTAGGTTTACGAAATTCATGTGGCGCAACATTGCATACGAATAACAACTCGGCTACACTTGGCCAGGAAAAACAACTTAATTTAAACAAGTCATCGGCGACGCGTTAGGAACCCAACAACTACTCCTACAATTAACACATGCTTAAACAACTCAACGGCCACCAACATGCGGAGACAATAACAACAATAATGTTTTAAACAAGCTTTAGCGGAAGAAAGCGTGATGAACCAACAACATATAAACAAGCTCGACATATAGTCGGCATACCAAAAAGATTACAAGTATTAAATAATTAAGTTACTACAACATACAAAACCCCAAGCCAAGTCTACATGACTTGCTTCCCAACCCTTTCCAAAATAAAAGATTAATCGCTTAAAGTCCAAAAGAGCAACCTCGCTCATACGCGTCCAAGCGAGTACGTGAATCTAGCGTGGGACGTCTCCTCGGCTTTGATCTAAGGAAAACAAAGCAAACAAATAGGGTAAGTCGAAAGACTTAGTAAGTTACCAAAATATGCATGTTCATGTTATAGCATGACATTTATCACAATTATGGCATATTATCATCATTTAACACTTAGCACCTTATTCACATAAGTGCGTAAAGTAAATCATACAAGTAGGATATGATAGTCACGCCAGTAGCTCTCGCAAAACATCTCATTACTAGTTCGTGCCATCGATGTTATGTGAATTCATCGACTCATACCGAGAACCTACTCGATCTCATTAGCAAGCCAATGCGGCACTTAACCGATCACGAAAGGCTACTTCCCAGCTGCCCACATTGGAGGTGTGTGAAGTCCCAGGTGCGGCGATCCATAGCAAGCACGAATCCCATAATTCGTGAAGGCGATGCATCGTCCCACCTTGACTCAATAAACAAACCAAATTACGCCAGCTGGACTCAATGCAATGCACAAGTAGATATTTACTTGACTTAAACCAATTAAGGACCGAATTCGACAAGAGCGAATTCGACCAACCAAGTAGGGGTTAATCTCTACCGTAAACATATCAAGGTAATAGATTGCACAAATACCAACCTTTCATAACAATTTGTTATAATCAATTAAACCAAACTCATACTTGGGTAAACCAAATCAAACGGTGTTCAAACTTCGTAGGGATTGAAATTAGAGTTTAACATGTTCAATTCTTCCCTAGAGTCGACTCCGTTGAGTCTTTTCTCTAAATTCCCAATTTTGGGGAAAATGAAGCTATATGCTTCACAACCCAACCTAGGTCACTTCTAAGTTCAACAAGGGTATAAATTCCCCCAAACCATTTCAATGTAATTCATGTTCTTCTTGTAGTCCAATATTGGGGATACAATACATAACAATTTTCACACATACCACATAGGCATAATTTAGGGCATTCCCAAATAATATCACTTTCAACAACAAACATACCACATATTTATAACATGTTCAAGACCTCAATTAACATAATGAGAGAGTAATTTAAACTCCCAAAGGCAAGAAATTCACCTAGACATGCTCCTAGCAAATTCATACATTTTAATTTCAAATGGAAAGCATAGGAAGCAATTATGTGTCCTCATTGACCTCACACATCATAAACTTTGTTTCCTTAGGGTCAATGAGAACTAAAATGAAGAAGGGTAACTTACTTAGCTTGAGTGAAAACTCAAGAGAATCCAAATCTAAACGGTGAAGTCGTTCCTTTCGTCTCACCCGTCGAGAATCCGAAGTTTGGCGGCGATCGAACGGTGGAATCCTTGGGGATCGGAGGAAGAAGATGAAGCTAGGGCTCAAAACTCAAGCCCCCAACTCTCTCTCTCTCTAACTTGTAAGAATAGGATGAACAAATGAAGGATTTACTGAAAATTTGGCCAAGGCTTGGTATTTATACCTCCAACAAGAGAAGGGTACAAGGGGAATTTCTCAAGTGCAATTAGTGGAAATTAGGGAGTGATCAAACACTAAATCAACCTAAATTAACTTCTAATTAGTGTTAGGACTTGATTAGGACTAAGTGTGGGTATTTAGGAAGGGTTTAGAGGGGGTTTAATGGGGGTAGGATAGGCATTTCACGACATAACTCAAAACAGGGGAAGAAAAATCCCGTAACATACCAGCAGGTGAGGCGGGCGCCTCACCCTCTCCCATGCGGCCGCCTCAACTACTGAGGCCTCTCCCAAGTTCAGTCCACTTTGCAATTGCTCCCTGCATTTGAGGCGGGCGCCTCACCAGGTGCCATGCGGCCGCCTCGGCTCCAGAACCTCTAAAACTTGATCTAAACTTGATCTAAATGGTCCCAAACTTTTGGGCAACCATTCTAAGGTCTAACCCTACTCAAAACGAGTCGGAAACACACCCGAACAACAACCGGAACAAGGTAGAACATGGCGCGAACCACGCGACGAATGATCAACGAATCAAACTACAATCAAACGCCATGATTCTAAGACGTTTATATATATAAGTAAACAAGCTCACAATCAACCAAGAAAGTATAAAAACAAGCATAGAATGCACATGCAAGGTTATGGGGCGTTACAGTAGTGGGAGTGGTAAATTCCGCAAATTAATTTGGTCAAATTCCAATACCCCTTTGAAGGTTGGATTCATCTTAATGCCTAATCAATGATGCAAGCAAGAACTGGGACTTGCAACTAGTTCATTCAATTCATACACGAGTGATTGTATGTGTATGAATTATCCCAATGAGTCTTGATATCTAACTTAGAACGTGATACGTGTGGGGCTGCCAAGGTTGACCGTACATGGATAATGAGTTGGGTTAGGGATGTGTACGATTGGAAGGATCCGCTTGGGAACAATAAAAGAGGTACGGGCTTGTGGTATGATGCAAGGAGGGCTACTATGGTGGTTAGTTCATGTTGGGCTAGTTGGAGAGATGGCACGACAATAATGGGCAAGGGAATTAAAGTCAGTCCAAGACATCACAAAATGGAGCATGGCTTGGATAGGTTTGGTGTGGGAGGTGAGCTTGTTTGGTTGGTTAACTTGGCACTGCCCAACCAAAAAGTTCAAGGCAGTTTGGGAGTGCATAGGGCACGGCTTTACAAGGGGGACGAAGTCGGTTTGGGTGGAGCAGGGACACGACTTCTACAATTCCTAAAGGAGGAAGGAATCACTTAGTTTAGGCATTTTAATGTAAATCCCAGTTTTGTTATTTTAGGGGTTTTAGTTTTAGTTTCTTTTATTTATTTAGTTTTATTTATTTCCTAATTCGTTAGGGTTTTTATTAATTGATTAGGGTTTGTTTTGTAGCCTTTATAAGGCATCTTTGTAATCAAAAGAAGGCGGTTTTTGATTTCGCAAGAAACCCTCCAAAAGAGCATGACTGTTCTTCAACTAAATCGATTTCTTCTTCAAGGTGAGTGAAGCCTAGAGAGATTGAATCATCGGGATTCTTTAGGTTAGGTGAGTGAAGCCTAGCCGGTTAACCCGTAATCTATCTTTATTTTCTTGTTATTCTTTTCTTTATTCGTGGAAGCCTTCATCATTCAAGGCATGTGGCTGTTTCATCTATTATTGGGAATATTTGTTTAATGTGTTGGAGCAATTTTTAGTGGTTGTAAACTGATCAAATCAAACTAGGGTTGTGGGTTGTAATTTACAAAAGATCGAAGCTTAATAGTTTTTGGACAGATTTTAGAGGGCTTTGGGGCTGTTCAAATTATCGTGGGTAGATTGGTTGTTCCTAGCTTTTGACATCGTATCAAGTGGTATCAGAGCGAAGGCTTTTACAATTTCTCGACTCGTGAACGATCTTGGAGATGAAAAAAGCTTGCTATAGGTACAATCGTTCCATTCGATCTTAAAGTTTCTGTCATGTTTCTTTAGTTTGTGGAAACCCTAATTTGTTATCAAAATAATAATAATAAAAAAAATTGTTTTTTAATTTAGCTAGCAAACTTTTTTGTCACAGTCGTCATTCTGTGCCCAAAGGTGTAAATTTAGCATGAAATTTTCTATCTGTGCCCAAAAGTTCTCTTTAGGGACAGTTCTGCCATCCTTAATACTTTGTATTTGGCACTGTTCTGTTTCTGGCCGTCGCAAATACTCATGCTTCATCTGTAGAATTATGTTGTTTAAAACATAAAAAGAAAGTATGGGAGAAAAAGCTAGTATATAATCTGAATTTCATTCTCAATGTCTCGTTAATGATAGAGTATGTAGTTTGGTTATTGATGGTGGTAGTTTGTCAAATTTTGCTAGTACTTATATGGTTGAAAAATTGGAGCTTCCAACTATGCAATATTTGTATCCATATAAATTACAAATTTTGATTGGCATCCATGAGGTCGAAGTAAACAAACAAGTGTTGGTAGAATTAAGCATCGGTCAATGAAGTGTTATGTGACGTGATACTAATGGTAGAATGGCATGTTTTGCTAGGAAGACCTTGGCATTATGATCGGTATGCAACACACAATCGCTGCACCAATAAATATTATTTTACCTTCGATAGATGGAGATTCATACTTACACCGCTGTCATCGGCTCAAGCTTCTGAAGAAAGGGAAAAGGTAGCAAGAAATTATGCGGAGTATCAACATGAAAAAGAAAGGGAGAAGCTCGAAAAAGAAAGGCTTGAGCAAGAAAAATTTGCAAGCAACAGACGTGAGAAAGAAGCGATAACAAAATAAGAAGAGGAGGAGAAGCTTGAACGAAAACAACTTGAAGAAGAGAAAATCAAAAAGGAGGAAGAAGAAAGGAAGCTCGTGATGGTTCGCGAAGAATTGAAGGCCCTCCATGTTTATGAAGATCCTTTTGATTTTGAAGTTTCCAATTCTATTACATTAAGGATTGAAAATTCAGACATAAAGGTATGTGGCAATATCCCTCTATTTCTTGTTCAAGAGCAGATTTTCGTGATAATGTTGAAGGCAATGGGCTGCGAGCTAGTGAAGAAAAACAGGTCCATGGAAAATCAAGGGAGCAATGTTTAACTAAAAGGGTGCACCGAGGATGAGGGCCAAGGATTGAGGGCAATCCTTTTTTAAGAAGGGGGGTTTGATACGTGTGGGGCAGCCAAGGTTGACCGTACATGGATAATGAGTTGGGTTAGGGGTGTGTACGATTGGAAGGATCCGCTTGGGATCAATAGAAGAGGTACGTGCTTGTGGTAAGATGCAAGGAAGGCTGCTACGGTGGTTAATTCATGTTGGGCTAGTTGGAGAGATGGCACGACAATAATGGGCAAGGGAATTAAAGTCAGTCCAAGACATCATAAAATGGAGCATGACTTGGGTAGGTTTGGTGTGGGAGGTGAGCTTGTTAGGTTGGTTAACTTGGCAAGGCCCAACCAAGAAGTTCAAGGCAGTTTTGGAGTGCATAGGGCACGGGTTTACAAGGGGAACCAAATCAGTTTGGGTGGAGCAGGGACACGACTTCTACAATTCCTAAAGGAGGAAGGAATCACTTAGTTTAGGCATTTTAATGTAAATCCCGTTTTTGTTATTTTAGGGGTTTTAGTTTTAGTTTCTTTTATTTATTTAGTATTATTTATTTCCTAATCAGTTAGGGTTTTCATTAATAGATTAGGGTTTGTTTTGTAGCCTTTATAAGGCATCTTTGTAATCAAAAGAAGACAATTTTTGATTTCGCAAGAAACCCTCCAAAAGAACACGGCTGTTCTTCAACTAAATCGATTTCTTCTTCAAGGTGAGTGAAGCCTAGAGAGATTGAATCGTCGGGATTCTTTACGTTAGGTGATTGAAGTCTAGCTGGTGAACATGTAATCTATCTTTATTTTCTTGTAATTCTTTTCTTTATTCGTGGCAGCCGTCATCATTCAAGGCGTGTGGCTGTTTCATCTATTATTGGGAGTATTTGTTTAATGTGTTGGAGCAGTTTTTAATGGTTGTAAACTGATCAAATCAAACTAGGGTTGTGGGTTGTAATTTACAAAAGAAGCTTAATAGTTTTTGGACATATTTTAGAAGGCTTTGGGGCTGTTCAAATTATCGTGGGCATATTGGTTGTTCCTAGCTTTTGACACCGTATCAGAACGTACTGCTATACAAGAATAACGTAAGGAAATGCAGGGAATATGCGCCTGCCAAGTAATAGGCTTACAAATTAATTACCATGTATTGTAGTATTAAATTAAGGTTTTGTACAATTACATTAGTATTCTACCATGCATGTTTCCACAGCAACATAGGTCTGCTACGTTTGGTGGGTCTTATATGTTAAGTAACTAAAGCATATACAAAGACATATATATAAAGTTTGTGCTATGCTCTGTACGGGAGGTACAACAGCTTCTTCCTTTTAGCTTGTCTTGTTCGTCTTCTCTCTTAATACTAGGTTTCAATCTTTTTTTTGTTGTTGCTCAGTTCATTTATGGTATCAAAGCCATTAAAGCCATGGCAGATAAATCAATAACCTCCTATAAAACCAAACAGCCTCTCCAAACTGCTTGTAATCCTTGGCACTGCCATGGTCAAGGAAACCAGGGTCGTGCCCTTCTCCCCACACCTACCTATCTACAACAGACTTGGTACCCAACCCACGCCTCCTTTGCCCAATAACCACTCAATTCCTTTTAACCAAACTCTAACCTTTCAACTTTGCAACAAACAAAGCCATATTGATTCCAATGTTTCAACTTAAATAACTTTGCTTATTCTTCTTATCAAACCCCCTCTTACCCGTCACCCCTTCAAACCTCTTCGTATATAGATTCATCCTCCATGGGTCCAGTCTCTTTTGTCTTGGATTCTGGTGCAACGAATCACATGACTTCTTCGTCTGGTGTTATGGCCCACTCTACTCCATATAGAGATATCGATTCAGTTACAATTGTCAATGGTTCTTTTTTACCTATGTCCTTTATTGGCCAGACTAGTCTTAATAATGTTTTTTGTGTTCCGAGCATGCATAAGTCCCTTCTTTATATACGTAGTTTTTCTTTCGATAATAATTGTTTTTTAGCTTGACGAGTCTGGTTTCCATGTCAAGGACAACAAAACCAAGAAGACCATACTTTCTGGCAACAGTTACAGTGGTCTTTACCAAATCACTTTTACTCCTTTTTCCACACAAAATCTGTTAGCTCTTATCGGTGAACGTGCTTCTCCAAAGTTATGGCATGCTCGTCTTGGTCATCCATCTCGACGTATTTTTGAAGTTCTTGTTGATAAACATCAGGTACCAACTAGTGGTTCCTCTACTCAGCATAGTTTTTGTCACGTTTGCCCTATGGTCAAGTCTTGTAGTCTTCCTTTTCTGACTCGTAATTTTCAGTCCAAGAAACCTTTAGACATGCTTCATTTGGATGTCTGGGGTCCTTCCCCAATTATGTCTCATTCTAGTTTTCGTTATTATTTATCAGTTGTCGATGATTATTCTCGTTTTACTTGCACTACAACAAAAAAGAGCAATTACAACGTTTTTTTTACAACGTTTTTAAATAAACGTTGTTAAAAGTTTATTTTAAACAACGTTTTTCAATTAAACGATGTATACTAGTTGTGCACTAGTATTATACAATGGTTTTTGGAAGGAACGATGTGCTAGCCCTCTATTTGACAATGTTTTTGGGGAAAACGTTGTACTTTTACAATGTTTGTTTTTAACAAACGTTGTGCTTACTAAGGGATTTTTACGATTAATTGTTGTGAATCCCGCTAAGAGGCCAATTGCGCGGTAAACAATTTCCCGAAGTCAAAATCCCCAATCCCGCCAAACCCTCGAGCTAAACCCTTTCGAGCTTCGTCTTCATCTCCTTCCCTGCTCGCCAGCCATAACCCACCGGCGATCTCCTACATCTCCTCTTGCTCTCACAATAGAAACCCCCCATCAACAACCCAGCCGGACCCTCCGTCTTCTCCGGCTAATCTCACCCATCTCCTTCCTGCTCGCGGGGTTAATGGGTTTCTCCACTCTGCTGTGATTGGGACTAAACTCGTCGTTCCCTTTCTTCTTCTCATCTGGTTTATGAATTTATTTTTGTAAGTTTCTCTTTCGTTGTTGTATCAACATCAGTCTCACACTAGCATTTCTATCGGTTCTCTCTTTAATCTGAACATTGCGGCGTTGGAATGTGCGCCTCACACTAGCCTTTACGTCGGTTCTCTCTTTAATCTGTAGCGGCAACGTAAATCCAAGGTAAGATTTTAATCCAAACTCTCATAATAGTAGCAAATCAGTAGCAAAACCCTGATTGTATGCTAACTTTCTCCCTTTTATCTCTCGTTTTCAAACATATTTATTAGGCAAAATCTGAGGTTTTTAATCTGCGATTAGGGTTTGGTTTGTCACTTGAACTTTTTATTTCGTTTCTTAGGTGTAGTTGAGAGAATAGGAGAGAGAAAAGGGAAGGCGGGCACAACAAGCCATGGAAGGGGATGAGCGGCATGTTATGTTGGCTTGCATAATTTCGAGGACCCTTTTCTCTGTTTTGGGTTCGCTTCTTTCGCTATTCTCGGGCGGTTAATTGGCGGCCATGGCGGAATTTATAGGTGATTCTGCTCCACTTCCTCATCTATCTTCCTTAAAGCAATCTTTGTTTATTTACATTTTTGATCCACTTGGTCAATGTTATTGTGAGCACCATATTTTTAGATGCATTATTTGCTCACTGGAAGCACCATTGAAATGCATGTTTCAAACACCCTTTCGCACTTTTTCATGCTGCTTCTGCATAATTATTCTAACTGGAAAAGTGGAACCTGAACTAGCTACTCAAGTGGGTTGACGAAACTGCAAGTATGGGAAAAGGAAAGGTGCAAAATATTTTCTAATTTATGCAAGTATAATTGGAGAACTTGGGTGAATGGACATAAATTTGTTAGATGAACCTCGTGCAAAATCATTATACAAACATATGAGGCATTATTATTGGTGAAAGAACTTGTGCAAATCATTGTACAAACCTATGAATTATTATTATTGCGGAAACTACACTACGGTGCAGTGGTGGCATCGGGAATTCTTGACATCCGAAACTGATCTGCTATTAAACTATTAGTTGTTGGGACCTATTTCTAAACATGCGAAATTGTATATGAAGTCTCAATAATACTAAAACTATAATTGCTGCTTAAAAGAGTTTGATTGCTTTTAGCAAATTTATATGAAATTAAAATGATGATAAGCAAGGTTGAAGATAATTGATATATGCTTTAGAATAGTGGGAGATGTGTTCTCCCCATAGTCCTCCCATCTCTTTTGTACATTTTGTTAATATCTTCTCTTTTGACTAATGATTCTTTTGGGATTTGTAGACATCTATACACTAAGGACGCGTCACCTACTTTGATGCTCATATTTATATACTAATCATTACTTATCAAAAATAAAAATAAAAAAAATAGTGGGAGATGCGTTTCATTCTTGACTTAAGCACTTTTTTGAAATTTAGTTGGATAGCTACTGATACTGCTAATTTTTTTCCCCCTAAAGTATGGATCTTGTGTTGTACCAATGCCAAAGTTTTTTTCTTTTTGATAAGTAATTTATGCTAAATGCTGCCCATTTTATACCATGGTAAAATCTATCGCCGGTCAAGCTGGTCCTATGGTACTAGTCTTATAAATGCATGCCTGTTAGTAAGGATATTGTAACAAGAACCGGTTTTGTACATTTGGAAAGAACTTAATCATTCACTCCATGCTTTTACATACTCCATGCGAGTGAGACAAACCCTTCTATGCATTGTCTATATTCATGTTTATCTACTGAGAACCTAAACTCCAAGTACCCTATTTATCTTCGCACACATACATATACACCTAAAACTCTTAAATCCAAGTAGTGGTTACTTATATGTGATGCAAGAGTGTGTATGTCCATACTTCCTATTGCAAGATGCAAACAAATGAGGCATTATGAAGCAATCCTTTCCCCGCACTATGTTACGCTCCAGTTTCTTCCCTTGTCCCTTATTTTGATTCCCAACCTGTTTTCCTTCATCACTCCATTCAACTTATTCAACAGTGTTAATTATTAGTAAATATGTGAGTTCTGCCTCCAAAATGGTGAAAAACATATTTGTTCTGTAATTATTAGTGTATTCCAATGATCCAATGTGTTTTCTGATGGAATCCGGTTGCTACAGGGGCAACTATTATACAAAATCGTTATTCTAAGACTATGAGTAATAATAATAAAATTAAAAGATCACATCACACCGTCTCTTTAATAGGTTAGTGCCTTTTTTTTCCCTGGAAGTTGTCAAGAATACTTGTAAAGATATCAGCTACAATTGAAAAATGTCTTATCAATTAAATTTCCATTTTTCCTATGGAAATAAATTTTGTTTCCTTCAAAATGCTTTCAGCGTGTTTTATCCTCAAGTCACTTGAGGATCTCTGGATGACAATGGTGACTCAAAACTTGATACATTTTGAATCCCTATATGCTCACCTGAAACAGAGAACATGTTTAATCCCTGTTTCGTGCATTTGATATTGTCTTGTGAAATCTGCACAGGTAATAATACTGGCTGTTGTTGTCTCTTGGTGTTCATCTGTTGCCTATGTATGATAGTTTTTTGATTGTTCTCTTGAAACTTTCTTATATTTCATGTTTTGCTTGTGACATCGGGGTCTAGGCTGGGTATAAGGTGCGGAATGTTTACGCAATACACTGATTTTCCCTTGTCCATACAATTGATAAGTTCTTGCAAACATAATTGCTACAATCAAATAATTCACAATTTGAATCTTACTTCGTGATATGATTAGATTCATGAATGTGGTATTATTGTAAATTGGAATGGAGCACCGAATCAGATGAGAGTTAGTGAGTTGGTCCAGAACCCAATGATTCATATGATTTCAGTCAACTTCTCATCAACTTCAAACTCCTCTTTCAGGTTGAATATTATTGCCGATATTTTTAGACATCCATTGTTTTTAGTTTTGTGACAAAGAGGGTCTTCGGCTCAAAACTTAGCGAAAGCCTCAATCCCTCTCTGCTATTTCTTAGCATTTATCTTGACTCAACCGATCTAAAGATAAGAGAGAAAGTACGAGTATGAGACGTAAACATGGTGGTCATACTAAGTTTATTATTATTCATTAGCATTTAATTCTTCACACACATAATTTTCTTGGTTAATTGCCCTAGTAGTTCATTCACGCAAGATGTTGTTCCGCCACGACACCGCAAAGGTTTCTTCCATTTGAATTTGAAAAGGTGCATCCTTGCTCTTTTCTTGCACTTTGTTTCTATGTTACGAACCTATTACTCCTAGTTCAAAAGGAGAATCTTTCGATAGGATAGAAGAAAGACTAGATGCCTTAAGCTAGAGGATGGATATTTGCTCATAATTGGATTTTAATCTATGATTGGGGGACAACGCAAATCACGTAAAATTGCCTTGTCATAGATGCTTATGTCCTTGGACACTTGAAATTACAGTTTCTAAAAATGCACGAGTATTTTTCTCGTGGAAGGCCAGCTCGTTTGGCCATCTCGTTTGGCAAGGTCCCCTAAGTTTTGATTACTTGTGCCAAATTAAGATATACCCATAAAAATAGTACGAAAGCAATCATTAGAGCTTTTAGAAATACCTAAGTCATCAGTGTTTTTTATATATCTATTTAGATAGTATATGGGGCTATGACCTTGTGTTTTTGAGTTTTGAAGGTTGTTGTGCCTAACATCACACATCTATGTCGATACTTACGCCCGTGTCACAAATGATAGATTTTAATTGTTGGTGTATCTTGTTTGTTCTTTTGGATATGTTCTTATTGGGGGTTTGTTTTCTATACTAGTGTTAGGGCTAGCCTATATGAAGTCCTTAGACTTAATGATGTGTTTAGACTTGCATGTCTGGAGAATTGAATCAGTATCTTATTCTATGCTTTGTTCTACATCACTCAGTGCTGCAAATGCTCATTTTTCTTACTAATGTTTTGGATGCTTATTTCTCAGCATGAGTGCATCAATTGCACGTACTGTTGTGTCTATAATTTTTCAAGCTGGCTTCAATTATTGTCTTATCTCATTAAAATCCTTTCTGTTGTATATATATATATATATATATATATATATATATATAAATATTATTGCTGCACTTTTTTTTTTTGCTTTTTTGGAGTTGGGAGGGGGAGAATCCCGTTATGGCATCTGAGACTGAGAGGGAGTGAAGTAGGTGCTGGGTTTGATTAGTACGTCTCCTAACTGGACCTAATAATGCACGTGTTGAATCTTCTCTTGTAATGTCTCATACTCTTTGACCCTTATTTTTTTTTTCCTTCACCGCCTCTGTTATTTTGGATGTTTTTGTGCTTGATCTAAGTGCTACCTGCATTCCTACTTGAATAGGAGATGTTGTTGTTCTGCTTCTTCTGGTCGTTGCCCTACTCTGTGCATATGAACTTTGTGCAGTTTATGTTACAGCAGGTTCAAGTGCTTCAGATCGATATTCACCTTCAGGCTTCTTCTTTGGTGTCTCAGTAATTGCTTTAGCAATCAATATGCTCTTTATTTGCAGAATGGTTTTTAATGGTATGGTAGCAGTTTTTAATATTCCTTTTCATTCAAGTAAATTTAGTTGTTGTTTTCTCTTGCCTTCTATATGATTTTGCATAATTTCATTGTCCTTTAATTACATAAATTTTCTTGCGAACCTGAAGGCAGTGGTTTAGATGTTGATGAGTATGTTCGGAGGGCATACAAATTTGCTTATTCTGATTGCATTGAAGTGGGTCCCGTTGCTTGCTTACCAGAACCCCCAGATCCCAATGAGTTTTATCCTCGACAATCTAGAAGGCAAGACCATAATTTATCTCACTTATCATTTTTATATTTCCTTCACTCGTATCTTTTATGTTGCTTATTGACTTCTTATTTTCCAACCATCACTATCATCCTCTCCCTCTCTCTCTCTTTTCTCCACTCACACATACATGTATACACACGAATATGTTTAGTCACTAAGGTTTGTTAAGATTAAAATGCTCCAAGGACCACTTGCCATAACCTTTTCCATGTTTCCTTATAAAAATGCAACACTACTGTGGAAGTCATCTTTTGGATGTCTGCAGGGAAACCCATCTTGGGCTTTCTATCTTGGGTCTTGGGCTTCTAGTACTTCTTGTATATTCCACTTCTTGTATATGGTCTCACAACAAAGGAGCAAAATCTTGTATGTCTTTGTCACAACAAAAGAGGCAAAATGGCTCGGTCGTTATTATTCACTTGGTATCTTTGTTATTATTCTTGGTATGTCGGTGATGCATTTGTGTTTGTTCTTTTACATGGCTGTCAATGCCATGTTTAACCTGGTGCTGTTGATTTTTAATTTATATCGTTTTCATTATTCTTAGATTGGAATATGGGGGCATGCTTATATGGGTTTGAGCTTCTTCATATAGTAGCGTTGCTGCTCTTTTTGTTGCAGGCACATCTCGGGTCTTCCTGATCTGATTTGGAGTTCATTACTGGTTTGATTCATTTTGTGACTTTAGATGCATTTACTATTAGTAGGAGTCTTAACTGCATTATCACACATTATCCTTTCTTTTCCTTTATAGGTATCTCTGACACTTGTATTAGTTATGTGGTTGTAGCATCGTGCTACTAGGTGTCTGTTTCTCGTCATCTGTCGATTACAAACCCTTTAGCTTCAAGGAGAGATGCGAACTCTCAACCTTCTTAGAGCATTTGCAAATGGAGGGTATGCTACCATGCAGAGAGTTACACAATGGAACCTTGATTTTGTCGTAAACAGCGAGCAAGGAGACAGGTTCGTGGAAAGAAAAGAAATGTTAAATTAGCTTTGGGGCATTTATATTAGCTTGTGCTTTGCCGTGATCCGTTTGTGTGGTTAAATTCCCTTTTTCCATATCCATTTGGTTGTTATATTTCACAACTTAAAAAATAAAGTCATTTGGAGTTGGTTAGAATATCAGTTAATTATATTGTGGTTAATTCTTAACAATTAATTAGCTAAATGTCGCTCTGATCAAGACTTTCTTAATTCTTTAAGTTCACGTGTTTTGTTTTTTACGAATTACGAGTTCTCTTTTTCGCTTTAACAGTACCGTGAACCGGCTCACTGTGGTTGATGAGGACTTAGGATTCATGTTGGCCGTTGGACTCACCGTTGATCACCCTATCATGGCAACAACCAAATTCGGACATCTCATGAGTGCTTGCTTTTACCTTATGAGCAATCACTCACCAGAAGTGGTTATCATAATTACAAGTGTGGCTTTATTTTTGATCACCCTATAATTTTGTAGGAGCAATAAATCGAGGCTGAAAAGCACATTGTCGATATGACGATGTTAGTGTCTAATCACATCTCTCGTCAAAAAGAAATGGTTTGTCCGCTTGTCTTATCGCTTCCTTTCCATTTTCTCTTGCTCTCTTGCTTCTTTGTTCTATATAGATTGATGGTTGAGCTTACAAGTTGATGCTCGCCTAGCTAGCATCGAGAAACCGCTATTGGAAGCACGACAGTTATGGATGGGCATGTATCATCCATCGAGGGAATTACAAGTGATGCCAAAAGAAAATGGAAAGAGTTTGCTATGCAAGCAGAGAATGATGCAAAAGACATCTGATTTCGCTCGCCAAACATTGCCGCATAGAATCACTACTACGTAAATGGTAAGTGAAGTGGTTATCATAATTACAAGTGTGGCTTTATTCTATCCTATGATTAAGCTACGCTAGTTAAATTTATTTGTCGTTTGTATCTCCAGTGTTGGCACAACTGATCGGCTTTGAAGCACTTAAAGAAGATAAGCGAGTCCGTCAATAAAATGGAAAACAACATGTTTCAGAAATGGCCTTGTTTGTCGTGAGTTATCTGTACTTTTCTAGATTGTCTTTATCTGCTAGAAGCAGACAATAGGATTGCCAATCTGTCTGGTTTTCTGCCCTAATGCGATGGTTGATTTCCAAATTTTGCCATTTGAATCTAATAAGATGTTTTGTAGTAGACATGATACTTACCATTCATTACTCCTTTTGTTCCTAAAAGAGTGTCGTCACGATTGGTGGCATTTGAAAGCCAACTCAATTATCTTTCGCCAACACCATCTTATGCATTTTAAGATTCCAAGTATTCTGGAAATAGTTATAGTTGTAGTTGTAGATGTAGCAAGAGCAGAACCTAGGTAATTATTTCAAGTAATTTTGATTGTGCTTTTATTTAATTTTAAACTTGTGCTGGTGGGTCTGCTTTGCTCATTTGCAGACATTACTATAATATAGGCATGTATGAGATACGAAGAAGCTCTTAGAATAAAACCCGACTTCCATGAAGGCCTTCTTGCACTTGGGCAGCAACAATTTGAACAAGCAAAGCTTTCTTGGTACTATGCGATTGGGAGTAAGATTGATCTAGAGACAGGGCCTTCTGCACAAGTCCCGGAGCTCTACAATAAGGCCGAGGATAGCATGGAAAGGGGAATGCAGATGTGGGAAGAAATGGAGGAACAACGCCTAAATGGATTGTACATAGCAGATAAATATAAAGCGACTTGCGAAAATGGGATTGGATGGGCTTTTTAAAGATGTATTTGCGATGAAGCTATAGAGCGGCGGCAAACATGAGGTCTCGATATACATTTTGTGGGGTACATTGCTCTATGAGCGGTCCGTGGTGGAATTCAAGTTAAGTTTGCCAACTTGGGAAGAATGTTTGGAGGTTTTAGTTGAAAAGTTTGAACTAGCTGGTGCATCTCCAACATATATAGCTGTCATGATAAAGAACCATTGTTCCAATGGGACTACCCTGGAAGGTAGCTATTGTTATTGTGTTCTTTTCTTTTTTGTTCTCTTTCGAAATTTTCAGTAATTGAAATTGCTCACAACTTTTTACCACTGCAGGTCTTGGGTTCAAAATTGACGAGATAGTACAGACATGGAATGAGATGTGCGATGTTAAAAGGTGGCAGACTAGGGTTCCTTCATTTCTATTAGAACCATTGTTTCAGGCGGGTTCTAAAGCTTCATTCAATCTTGGAGCATGTTTAAATTCTATGGTTCATCATTGGTATTCTTAGAACAGTTATGAACGATTGTGATTCCTACATTCTTGAGAGCTATATGGTTGGCATCTGAATGTTACCAACATAATTTTGAATTAAGATTGTTTTCAAGTCATTTGTTTAGAGCCTTTGAAGTTTGTATTTGCCAATTAACTGCAAGAAGTTTCAGTTTTTTCATTTGCATAGTTAAGCTATGAGGAATTAGTCAGCTTTCAGCAATTACAACAAGTATCACTTTAGAATGTAGTTGATGTTTCTGATCTGTTGCATGCTCTTGAACTATTGTTAGGGAATATCTAATAGTTGGAAGTGGTGTGGCTTGCAGCCGAGAAAGCAATAGAAGTACTGAAATGATGATGGAAGCTGTAATTATCATCAGCCAATCATCACAGCTAATGAGTCCATGCTTTAGAGCATCTGGCACCAAAACTGAGGTCAGTTTGTTTTATCGACTCTGTTTTTCATGTAAATCTTAAATCTTTCTTCTTCTTCTTCTTCTTCTTCTTCTTCTTCTTCTTCTTCTTCTTCTTCTTCTTCTTCTTCTTCTTCTTCTTCTTCTTCTTTTTTGGTGAAGTGAAAATATTTCTGTGAACATTGCATAAAAGACTGGACCTCTCTTTTGAATACACCAGGCTTGAGCAAAGATGGTAACCCTTGATCCTACAATACCCTATCCAGTGTCCATAGCATTTGAATTACATTATTATTCATAAAAGATAGTCTGATAAATAAAACAATAAGAGACGCAACAAATTAATAACGAACTTGGTCCAGCGTCTCTCTCATCTCCGACGCACACCACCACCACCTCTCTCGTCTCCGGCGCACGAAATCCACCAGATATTAATTTGGTGTTCTAAGTGGAAGGGCTTCGATTTGTTAGAATTGCAACTCAAGTAACTCGATCAAAATGTCAGGCAGGAAGGAAACGGTTCTGGATTTAGCAAAGTTCGTGGACAAGGGTGTACAAGTCAAGCTCACTGGTGGAAGACAAGTGATATGGACACTAAAAGGATATGACCAATTACTGAATCTTGTGTTGGATGAAGCTGTAGAGTTTCTGAGAGGTTAAAGCCGAACCGGTGGCTGAGATGGTTGTGTCCTTGAAGGGTACAATCTGGGCCAGTGTACAGATTCTCTATAGCATCTGGCCTTCTTTAATGAAAGATGCTGATGATCCACTGAAGACAACTGACCAAACCCGGCGTCTCGGCTTAATGGTTTGTAGGGGTACTGCAGTGATGCTTGTATCACCAACTGACGGTACAGATGAGATTGCCAATCCTTTTGTCCACCCAGACGGAGCATAATCTTTTAAGAAATTCCATTCTGCTTCTTTTGGGCCAGTATATGCCTTTTACAATCTGTGCTCAGCCTGGTAAGAAGAATATTGATTTAAGAGAATCTTATTATGCATTAGGATTAAGTTTGTTGTAAACACTTGAAATCTGTATCAATGATGTTAGATAGTTATGATGTTATATTTTTGCAAAAAAAAAAAAAACAATAATGACAAGAAACACTAAGTAATACTTAGTGAATATAAACAACAAGCAAAATTGATTTCAATCTGCTCATAGTTGTATTTATTCTGAAATTCACAACCTGACCTAGTTGTAATATTAAATTTATACTTTCTATTATTTCAAAGCTATGGACTATCGCTTAAAATTTGAATATAGATTCTTGCACTTGTGTAGTGAAATGATGGTCACAATGTAGTTGCATGATATAGTAAATAATGCATAGGTGCAATCAGTGAAACTCTTACAGTAGTTGTATGTGAAAGTTCAGACATTAACTTGATATTCAAGGGGTTCTGGGACTTCTAGCTAAAGAACTAGTCTCACCCTATCACCTTGACAAATGTGAGAAATCAGTGTGATTTGGAACCCAAGATACATATCTCAAATCAAGTTGACCAATTTATGTTTGTGTCATCCATTAATATATGCCAAATTAATTCCTTATTTAGGGCACAACACTCATTTTGACCAATTACTATTGTAGCTATTGCAAGCAGGAGATTTGGTTTCCATCCCACACAGGGAACATGTCTATTTTATTGTTACATTGTGCAATCATGGTATCTTTACATTTGATGACATGGGGTCATTACAAGTTATTAAAATAGTTTTGTCTGAGTATTTTTTTTCCCTGATCAGAGGTATTGTATGTAAACTCATATTCAGAAAGAGTGCTTTACTTGTTTCAGTGCAAGTATCCCACAAAAGGAACATATGTTATTGGTTTTTTTGTTGGATTGATATGGATCTGGTTTATTATCTCCAACACATGTGTATTCTATTTTCTACTGGGATATGGTGAATATATCAGCTCAATTACTGGACCAAACTGATCTTAGATGTTAAGCAACAGAGAACAGAAAAAATAGGAATTGGAGGCACTAGAAAGGAAAGGGGCTTTGAGTTCAGGCAATTGTTGCTGAAGAAGTGGGATGGCGTTGGCATATACTGTTATGGTGGTAAGATCTGAGCAGAGTTTGTATATGTATGTATATATAGATATAAATACACACACACACACACTAATTTATCTGATGATTCTTGATATGCATTCAGGTGGATATCTCTGCAATAGGTATAACAAGCTTTACTGGTCCCGAGGGTCTCACTAATTTTGAATTTATTCTCAAAAACATTTAAACAAAATGAGAAAGTCTTAGATTTGTGGTTTACAAATTGTAACCTTTTTTTTTCTCTCCTTCAAATGTTCGTGTCGTCCTGTCTGTTTGCCAAGTCATCTATGATAGCCGTTGGATATTACTACTTTCAGTTTCTCTCTCTCTGTCTTTTGTCTTAAGTGATTTTGATTTCTTTTCTGTATTCTGTAGAAGAAAATAGGTTATGTTCTTCCATCTTCTGTAAAGAAAGATTGTTTTCCGGTTTTTCATAATATCATCTTTTTAGGAGATCCTTTGATATGACATCAATACTCCATTCCTTTAATGATATTGATTGTTTATTTCTTTGCAGGTCAATCTTTGAGGACTTTGGTAGAGGGCATCCAGATCCCAACCTTACCTATGCCAAAGAATTAGTAGCACAAATGGGATTGGGCAAGTCAGCTAAAAATGATCCACCAGAATTTGGTGCTGCTGCTGATGGTGATGCCGATCGAAACATGGTCCTTGGTAAAAGGTAGCATCATACTTTATGTTATCATGAATGCCTTTCTTTTCCTAGAGCTTTCTGCTCCTAACTTCTTGTTATAACCTCAGGTTTTTTGTTACTCCGTCTGATTCTGTTGCCATCATTGCTGCAAATGCAGTCCAATCCATACCGTACTTTTCTGCTGGCCTAAAAGGCGTTGCAAGGTTATTTAGTCATTCTTAGCTTCTTCTGTGCATATTAGTATTTGTGTTCTACTATTATCATTTTTTTTTCATTTATGATATGGTTGAAGTGTAGTGGTATGTGGCGTGTTTCACTTTGGAAAACCTACCCTTTGGTTGTCTTACTTATAGTTATAGGAGGAAAAAGTACCACTATCTCCATAGAAAATGAGTATCGCTTTGAGTTGCATGATTCCAAAACACAAAATAGCCGCCCCGAGCATGATCTGGTTCTCCCATGTATGCTCAGGAGATGTATTGGCCTTCTTATGTATTTGCCAGATTGTAAATTGAACAAGTTTTTCAAGGATGAACAAAACCCATGTGCAAAAAACGTTGACTCTTGTCTCTTATCCATTAATCTCTTTGTTGCAGTCAAATGCTTTTGATTTTGTTTAAATCTTGTGATTTCAAATATGTTTGGAGTGTCATTGTGGTTGGTGTTGCGTTCATAGTACCTCGACATTAACTATGATGTTATCCCTGCAGCCGATCATTTCTGACCCTCAAGATGGATCACATACAGCAAGGAGGAGTACAAGTACTGATGAGAGGGCCATGACTTGCTTTGCGCTATCCAAGAACGATTGTTATGTTGCTTCGGCGTCTGGAGGAGCGATTTCACTGTTCAACACAACATCAATTAAGGTAACCCGAACGAGAATAGTATACTATCAGCAAACTGGTGTAATACACATGTCAACGAGCAATCTTATTCCAACTGAACATTCTTCATTTCTATTGAATAAATGCAGAGAATGAGAACTGTTTTGTCTCCCCCGCCCACAGCAACATGTCTTGCTTTCTTCCCAGGAGATAATAATACACATGTCTTGATCATTAGTTTTATGTTTACGTAGCCATTATAGAAGACAACTCAATAGTAAAGGTGTATGGTGTCAACCGATGATGAGAGGTTTATAGTTAGTTTACTTAAACCACGGATTGATTTCTTGCAAGTGAGGCACTGTTATTGTGCTAGCTCCTGACACCAACCTAAGACCTTAATTCTTCTCTCTGATTAGTTCCTATTAATCATGGATTTATTTTTCTGTCAAATATTATTACTTCCTATTAATCCTAAATTGATGTACTGGGTTCATATTTTAGCTGAAATAATATGTCTTCCAAAGGCAAGTATTAATTCAATCAAGATGGACTATTATGCATAGAGTTATGTAATATGTTACTTAAATTGAAATTCTAATTTGGATTGATTTCTGCAGCAAAATGAAACTTTAGTTTCAATCACGCAACTGAGGAAGAGAAAGATGGAGATTCCCAACAGGTTTGAGTGTGCATTGTTTTGTTTTGTAATCTTTTTTTTTCTTTTGTTTTATCACTTATTAGGGATTTTACCTATTTCTTATGTTCACAATCATAGTACATTACTCTGTTCTGAGATTGTAATTTACATCGCTATTCTATTGTGAGATAGTTGATTGCTAGTTCACAATCGTAGTACATTACTCTGTTGTGAGATTGTAATTCGCATCACTGCTCCTAAGCGTATATGTATTTTGTTGATTTACAAGCAATACAAAGTAGAATGAGATAGTGTATATGTATCTTTTTGTCGTTTATATCTGTGTTTGATTGGTAATTATTTTCAAATAAGTGTTGCGCGCCTAGCTAAATATGTCGAGAAAACCTCATTATTTGACCTTATGATGCATATAATATTTCAATGACCGATGTTGTTCAAAACGATATAAACTTTGGACAGGAGATGTGATATGTGAATTGATGGACTAGCCTCATATTGAAGAGGTTGAGTTTGGCCTAAGGTACGTAGGAGGAGGAAAATCAAAACAGGAATTTTTTTTAAAAAAAATAATAATTTACAACGTTTTTTTATAAAACGTTGTGAAAGATTTTTCACAACGTTTTAACAAAAATGTTGTGAAAGACTTTTCGCAACGTTTTAACAAAAATGTTGTGAAAGACCGTTTACAACGTTTTTACAAAAAACGTTGTGAATAACTAACAACAACATTTATTAAAAAATGTTGTGCAAAACATTCACTACTAGAAAATTGTTTTTACGTGATGGCCAAAAGCAATCGTCTATACTAAAAAATCATCGTCTTAGACTATATGCGATGGTCAAAACAATCACCAGTTTCATCGCATAAAGCCTTATCGCTGAAACTTTAAGTGATGGTAAAAGTCGTTGCATTATCTCATAGATTTTAGGTGATGGCGTAAACAATCACCTAACATGAAAAATAATATTTATTTTTTAATTCATAAAAATACAAAGTCATCGCATAATCCACTCAAATACGATTGTTAAACCATCACATTAGTACTAAATAAGTGATTGCTAAAGCAATCGTCTTATTCACAATAGGCGATGGCTTGTTCAATCACTTTAAAGGACGAAAGACGATTGGTATTTCCATCACGTTATTTTGGATTATGCGATTGTTTTAATTATCTCTTTAGGGAGCCATAAGTGATTACTTTGGCCATCACATTATTTAGGAATACGCAATTGCTTTAGCCATCGTTTTATCTGAGAATACACGATTGCGTTGATCATCATTTTATCTTTAAATGCGCGATTGCTTTTATAATCGCTTTATTGTGGCGTACGTGATTGTTTTTCTCATTGTTTTATCTCCAAATATGTTCCAAATATGTGATTGCTTTGGTCATCGCTTAATATTGAAGTAGTACGCGATTACATTAACCATCACTTTATTGTTATATGTGACATCACATCATTCTTTATACGTGATTGTTAGTCATCGCATTAGCTCCTATTAAGCGATGACTTCTGCAATCTAATACCCTATAAAATGTGATAACATTCACCATCACTTTAACACAATTTATTTTTCCCACTACAATAATTTCTTATATTGATATATGTATTCTATTAACGAATTATAAATTTAACATTTTCATCAATACAACAAACAAAGATTTTAGTAAAAGAAGATATCATTAATAATTAAAGATAATCATTACATCTGCTAATAAAGTTGATTGTTTACCAAAAGTATCAATCTACTAGATCCTAAGATTAATTAACCAAGCTACAAACAACTTCTTGAATATAAAAATATCATCTCAACTAATTTAAACTCCAAACTTATACATCATTAAAAAAAAACAAAAACAAAGGCTTGATGATAACTTTTGACTAATGATCATCGAACGACATCTTGCACTATTCCCAAAAGCAACCTGAAAAATAAATGAAATAAAACAATTAATTGAAATCATCACATAATTTTCATTTTCCAAGGAAATATAAGAAAATTTATTAGAAAATCAAGCACATCCCACTTTCAAACTCAAACTTAGTAGTTGCCACATTATTGCCAGTTTGTTTACTTTCTTCTAATAAGCTTAGTAGTTGGAGTCTATTTTTTGTGTCGGTTTTCCTACCATCAAGCTCTCATCCTTAGTCTGTAGGTTTTCTTCATTACCACTTAATTATTCTACCAAGTTTATCAACAAAAATAACAAAGAAAAAGAAAAGAAAAAACAAAAAAAGGCACCAGCACTTGAGAAAAAGAAAAGTTGCATCAATTATTTTCTTTCTTCTCTTTTGTTGGCCTAAAAGAGTTCCCCAGAAACAAAAGAAAGGGAATGTTGATACTTGGTCATGTTCATGGGTTTTCATAACAATCCCTTGTGTGTACACTTCCTTCTTTGAACTCTCACACGTGAAGGGGCCGACCACACTTCTCCCCTTCCCCAGGCCTCATCCTATCTAAGCAGAATAAGCTCTCAACCTCTCACGACTCTAAGAACCTGATTCAATGCAATCCTTTAAGATCACAGAGAATTTTATAAGAAACAATAACATTATTGAATCTAAAGTACAATGGATAAACTGTACATAAAAGCCACAGAATCTAAGAATAAAACAACATAAGTTGAAACTCATCTACATCTTATTCAGATCCAATAAACCCCCTGCATATCCGTTCCTTCAAATGCTTATCATCTTACAGTTGCAACTCTTTATATAACGAACTTGAAGAGATGTTCAAGACTATGTCAGTATTAGGCACTCCCAGGTAATTAAAGATTATTATCAGTAGGCAGATGGAGATAACTTGCTATCATACTTAATGAAATGCATGTTCTAAAGTAGGGCAGTACAACCTGGTATATAGCAATTTTATATTAAGTAAAAGACTTACAGCCAAGACAAGAAATGGGTTGACTTAGGCACTTGTAGCCAGCTACTGGCAATTACCTTATTACTAAAAGCTGGTTCAAGGGCAATTAACCATTCTCTTTACCATGCATAATTTCTAGAGCAGCTCGCTCACCTGACCGGACGGACCCTCCCCCTGCCATGGCCACAACTAGACACCACCACCACTACCTGAATTACCTTTCTTAACTCACGTACTCTACCCCTCCCCGCCTCCTCTCTATAAAGCCATACCATCAAAATGATTTAATGAAGAAAAATACGATAAACAATTTGGCAGAAAGAAAAAGATAAGGGAATTACTGAGCACTGAGCAATGATCAAGAGTTTACAACCAAGCATAACCCCAGCTCTAGACGACACTTTTAAAGGCTTTATTTAACTCGGTTCATTTCTAGCAAACATAGATTCCTTGGCTCAGACTAAACTTGAGCTCAGCTTGTACCAGACTAAAAATAAAATTTCCGAGCACGAAGACTCGAGCCAATTAAAATAAAAGAGGCAAACTATGTGCATGCTCATCAAGGTACTGGTAGGCTAGAGCTAATTGTTCATGTTGAGAAATTTTACTCAATAACACAGGAGGCTAGAGCTAATTGTGGAACCCAAGAGACCATACCTTGTTTTCATTGGGTTTATGGTTCCGTAGAGTGTTGTAAGTTGGCTTGGCATCTTTGCCTACCATTGGTGACCCCGTTGCCTTTTCCTTTCGCACTTTGTTGAAAATGTGTGTGTAGTTATCGGCTGATTGAGGATTGTTCTCACCCCACTCGCTAAATCTCGGAACTTGAGCACATCTATCCGGCTACATTGCATTGGCAATTGTTAGTAGGGACTCTGGATGGACAATTCAACTTTCATTTGAAAACTTGATAGAGTAAATGTCATGCACATTTAATCAAAAATTATATTTAAAAGTGCACTGCATGAGGTTCCTACCTACCATTGCACCATGGCTCACCCCTTGCAATCAAGACTTATGCATTATAAAATTAATATATTGAAGCTGAGGGAGAAAGCTTACAAATTCTTCTCATCGAGTTGGCCTCATTCTCGATCTTCCTCGAGTACCATGGTTACTATGATATGAGCTCTTTCATTCCTTGGCAGGAGATCCACTGCCTGTACCAGTGAGTTTCGCCTGGTAATTCGGATGAAGTGGTGACTTTTCATAGATATATCAGATCCCGCACTTGGCCTTGCAGACCAACCATCAGTAACACCACCACGTTAATGGGCCGAGCCACTTCTACGGCCCACATTATCAATATGTCCTGAAGATTCAATGAACTTAAGGTCGCTATCTTCCTTTCTTGGTCGATGATCATGGGCTGGTCTAACTGCTCGCCTTCCAATCAGTTCTTCTTATTCATTGCGAGCCCTAGAAGAGGAGCAGGAGCAACCGAAGCCATATAAGGAAACATGTCTGGATTCTCTTGAGGGTCATTTGGGTTTATCATCTTCCCACCTTTACCTTTCCGCGCCTTATCAAAGTAAACCATATAAGGAACATTGCTGTCATTATCCCAGTTACCAAACTTGGGTACACTCGGACGCTACAACAATAGTAAAAATATTATTATTACTATTAATATTATTCTGGGGAACAATTTTTAATCTCTAACAGAACAATACTTAACAGAATTATATTGACATAAAAGAAAGGAAAAGGAAAAAACGTACCTTCTGCGATTTGGATTGAGAAAAAAAGGGGAGCAATAACTAATAGTACTAGAATAATAAAAATCGTCCTTGACACTTTGAATGTGACCAATGACCTTAACCTGTTACAAGAACATGAACACTTATGGCTTTGGCCCAAACCCCATATTTTTGCTTGCAAATTTCTATATTTGGAATCTCTCACACAATAATGAAAAATTCATTATGTCAACTAAACTCTCTTATTATGGCAGGGGTGTTGATGTTTGTTTTTTGGTTTTCTGATGTGGTTGTAGTTTATGTTTCTTTTACTCTCAAGTATTATTACTTCTGAGGATTAATGAGTATTATTACTTCTGAGGATTAATCGATCCCCTACGGTCCTGGTTTAAATCCTTTGGTATTAATTTTTAAAAACTTTTCACCAATCAAAATAAATTTATGAAAGTAACTGTCTTGCTCATTCAAAACACTGGTCGGGATAAAAGAAAATACACTAACATTTATCCTTCATTCTAGAAAATGTATGGACCTTCACACATTTCAGTGATTCAACCAGTTAAACGTGAATACATAAGCAAGATTTTCCTAATAGTAGAAACATGAAAGAAGGTCCTGAAATCTGATATCACAATATTTGAACAGGTGTTACTGAATTTGACCAATTGTTTATATGGTAGTTGTGTGTATATCTTGTGGTATACATTGACACATTGTACACATGTTGCTTGCTATATAATTTTACTTAACACACTTAAGATTATATATACATAGACTGTGCTAGTTTGGGTATGAGACGGACAAAAACCTTTAGTAGTATCATTTTCAGTGAAACAAAACAGAGCCTAGTGGCATAACCGCACAATCCACACAGCCTATTTATTTGTATGATCACATAGCCCCTGAATTAGATACACCCTCCCAATATTTGTCAAAATCTTTGAACTTCTCAGAAATCTTGATCACTGTTTCTAACAATCAATTTCTCTAACAACTAAACTAGACTAACAACAAGAATAATATGTGCAAAAGATCTCCAAGCATCAATTTCTAAAAGTTGAAATTTTAATTTGACTGGAACAACCTTCTAAAGCAAACACTGATCCAATTTTAACAAAAATCAACTCTTGGAATATTACTAATTCCACATGATCATATCAAGAATAATTTTCATCAACTGGAATCATAGTCCCTTGTCAGCACACATAGTAGCAACCATTATACCGATTAATACTCAAACATTTAAACAAGAGAATTTCCGGTCAACATAAATCACAATTCAATAGAGAAAGGTCTCACATTGTATACTACTCCTAGAAAGCATATTTCCCAAAACAATTTCACAATTTGCAGCAATTATATCTGTAAGGATTAGAAAGATCTTACTTGAATTGTTGATATGGGGGATTTCAATTTCAATCCCAAACTTTGGATTTGCAGAGGGATGCATGTTGGAACTGGTGTTAGAGACGGCGAGACTGAAATCGAAGCAGGAGAGGCCGCCGGATTTGAAGACTGGAGCGAACTCACTGGGGTTGCTGAACATTGGGAGATGGAGAATGTGGTTGGCTTCTATGGCTGAGACGAAGCGTTGTTGACGATGGTGCAGGAACGAAAGATATGGCGGTGAGATGGCTTTGCCGGCACAGATCTGGGGAACCATGAATGGAGGAGAGGCAGGAACTGCATCTGGGTTGCACTGCATTGAAGATCGATGGCAGAGGTAGCGATTGAGAAAGAAGGACAGAGATTAGTCGGAGAAGATCTGGCGTCTGGCGTTAGCGATTATGATGGGGGGGGGGGCGACGAACGGGGTTGCTTTGCAACTTGGAGACAGAAGAACTCGGCAGGAGCTAGGCTAAAGTAGACTAGGAGTGAGGTCGTTCAGATCTGGGTCTCCGAGTTGGGGAGAGCAAACTGGGGGAAATAGAGAGAGATGGCAAAGCCATTCCATTTCAAAGGGCTAGGGCAAAATAACAAATAAGGGCCAAACGAATCGATAATACACGATCCCGTGGTTTGTGAAAATTGAATACCAATAATAAATGAAATTTTTAATTTTCAAATAAACTTCTTAATGTATTAAACAAAATGTATTGAGTTTTTATTTTACAAATTTCTATAAAAACATCGAATTTCAATTCAAAACGTTTTTTAAAACAAATTTATTGGAAAAGCCTACTTAAATTCTCAATACATGGTTCAATATTACCATCATCCAAATCCAATATGTCATTAGAAGAACCTACTTTTTTTAAACAAATTTATCAATAGCTTTTCTTTGTGATTATACTAATTGTTCTAGTCGTTTTTTTTTTCACTTCTAGAAAGATTTTTTTATGTAACATATTATGGTATTAAAAAATAATCGAGAGCACCTAGAATATGAAAAACAAGCATTTGTTCAGCAGTTTATGTTCAGCGCCTCAGCCTCAGCCTCAATCACTTGGAAAATGGAAACTGCTAGTCACTAATAACGGTTCATGGTTGACACCGAAATACAGAATGCCCAGACACTAGTAATATAAGAGATTCAGAGATCAAATCAAGCTAGATTGCTTGATGCACCAAGACCTCTACTTTGTGGCCAACCAGTAGAACCGTTGTTGTTCTTTTGGGTCTTTTGTCAGACATCTTCATAAGAAATTATAGTCCATATTTATCTAACTTAAGAAATCAGTGATCATGTTTACCTAATTGGAATACCAACTCCTACAATTCAATTATCTCTTTCTCTAATACAATTGTGTCATATCATGCTTTTATCTCATTAAGTAATCTACATCCCGCAAAATATGTCGCCACATAGACCATGTATAATTTTTCTACTCATGTGCCCAATTAAGGAAATAGGCTAGCAATAGAAGCTGTGATGAGTGCTCAACTATATGAACTCATACATGAGTGCCTCCATCATGGTTTGTATTGTGTGTGTGTGTCTGTATACTACTCTTTTAGCGCTCATATTGATACCAAAGAAGAAATCTTCGAATCGTCTGGAATTACCATGAATTTATATTTCCTTTGAAATCTGTCCTTGATAATCCAAAGGTTTTTCGTAGTGATCATTTTACCTTAATTTGATTCTTATTTTAATTGATGAACCCCATTATCATATATGTATCCTTAAAAAATACACATTCTTAAATATTATAATAAAGTTGATCAATTATAGTACTCCATTTATTTTAAAATTATCGTTCTCCTTTCATTTTTCATCCGTTCTAAAATAATTGTCTTCTCTTAAAACTTTTCATTTTAAGAAAATGCTTTTACCAATTTACCTTTAGTTTTTCTACATACGTTGATTATAACCACATGCTCAAATACATTAAAGAAAACCACATATTTCAATAATATTTATAATACAGTCAATTATTTTTTCTCAAATGGTGTGTCGGGACAAAGAGAACGATAATTTGAAAACAAATAGAGTATAAGTTTTCTTAATTTTTTTCTCGATCGGGGTAAACATGACACTCTTTTAGGAACGAAAGAAACAATTAATTTTGTAATAAATAATTAATAATTTCGCATCAATCACTACACGTCCATTTGATGCATTTGCAATTGTTTATGTTTTAAAAATAAATTTTATGTTGAATTCTTTATAATCTCAGGTGATGGCACTAGCAATTATAAAGCAATCATATAAACATAACGCGATTGCGGAAACAGCGATGAAAAAAACAATCGCTAAAAAGAAGATTAAGCGACGGTTTCAAAAACCATCACGACCATTTCAAAGGTGATGACACTAGCGACTGTAAAGCAATCGCATAAACATAAGGCGATTGAAACAAAAACAATGGAAAAAGTAATCGTAAAAAAGAAGATTAAGTGATGGCTTTTGAAGCCATCACAACAAACAATCACCAAAAAACATTTTTCTATTTTTTATTTTTTTTATTTTTATTTTATTATTTATAAATGCGATGGTAAAACCATCGCTCGGCATTAATCAAATTTTGTGACTACAAATGCAATCGCGTATTTACAAAAACCATCATATTATCTTTTTATTTTTCGCAGGGCTTATTTTCTTTGGCTAATTCCCCTCAAATATTCAAACGTGGTGTCACTAGCGATTGTTAAGCAATCGCATGTACATAAGGCGATTGCAGAAAAGTGATGGAAAAAAACAATCGCGAAAAAGAAAATTATGTGATGGTTTCAAAAGTCATCACAACCAACAATCACGTAAAACCAATTTTCTAGTAGTGATTTAACAACGTTTAGTAGAAAACGTTGTGAAATATATTTAACAACGTTTTTTTTTAAAACGTTGCGGAAAAAAAAAGACCCTATTACAACATTGGATAAGACAACGTTTCAGAAAACGCTGTTAAAGGTCTATTACAACGTTTTAAAAACGTTGTTAAAGGGCTTTTTTGTTTTAGTGTGGGAACATTGTTTTTATTTGAAATAAAATAAAAATAGAGGTCTAGACGCATAAAAAAGCAAGTTGTTCTTTTATTTTGGCTAAATATGTTTATATTTATTTAACAGTTTAAAATTGCATTTATATATATATATATATATATATATATATATATATATATATATATATATATCTGCATATATATCTGTGCAAATAACTTTGAAATCTTGTAATAGCTTCGTTCCAGGTACCGTTGCGAAACAAAAATATAAAATTTCAGGCAGTATAACAAAAAGTAATTATCACTTTATTCTATTTTGCTATGCTTTATTTATTATTCATCGCAAAATATGTAAATATTCTTTTATTCTGTCATTTTATTTTGGGGATTAAGACCAAATGTAATTAATAGGAACATATAGATTCCCCGCTTTTTTTTCTATTTATTGATCTGAATGGCCGCCACACTCGCTCGCATCGTCCTTTCGAGGATTCAAACTAATCAACCGAGAAAATCCACAATGAACAGAAAGACGGGCCATTTATTGCTTTATTACTGCGTTATATCTGAAAAAAAGATTTTACTGCCTTTTTGATACCTCACACACGCGCACACACGTAGAAATATTCCAAACTGCTACCCTTACACCTAAGCCAGCCTACCCCCTGTATCAGTCAACGTTAAAAGCATATAGTTTTCGAGGACACTCCATGGACCGATTAGTTTTTATATCTCTAAATTATTGACCAATCCATGTTGCAAAAAATATACATAAATAGATATGTATAGGGGCTGACTAATAATTTTTATGGTATTTGTCCTAGACCATTCGAATGATGGATCCCGGAAAGAGTATATACCCTTCGCCTGAGGTCAGTCCAATCTTGGGAAGTCGAAAGGCAGGTGGAATACGAAGGTTTTATATTCTGGAGAAAGAATCAATTATTCTAGGAAGAGTCCCAGGACTGTCAAAACAAAGCAGGTGCTTGTCCGATCAATCTTAGGAAAAATGAATAATAATAAAATAATAAAGGCACACTATACTCATAACTAAAAAGCCTAAAACCTTCCCTTCTGATACCTTCGACCATTTTCCTCAGACACCTGACCCGAGTTTGGAAAGGAAGAGAAAGCATTTGATACGGGATCTACGAGGTCGAGGATCGAGAAAGTATTATAATCGATTCGAAGAAAATTTGGGCATAATGGCCGCCGAAAATGAAAGGTGGTACTCATACGGGGTTCTGATGCGCTCTTACGGCCATGCGCATGGTTAGACCAAAGTTTGGGTGCACATGTCGATCGCTTATTAAGCCAGATAGCAAATCTCATACAAGGTCCAAAACCCAATGTTGAGGGAATCACTTTCCCTGCAACCCCTTAAGAAGCATCTACTTCTCATACTCCTATAAACTCAAACACTAAGCCAAACACTAACCTTCCACCAACCACCAGCACCCCAATCACCAATTTCTCACCAAATACTTATTACCAAAATTTCAACCCTTTCCAACCTAACCCATCATATCCTTTCCTAAACACCAATATACCTCAAAATCCAAGTCGCCTCCCATTTCCCATCACTAATCCACTCCAACACAACCCACATATGGACCCCAGAAGCTATGCCTAGCCAGGACAAGTGACGACATGTCTACCAATCAATGATTTTGGTCGTTAGGCAGAAGTCACAAATATTCCACCTCCTCAAAATCATTACCAAATACCTCAACCGATCTCAGGAATGAACCCAGTTACCCCCAATCCCTCCAATATATACCATGCTCCAGCACCACCTCCCACAAAAATAGAGGCAGATATGGAGAACCTTAAGGAAATGATGCTCAAGGTCTTGAACAAAGGGGGATTTTCTACACATGAGCTATATTTCCCTAAAAATAAAAAATGCTTGACATAGAGAAATTTGATGGGACTGGATGCCCTGTCTCCCACTTAAAATCTTACTATATCGTTATGCAGTCAAGGGGAGCTAGCTTCGATGCTATAACTTCCAATTTCCATCTGACCTTGGTAGGGGCTACTAAGCAATGTCTCATGTTCGCAGATAACAGTACGGTTGTTACTTGGGATCAAATGGTCGAAGAATTCCAAAATAGACACAAGGACAATAGTAGCTCTGAGAATAAAAGGGAACTTAAGGCATGCACCCAAAAGGAAAAAAGAAACCTTTGCAGATTTTGCAAGCAGGTGGAAGAAGAATGTTGTCCAGACTTTAGACATATCTGATCCAACTGAATCAGCTCGGTTGTTTATAAAAGACCTCTAGCCAATTTATCTTCAACGCATGAGGTATCTTCCCTACGGTGATTTCAATGCCATTGTTGAAATAGGAAATCGTATTGATGAAGAAATATGTATAGCGTTCCTAGAAATTGATACACCTCCAAGTTAATTTTGCTACTCTGAATCGGAGGAAACATCTACGAAAGAAATCAATGTTGTTGAAAGAGTTCCAACTGATAAGTACAATAATGTACCTTGGTCTTGTGGAGTAGATGAAACTATAAATGTTGTTAGAGAGGACATCAATACTAGCAGGCATACAAAAGGTCCTCACAACAAGCGACATTATGATGAACTACATGCTCCAATGTCATTGATACTACAAGGGTTAATAGCACAAGAAGTCCTTGAGCCCCTTGAAAACTATAAACCTCCAAACCCATTACTCGCCAAATGGAGCCACAACAAGTACTGTGAATACTACCAATATAGTGGTCATATCACCGACAAATGCTTCTCACTTAGGAATGTTATCCAAGACCTTATCGATGATAAAATCATTAAGAAGCTGCACCTATGATTGATTCTAATAAAAAGTGATCAAGCATCACCCAAGGAGCAACATTGAGAAAGAATTTGGATAGGGCAGAACGTTAGTACAAAAAGTTGTTTGCCACTTAGGGAAGGACAAGGGAAGACTTTGAGACTCATAGAACCCCGGAATACCCTTTTGTATACACCTCTTCAAACCCTTTTACCTTTGAACCTCCAAATAAAATCTTCAGGAAGTAACTTTTTACTTTTTTTGAAGTCAACTCAGCGTCAGTTTACGTAAATTTTCCATATATATCTTTTTTCTTTCTCAAGTTACCTATTTCCGAGTATCCCTATACAGGTTTTCTTGTAAGGATGATAAGTTGACTCACTTAAAAAACACCTAAATTTACACGAGTTGATAATGAGTCATCTAGAAGATATGGACTCGCAAACTATTCAGAACACATGAAATCCAAAGCAGGCAAGTTGTCTTGATCGGAATCGCTTTCGACCCATTGCGGCCGAGCTGTTAGTAGCATATTGGGGCTTCCTACTATAAACACCAGAACCCCTCAAAAAAACCTAAAACCCTTTTAAGTCAACCATATGCCAAAATCCCTACCGAAACTAAGGCCTTCCAATATCCCCAGCCAAACAACTATCCACATGATACAACTTTCCAAAACCGGGGCTGTGTCCCCTTTTTATATCCACCAAGAATGATTATCCATTTGTCCCAAAAGGAGCGATGACATTCCCCAACTTCTATGATGATGCTCCGAGAAAAAAGTGATAAAAAAAGAAAAAAAGAAAAAAAATAGAAAAAAGAAAGAAAAAAAGAAAAAAAAGAGAAATCTCTCTGGAGCAAGTCCATTATTTGTCTATCTCCCTCTTATCCAAACTAATCTAGGCTTATCTGGGAAAACAACATATATATACTTCTTCAAGTGTGGATTAAAAATGACCAACTATACCCAAAGCCAAAAGGTCTACCATACTCAAAGCCAAAAGTCAATTATCCTTCTAAAACCCACAACCTGAAAAGCCAACCAACGATCAATTTATTGATAGTTTTTTTTTAACAGAAACCAATTCCAAGAAGAGACCTTCTAACCAGAGACCTCAAAACCAATCCATCCTCAAATATTTAAACAGTACACCTTGAACCAGTCACGATCAACAGATCTGCTTCAATCGGTCATAATGTGATCTGAGTTAAAGATGGAACTCCTTGCTAAAACACACGAAAAAACATCAAAGAATAATTACCATTTAAGGTCCATAAACCACAAAACTTGGTGATACTCAGCAATAAAGTGAACTATGAATTCCAGCTCTCATTCTTGTTCAGGGGTCATGCTCATATCCTGTGTCTTTGATTTTCTCTTCTAGAAAAAAAACTAACAAAAAAAAAAAGAAGAAAAGAAAAGTCCACCAAGAGGCTTTCCATCCATCCACTTCCTTCTGGGATTATTCTCCGTTCATATCCATAAAAACGTATCACGTGAGTATGCTAGGGGCTTTCTATCCCATCTTGAAAGATTTGTTGATTGAGTCACCCCGGGGTTTTTCACACCGAACTCATGAGTCTTGTCCATGCAGTCTCCTATCCCATGTTTCATGTGCCATGAATTGTTCGTCACAATAGAAGATGCTCCGGTTAAGAAATCTTTGAAAAATCGGAGTCTCGCTACAAGCAAGATAAGAAAAGTTATTCTTAGACTTAGTATAAAGAGAAGGCATTTTGGAAACACATATCAACCGAGAAAGTTTTGTCTCTGTCTTATCGGGCAAATAATTCTTAGGATTAGATGACAGAATCACTTATTATGCCTAATCCTCATCTGAAGCCAAGAATGTCACTGACAACCTGTTGTAGAATTGATACACTACTACAGGGTCCCCCATGCTTTCTGTAAGCCGGGTAGATGGTTTCAGATACACTTTGCCCCTAAATTCTTTTTGATGCTAGACTGGTCATCCACCAATTTCTGTCCAAGATACCAAAGGTTCATAATTTCAGTTACAAGGACTCTTTGTTTCACTTTGGCGTCGCACCAGTTTCCCTAAGTTTTATCATATCTTGATGCTTGACCGCTGTGTTATCTCATCCTATGGGCCTGGTTGTTGAAGACCCTCCTTACTTTCTTTGCCAAAACCATGATATTTTGTTATCAAGTCAAAATAAAGAAACGATAGACCTCCATTAAATTTCTTCACTGAAAAACATCACCTGATACTAGAAACCAAACAAACATATATACGTCACACCTCTTATGATTGTGGCCAAAGCTTCGACTGAACACAAAAAAAAAAAACAACCTCAACCATTTTACTCACCAGTCAAGAAGGACAATGTGTTTATAAAAGATAAATTAGTTTTGCTTAAAAAGTCCATCGTGCACAGGTACTATTAACTAGTTTTTGCATATAAACTAAATTGCAAAGTAATGGAGTTAATAATTTAGCAACATTATTTCCGCGCCATCATAGCTAATCTCGAAGCATTTCCTGCACATATTGATGATCTCATCATTTTCCCTATTCTGGGGGAAGAGCATTTTATAATTGCATCATTTTCCCTATTCTGGGGGAAGTGCGTTTTAAGCTCATCATTTCCCCTATTCTGTGGGAAACATGTTTTAAATTTGCATCATCTTTCCCTATTCTGGGGGAAGAGCATTTTAGAATTCCATCATTTTCCATATTCTGAGGGAAGAGCATTTTAGAATTGCATCATCTTTCCCTATTCTGGTGGAAATGTGTTTTAGAATTGCATCATCTTTTCCTATTCTGGGGGAAGCGCGTTTTAATCTCATTGTTTTCCCTATTCTTGGGGGGAAACGCGTTTTAAAATTTCGTCTTCTTTCCCTAGAATTGCATTTTAGAATTGCATCACTTTCCCTATTATGGGGGAAGGGCGTTTTAGAAGTGCATCATTTTTCCCTATTCTGGGGAAAGTGCATTTTATAGGTCCCACCAATTTTTCCTATGCTAGGCAAAACACATCCGAGTCCTACCAATTTTTCCTATTTTGGGCAAAAACGCATCCGAATCCCACCAGTTTTTCCTATGCTGGGTGAAATGCATTTGAATCCCATCAAGTTTTTCCTATGCTGGGCGAAACGCATCCGAATCCCACCAATTTTGCCTATGCTGGGCAAAACGCATCCGAATCCAAATAGTTTTGCATATCTGCTCTAAAACCTACGAAAGCCAACTAAAATTGTTTAGGGTATATGAGATTTGAACTGATTCATCCTAAACTGTTGCATTATAAACAGCTGCATATTGCATTCATCCCCATAAAAATTTCCATGAAATTCGGGAGTCTATTTCTTATCAACGATGTTCGTTTACTTGGTAAGTTTCGATTTACCCATAAACTTCATCGTTGAGGGGCTCTGTAGACACCCCAATTTCGTACCCCTGGTATGTAACATGACATAAAATATCAAGACCTGTTAAAAAGACTAACAAATGTCAAGTTACATGGTTTAAAATGCAAAAAATAATTAAAAGAAATGAAAGGATGCATAAACAGTGAATTACAGGCGCCAAAGTGCCAAGAATTGAAAGAAAAGAAGCTGCGGGCACCGCTCACAACCCCTTCTGGTGCCGTGTCAACCTCTCCTATGGGCAGCACCCGATAGTCCCCCAATCACTGTAGCAGTTTACCTAAGGTGCAATCCCTCACCGCACGGTACAAGCCGATGAAGCACGGAAAGTAAAACTTAACAGCGAAGGAATCCTCCTCCTAGCCTATAAATAGAGGCGTCTAGCTTCACAAATTGGATAGAAGAAAACCACAGCGAGAACACAGTGAAATTTTAACTGCGTGAAAATTCTCTCAGCGGTTGCTCTCCCGAGTGAACCACGAAAAAAATTTCTTCCTCTAGCCCCGAAGCTCTACCAAATCTCCCCCCAAATACTAAAACTCTCTAGCCAAAGTGAAACCTAGTTGTCATACTAGGATTTAGCCTTATTCCACCGGTCCAAAAATCCAAAAAGGAGCAGTTGCCCTGCCCAAATCCAGACATCAAATCACCAAAAAACAAGCAGTTGTTCTACCTGGTTTCTGATGCTAGCAAGTAAACAACACCAGCAAAGCAAGCAATTGCGTCACCCAGATCCCGAGGTGAGAAGAAACTAATCGGAGTAGCCACCCTGCCTGAATTCCCACAACAATCAAGCAACAGCAAAAAGACTCCTTCTCCCTGAAGGACAGAGCAAGCGCACCCTAGGACCTACCAGAAGGTTGTTGGTATGAGATAAAACCCCCACGCTTTAAGAGGTAGGTTTATTAAAGTTTATATTTTATGAAAATTGCTATTTAGACTAGTCAAATGTAAGAAAAATAAGCAATTGTGCTACCCGAAATTCTATAGAAATAACACTAAAAAAAACCATTATTATGACTGAATTTTTATAAATGTATTTGTAACTCCAGGAAGGAGGATGTTGTATGTTTGTAATTATTTCCTTATATATATACAGATCTATATTATTCTAAATACTTTATTTCAACTGTTAAATAAATGTAAAAAAAAGTATATTTAGCCGAAAAACTATTTTGAGACCGAAACGGTGATTTGGGTGCCTAACCCCTTCCCACCTCGTAACTTAGCCTCTGAACCCTTTACAAATCTGGTTATCTTTGTTTTTTCTTTGTTTGCCTTAAAATAAAGATGGCCACTCTGTAGATCATATTTTTAGTCCACAATTGAGGCCGAGCGTAGTCCACACGCTTTAAAAGGTTTTGAAACCACCTACTTTTAGAGATGTTAAATTGGGTTGGCCCTAACCCTATAGGGTCAGCCCTATATGGTTGTGACCCTATAGGGTCGCGGGTTAAACGGGTCATTTAAACGAACCACTCAAATCACAACCCTAACCCTAACCCTGTAGGGTACGGTTTAATAGGGTCAGCCCTATTAAGACATGATGCCTTAAAATAACATAAAATCAAGTTTTCTTTTGAGAAAGTATCTTCTTCAACATCATTATCTTCTTCATCTACAATAATAAAATAACATAAAATAAATGTTGGTAAGAAGTTAATACAATCAAATATTTCAATCAAATAGTAAAATATAATAATAAGATCAACCCGTTTAGCATGGAATTTAAACGGGTTGCTTTTTCCCGACCCTAACCCTTTCTGATTCCCGATTAGCGGGGTCAACCATGCGGTTCTTGACCCTTTTAACTTATCTAATTCTGTATCCAAAAATCTCATTTTGACCAATTTTGGAAACTTATATGTCTTAGAACTGTACTTACGACCATATTTGGGTTTGACTTTCATCAAATACACATACATCTTCACAAAGCTAACAGGGGATAGACATAGGTTTACCAAATGAAATGATAATATATATTACGCATTTGAATTAAAAACAAACAAGTTAGGATGGTTGAATGATGTAAGGGATCATCCATAAGTTCTTATCCTTTTGAGAGGTTGTGGGTTCGAGTCTTAATTCTAACATTTTGAAACCTCATTTTAGCAAAAAGCTTCCAGCCCACGGGCCAGCCCTAGAACCCGTTAGGCCAACCCAGTTTACCAGCGACCCTATGGGTCAGCTCATTTACTAAACGGGTTAGATTTTCCCAACCCAAACCCTTTCATGTTTCTGGTTAATAGGTCGGCCCTACGATTTCTGGTCTTTTTAACATCTCTACTTGCTTTTCACCAAGCGGGGGAGGTCAAAAATTGAGGTACTCACAAGTCTGAAGGTATGTAATCTGATTGTTGATCTGGGCAAGCTGATCTATGATAAAGGACAGGGCCATAGGGGCTATATTAACAACACTCAAAGGAAAGAGGACTGATGGAGGGGATGTAGCTACAGATGTAGTTGCATTGCCAGCTGGATTGGTCACTTCATTTGTAGGGACAGGAACTAAAGGTTACATGACTGGAGGAATTACAGGAGCAGTCTCTGAAGTGGATGGGTATTGATAGACAAAGGGGGGGGGTTCCTGATTCTGTCAACTCTCAATAGTTTGGTGGAAATGGGAAGAGGGTCTAGAACATGAGTTAACCTCTCAGATTCCTGTCGTGCAACACCCTTTGCCACTAACAGGCTACAAATCGGGGAAGGAAAAGGAAAGGATCTTTTATTACCTTTTGTTCAACAAGAGAGACAACCTTCCTAAACACTAAATCTCCAAAATAGAAGGACAATCCAAGACCTATCTGATACATAATTTTAGCATGCTCATTTATCACTGAATTAGAATTGGAGGTGGGAGCCTAGTTCGCACAACAAATCTTATGCATCACAACATAGAAAGAGGTTATCTTAGATGTGCTAACCTTAGCTCATTTTCTTGGCCAATTAGAGGTCAAACGTCCACTAAGCTCTTTCACACACATATTTAGATAAGATACAAATCCAATCACAGGCACATTTGGAGTCCCAGAGTGTCTATTAATGAGAGAAGGGGAGAAATTTATCAACTGATTCCTAACAAAGACTTTCTCAAAGAGGGGATCACCAACAGTCAATACCAATTTTTTCTTAGTTTGCATAAAACTCCATAATAATCTCTCTAACATAGGAGGCAGCAAAACACAGGGTGGTTAACAAACTCCCATCAGTGAAAAATTGGACAAAATTTTGGGCAGACGGGTCCTCCATTGGAGTTATCCTCTCTTCTACCACTCTTCTAGCAGCATTATATTTAAGAGAGGCAGCATAAGTAAAGAAGATTTCAAAAAAATGGATTACCCACTTCCAGTTCATATGATGCACCATTGGATGTAGCTTCACTAGCAGCTGCATTAGTCAGAGGAACAATCCTTTTTTTGAGAAACCTTGCTGGAGCAGCATCACTTTCTTCAGAGGCTTCTTTGTCTTCAAAATCCTAGCCTGATCTATCATCAGACTTAGATGAACTAGGAGAAGTAGCAGGGCATGCTATTGGGAAAGGTGATCTGGGAATAGTATTCTTCTAATTAACCATGAACTCAGCCAAGGTCCTTTACTCATTAGAAAATCCCATTTCAAAAAGATCTATTTCTCGTCCTGCCGGGGGAACTACATGAGAAGCCACATCTTGAACTTGGCTTTGAGAGTTTGGCTAAAACACAACTTTTAGAGATGGAATGGGTAGTCTTCATCATCAGCAGAATCCAAGGTTGATGCTGTAATACCCCATCCCACATCGGGTACGTGTGGGAATTGTGTTCAATTTAGAAGGTGACCACACACTACCTCTAGGCACCAACATCATCCATGGACTTTTGGTTCGACATGTGGTGGGAATAATGACTCAAGGTGATGCGTGCTTAGTGGGCCAGTGTGTGGAGTACACGTAGCGAACTAGGCTCTCGAGTTCGGGTCGTTACAAATGGCATCAGAGCGGGTGCCGACCGGAAATGTGGGAACAAAGTGCTGTGCGGGCCAAAGTGCTACACCGCAAAAGGTGGGAGCCACCTCTTAATTCTTGCATCGCCCGGGGTATGATTCGGCCTTGACAAGGACGTCAAGGATTTAAGTGGGGGAGATTGTAATACATCATCCCATATCGGGTAGGTGTGGGAATTGTGCTCGATTTATAAGGTGGCCACACACTATCTCTGGGCACCAACATCATCCATGGACTTTTGGGTTGGCTTATGGTGGGCCTGATGACCCAAGGTGCTGTGTGCTCAGTGGGCCAGTGTGTGGGCTGCACTTAGTGTACCAGGCTTTCGGGTTCGGGGCGTTACAGATGCTGCAAAAGAACTGCTTCCAATTTTTTGAGGAGGAGCACGAGGAGCCACAACAAACTGAGACCCATCACTAGAGCTGTCAAAATCGAGCCCGACCCATAGGCCCGGTCCAGCCCACCCGACTTTTCAAGGGCCTGGGCCTCAAGTTAGTAGGCCCGAAAAAACCCGGGCCTCTTTGGCCCGGCCCGCTAGGCCCGTGGACCGAGTTTGGCCCGAGATTTAAAAGCCCGAAAAGTCCGGCCCGGCCCGATCATAAAGTTAAACACTTAAACTTAATTACAAAATTAAAAACTAAAACATAAATCTAAAAAGAAAAAAACTATCAGACATTCATTTAGACTACTTTTTTTTCTTTTTTTTTTCTTTTGGTTAGATAAATTTATGACAGAATATGATCTATTTCCAAATTATTGTTCTTTTTTTGGTTGAAATTCATAATCTAAATTGATGGAAGTGACACTTACAAAGAAGAAATGTAGTTGATCTTTCAAGTTCTAATCTAGTTTAGTATGATTGTAGTTAGTAATTTTATCGAAACTGATCTATTTAATTGAGTATCTCTATATGATATTAGCTAATAAAAAGTCTCAATAGTGTAAACTTGATAAAAAAAATAAAATTAAAATGTTAGATTGTGTCGGGCGAATAAAAAAATTAACATTTGCTAGTTAGTATGGTTTTGCAAACTAGAACCCGAAAAGCTTTGTCTATCCTTAGAAAACACATATTAAAAAATTGGGGACAATATGATGAACTTCAATTTGGTTATAAATTTTTTGAAAACAATATCCTTCAAGTAGCACATGTATTTTTTTCTTTGGTCTGTAACATTATTGTTTTTCTAGTTTCTGTTTCGTTCAATTGTTGAAATTACTACCTTTGTTTATATTTGTTTTGGTTGCACTTTTGATTTGTAATTGTGTAAGTTAGAGTAGTAAGTATGTGTGTGTTTGAACTTTTGATGTGTTATATAACATTTATTAGCTAATTTGTGAGTTTTTTTTAATAAAAAAAATATTTATTTTTTTGGCCCATAGGCACAGAGGCCCGAAATGCGCATGGGCTGGGCTTGAGTTTTATGAGGCCCGACACTATTGCGGCCCGGCCCGCCGTCAAGCGAGGCCCGGTGGGCTTGGGTCGGGCCGGCCCATCCCGGCCCGTTTGACAGCTCTACCTTTGATTACTTGGTGATTTTATTGGTGTTGATTTCCTGACTTGTATTTAAATTGTATTCCATTAACAAGTGGAACTGTGAACTTGAAATCAACTTAGGCTACCAACTCGTATTTGACTTATTGATACGTGAACTAGGGTTTCTACATGGAACGAGAACCTAGCTATGCCTTAAACAAGAACATAGAAGGGCTAGAAATACATATAGTATTTATACCCTATTTGGTTGGAATTGTAATAAAAGACTCAACTGAGTCGATCTTAAGGAACGATTGGACCTTACTAGGATCGTGGTGAGATCCTTTGGCACATAGAAATCCATTGGACTAGATTACTAGCTTTTGGAACTTGAATAGAATTGAGTAGACAGCTTGACACTTATACTTGAGACTCAATCGAGCTCCTTTTGTAATCTATATGATTAATCGTGAACATGTCGTGAATAACATGTCTACTTGTCTTGAACGAGTTCGCTCTTGTCGAGCTCGCTTCGTACTTGATTTTATATGAGCAAACATCTACTTGATATGGACGAGTTTGCTCTTGTCGAGCTCGTTCTCTACTTCATTTTAGCGTCAAGTAAACATCTACTTGTCATTCCATTAGTCCAGCTGGCATACTTGTCTTGTCTCGATGGTAACGATGCATCGCCGTCACGAATTGTGAGATTCGTGGTAGTGATGGGTCGCCAACCCATCATCATGCACCCACCCTCCACTATTTCATCATAGTGGAGAAGAGTACCTTCTCGTAAAAATTAGGGCGCTTGGAATAATACTATCGTGTTCTTGGTCGATGTATCACTCACGTGCATCCGACAACTCGCGCTCGTGATAACCGTTTTCATTTCAGGACCTACGTTGCGGCAACGGCTCTATAATATATCCTCATGTTATGTAATTTATTTCAAGCACTTATGTGACAATAAAGTGTTAATTGAGACATGGGATCGAAAGTGACCATGTTTATCTTGATTGCGCATTATTGAATTTCATGGTGTGCATATCTGTAGGTATACATACTTATACTAGATAATTCTATGACTTGATATGCATATATGTGACTATACATGCTTATACTTGCTAATTTCATGAATGACTTGATGTGTATATATAAAGTTATGCATACTTAGATGTAATGCTTTAATGAGAATTACTTTCTAATTCATTTGATTGTGTTGAACTGGGAATTCCACCCTAGTTCATTTGGACAGTTTAGTAAGTGAGAAGGAGAGATTTCTTGTAAAGTATACAACACGTCTTTGCGGGTTTCGTCGTCGTAACGCGATGTTACTGTTATTATAACAATGTTTCATATTATGATATATTGTTTAGTAGTAGCGTAGTAAGTCATTATGACTCATCCCGTACTTTGTTTTCTAGTTGCAGTGACCTGTTCACCACATTAAGGCCGAGTAGATCGTGATTGTAGGAGATCGTAGCTAATCGATAGCTCGAGCTTAGTTCGTTTGATCGTGTGTTCGTGTTTGTAGCAGCCGACATCCCCGACGTAGTAGCTTGTGGATTACTATCTCATCTAGCATCATTGATTTATATATTGTACTTTACTATTCTTGTGAGCTCGTTGTATTGTAAAGTTATTTAGACTTTACAGTTGGGTAGATCACTTGGGTTCTGATTTGGTTCTTCTTTGGGCCGACGTATTGTGTCGTGCCGTTATTCGGAATCTTAGTTTTATATTCAGTGGTCTCCCAGGCACGCAGTACTTTTGGGGCTTTTCTTTATTCTAGTTGTTTTCACTGTTGGTTAACCCCGGTATGCTTTAGTCATGGGTAATTGTTATATCAGGTTAGTTCCTTGCTGAAACGCCGGCCTGGAGTGCCGATGGTTTGTTCCGCGTTTGCAATGTTGTGGCACACGAGTTTTGTACTTTCTCCTTTCGAGACAATAGTCTCTTTTGGTTTCATTTAGTGTTGATTTCGAGTTTATTAGCTCAAGGGCTTGGTCTTTAACGCTTCCGAATCTTCAAAAATTTTGTTGACCTGTATTTTTGTACGGATATACATTCATGTTTAGAGCTGGCTAGATCTATTTTTTGACTCACACTACTGATTTACAAGTGTGTGTCCCCTTCTTGCCTTGTCCTTACGACGCGACCTTGGCATTCCGTTCCGGAATCTGGGTCGGGTTGTCACATAAAGTATCTCGATTGAATACCATGGATTTAAAAATTGTTAAGTTAACCAATTAATGGTCCTTGTACTTTTTGTCCTTTTTGAAATCTGTGCACATACAAAAATTCAGAACAATCAATCATAATTCCAACCCCAGTTTAGGAGTACATCGTAGTTGTATGCTGATAATTACATCTTACAAAGAGCTCGTAAGGTTATGATGAAACTAGAAATAACATTCTTTGTGCTCATAAAAATTTTACCTTGTGCAGAGATACATTTCACTGTTGAAGCATTTGCACATTTCTGGATTCGAAAGAAGTTCATAATCTTCGTCTGGGAAAACCCTGATACTATCAAGTAAAACATTTCAATATAGAATAAAATAATTGGATTAAGTTGAGGCACTGACCAAACCAACATGAAAAGCATTTAAAAAAATAAAATAAAAGCCTGAAATTGAGAAAAAAAAAAGTATAATCAATAGATTCTTATATATAACGCATTCGACATTTTTAGACATCAACTTACAGATGTTTCTCCAACAAAAATATCAATATGCAATTCCAATTTAGAGAATATTCGTCAACAAAAATATAACAAAAAAGTATAAACACGATGTGTAACAATTTTTCTTCCTCTTCTCTCAATTTATAGATTCTAGAAAATTTCTCGTCTAAACACAATGGATTCGAAAAATGTTTACTTTATTTAGGTTAAACTACACCAAAGGTTTTTCTATGTTTCATCCTTTTTTTGTGGGAACAAAGTGACGAGTGGGACAAAATGCTACATCACTGGAGGTGAGAGACATCTCTTAATCCCCGTACGTACCACCTCTTTAATCTGGTATCGCTCGGGGCATTGTTCAGCCTTGACGAGGGCGTCAAAAATTTAAGTGGGGGGAGATTGTAATACAACATGGTACTAACATCATCCATGGACTTTGGTCGACTTGTGGTAGGCCTGAGAGATCCAAGGTGTTAGGTGCTTAGTAGGCTAGTGTGTGGAATATACATAGTAGACCAGGTTTTCGTGCCTAGGCATTATAAATGGTATCAAAGTGGGTCTTGGTTGTAAGTGTGGGAACAAAGTGATGTGTGGGCCAAAATGCTACATCACGGGAGGTGAGAGACATCTCTTGACACCCGTACGTTCCACCCCTCTAATCTGGTATCGCTCGGGGCATTGTTCGGTCATGACGGGGACGTAAAAAATTAAAGGGGGGATATTGTAATACAATAGGGTACCAAAATATCATCCATGGACTTTTGGGTCGACTTGTGTTAGTCCTGGGAGGCCAAATGTGCTAGGTTCTTAGTAGGCCAGTGTGTGAGAGACACGTAACATAACAAGCTCTCGTACCCGAGGCATTACAAATGGTATCAAAATGGATCCTGGCTATAAGTGTGGGAACAAAGTGGTTCGTGGGCTAAAATGCTTCACCATGGTAGGTGAGAGACGCCTTTTTATCCCCGTACGTCCCACCTCTTGAATCTGGCATTGCTCGAGGCATTAATCGGCCTTGACGAGAACATAAAAAAATTTAAGTGGGAGGATATTGTAATACAACAAGGTACCAACGTCATCCAAGAACTTTTGCGTTGACTTGTGTGGTAGGCTTGGGAGACCCAATATGATAGGTGCTTAGTAGTCTAGTGTGTGAGATATACACGTAGCGGACTAGGCTCTCGTGCCTAGGGCGTTATAAATGGTATAAGATCATGTTGTGGCTGTAAGTGTTGAACAAAGTGGTGTGTGGGCCAAAATACTACACCACGAGAGGCGAGAGCCACCTCTTGATCCACGTAGGCACCACATCTTTAATTTGGCATCGCTCGGGGCATTGCTCTGCCCTGACGAGGACATAAAAAATTTAAATGAGGGAGATTGTTATATAACAGCGTACCAACATCATCCATGGACTTTTAGGTTGACTTGTGGTAGGTCTGGGAGACCCAATGTGCTATGTGCTTAGTGGGAAAGTGAGTGGGATACACGTAGGGAACCGGGCTCTTGTGTCAGGGGCGTTACAATATGCCTACTTAAAGACTATGTAAATATAGGAAACTATGTATGTATACGCATATATATACATTTGTATTAACTTCTCAAAGTTGAGTCAGTGTATTTGATGGTAGTCATAGCAGAGGACAAGAGTTGCACAAAATCATGCATCGGGATGCACAAAATAAGGCACTTTCATGCGTCGTGATTTACAAATGATGAATCGCAATACATGCCTTTTCTGGTAACAAAAAAATATAGAGCTGTAAATCGATTGAAAACTTTGAAAAGGAGACTGTTTTTCCCAATATTTATCCTCCCCTTACTAGACCACCCCACCCAACTTGCTAAAAGCTTAACCCAACCTATTACAACCTATTATCTTAAGGGTTGAGGCAAATAACCAGTGTTAATCAACTATATGGGGCACTTTAAAGTGTGTTTAATAAACCTAATAACCCAATAGTTACTCTTTAATATTATAAATTAGAACAACCTTTGGCCACTTCCTAACCAACTTACCATGAACTGCTACCATTGACGATGCCAATAACCACCACAACATGCCACTGGTGTCGATGACCACCGAAACCACCGCCGTGGTTGATGATTTTTGACTGGTTAACCAATGTTAGTGAACCCTCACCATCAGGGAAAACCTCTTACAGCCAACACTACCACCGCCGTTGATAACATTATGCCACCACATGTTTTAGTTAAAAAAAAATAGATATTAATATAACTTTGTCTTTTTTAAAAATTTGAACCTAAACCATTAATGCCGGGTAAAATTTTGATTATTTTCATTAGACAGGGTTGAAGCAGGTTTAACTCGAACTATCTATGACTCAACCTATTAACTAAATTGGTGAAAACTTATTTGGACTCGATATAACTTGTAACGTGCACCACTTTTGACAGCCTAGCCGATCAGAGATGATAGGAGGGTAAAAACACATCATGGAGGTGGAGCAAGGGAGAGGAAAGAGAAATAAGGTGAGGTGACTATTTTACCCATGCACAATATCATGTGAAGAGCATGTGATAAGATTTTATCATTTGAAATTGAATGAAATTGGACTGAACGATCAATTCAGCTAAATTTCGCCAATACAAAGAGTTTATTTTATATAAAAAAATTGTAGGTAGCAATCAAAAAAGGGTCAAAAAGTACAAGGAGGAATGGTATTGTTTTCCATTTTATTTAAATAAAAAAATAACAAGAAACAATTTCAAAACCTAAATCTAATTTTTAACACCTAAAACAAAAATTTTCAAACAAATGTCATTTTCATGAACCCAAATAGAAATTAGAGATTAAAGAAAGAAAACGCAAACGCAATATCCTTGATGTTAGCTGGGGTTTTTTTTTTTTTTTTTTGAATTATAACAAACGTGAATCAGTAATACTATCTCCATCCCAAAATTGTTGTCATGTTTGACTTTTTTGATCAAACATGATGTGTTTTAACAACATAATTGGCATACATACTTTTATTTTATTTAAATAATTAAACATGTGATTTATAGTATTTTAAAATTATTTCAAATTAAGTGTTTCATGATTTTAAAAATAATTAAAACATATACATCAAATTTTCGATTGCAAAAAATCCTTGTTGACAAAAAAGAGAGAGAGTCAAACATGACAATAATTCATTTGACTTCTATAGAGATATAAAGTGCGCTCATTAAATGAAACTTTCCCATCTAAGGTATCTCTCAGAAAAGGACATAGTGAAACATTGGATTTCTTAGCCATTTTTAGTAACATATGTTTTGTGTCACTTCCACGTTTGTACGAACCAATAGAGATCAACTCCACTAGCTCCATGTATTTGATGCATCCAAAAGGCATTCAGAACATCAAATCAACAAGGGAGATCTCTCTTTGATAATGGACGTATCACTTATTCCTAGTGTGAACCACTTCAAATTATGGTGTCTTTACTTTGAGATATTGTTCTTATTATGTTCTACAATTATTTTCTCTTACTCCAACATCATTTTTTGAAGCGTACTTATATGGATATTGCTTTCAAAATCTTTCACTACAAACAACAACTTGTCACCAAGTTGCTGAAGTTTATTAATACCTTAGTTTCCAATTTTTACCGGTAATAGGTTATTCAACCCCCCTCTCTAGCCTATTCCTAGTCCATTTGGGATTAACAAACACTGCCGATAAGTGGCAGCTACGAGGTGGATGCGGATTTTGGTTTGGCTTTGGTCTCATGGTGGAGTACTCATCGAGGAGCTCCCAGTTATATTTAGTTGTCTGATTTGATTGGTGTTTTAAGCTCTGTTTATTAGTCTGGCTACCTATCATTTTGGCTTAGGATTCTCTGATGCACATCTATTATGTTTGACATCTCCAATGCCTACCATGATTATAGTTTGATTGAACTCCGCGAGGACTGCTATTATTGTAGTATTGTATTAGGAAAGAGTAATGTAAATATCACCAAATGAGTACCAAATTCTAGAAAAAAAAGAAGTTGATATCAATTATCTTATTTGACATCTTGTAGAAACGCATGAATCAAACAAGTTTTAACATTGATTAGAAGAACTTAAAAATGGATGATTACAATTCCCAAAACATTAGAGTACACATAGAAAATACAAAGTGAATTTCAAGGCTAAACATTATTAGTTTTTTATCAATGTATGACAACCATTACACAATTTAACATCTGTTTGTTTAGAAAATCAAATCAAGTTATCAATTTCATGATCATAAATATTGTTATTCCAAGTTTATTTGTCATCATACATGTTTTAAAAATATTCATCTTTAAATGAAATAAGTAGAATATATAACAAAAAGAAATATGATTGGAAAGTTGTGTTTAGTACCTTAAAAAGAAGGAAGACCTTTGAAATGCCACGAACAACGATCTTATGATAATTGCCATCATATTTTTAATAGGAACCTACACACTTTAAATGAAAATGGATTATTCAATGTATATAAAGGAAAACTGGTTTTTTGAATTAGGTTAATTGTAAACATGTAGAAGAAACAAGTTCATTGTAATAGGTATTCATCTCATACCTACTTAATTGTGTTCTTTCAATAAGTAGTAAAGGAAGTATCCTTTACTTGTAATACAATATTCAATATTTGATGTAAAGTTAGGCTCCGTTTGTTTTACGAAAAATAAATTATGGAAAACGTTTTCCTCATTTTTCGGTGTTTGATAACCTTAAGAAAATGTAGTCAACGTAAAAAAAATTTCCGAGGCAACAGAAAATGAAGCCTTCTTTTCTAGAAAATGACTTACAGATTTATTTTCCGTAAGTCATTTTTCGAATGTTAGTACCCTTCCTCCCACTTCCACAATTACACATATTTAAATACACGCACAATATTTCACTCAACAAATAAATTATTTAGAAATATAAATGAAGTTTGAGCATATTATTTATAAATTGAAATTTTAATAATTAGTCACTATGTCTTAAAATTAGTGTCTACTATATTATTTAAGGACGTCCTAAACCTTATTCATTTTATTTTTAAGCATTTTTTCATATCAATTATCAATGTTTTTTATTTGTATTTGTGATATTGAAAAAGATGGACTTTATTAATTTGACAACATTAATGATAAATAAACAATTATTAAAAGAAAACTAATTATAGCTCATCACTATTTTATATTCAATATGTGTATTAATATTATAATATACTTTTTGTATTTATTTATATTTTGTTTTCCGTAACATTTTCCATGACACCCGAAAATGATTTTCGACATATTTTCAAAATATTTATCAAACACTTGAAAATGAATTTTTTTCATTTTCCAAAAATAATTTTTCGGAAATCATTTGCTGGGAATCGTTTTTCGTGAAACAAATGGACCCTTAATAATTTCTTCACACATTAGCTAAAATGAAAGAGCCTACATATTTTGAAGTAGGTTTCAAGGGTTTCGTAATTAATCCAATATATATCATGTTAAGAAATGACATTTTATTTTCATAATTGAAATTTAAGAAAGGTTTTACTCCACATGTCCTGTTGGACTTTTTTTTGGTCAAAATGAATGTTTTTCAAGTTCAAATTTGTTGTAATTTTATGATTATATGTATATATATTGAAGGAACGCGATGCCACGGAAACTCAATATGGAACGATGTTACTGCCAATGTTGCAGTGAATGTTGCAACAATGGCTGTAACAATGTGAACTAAAAGTGTTTCACAGAAATTTGCAGCGGAAGTTTTGTTTTGTGATTTGAAACCTAACACACTTAGGAAGACAGAAAATCACACAAAAACAATCTACAAGAATCAATCTTGTAGATCAAGCCTCAAGGCAACAAATTGTATTAAACTCAACAACTGTTTTTAACACTAAACAGTTAACACAAAAATTCTCACAAGATATAGAATCTTGGAGAATCACAAAACCACATAAACAACTAGAACAAACGTGGGAAGAAAGACTAAAAAACAGCTACCAAAACAACAAAACAAACTAAACCACAAAAACAGAACTTCAGGATACACAAGGTCGTGTTCCTGAAGTTTCAAACAGCAGCAGCAGGTGTGAGACTTATAGTCTGTAGAAAGATCTTCGTGTATGGGATGTTTTTCTCTTTTCTCAAGCACGACACATAAGACTTCTAATCAAAACTCTCTTACGCATTTACGAATAGCAAGCTCTCGAATATGATCGTAGTCTTGTAAGCTTACTGCCCTGGCCACTGATATAGTTCTCTTAATCTTCTCTTACAAGTCGCCAATTGCTTCATGATCGCCTCCAATATATACACAGCCTCTGCCCGCAAAGAAGGAAAACACAATCCTACTAGGAAAGAGATTAGTTCAATATTAAGAAAGATTATGTTTCCTATTAAGACTAAGATACATCAAATAACTAATTTATTTACATAAATCTAGTTACCAAAATATATTGCAAGATATCTTTCCTACCAAAACTATGATACATGGAATAACTAAATTATTTTGCGAGATTTAGTTACCAAACATATAGCTAAATCTCCAAAATCTTTTGAAAGATTTTCCAAAGATTTTCCTATCAAAAAACACACTAATCTACCAAAAATAATCTAAACAAAATCTAACACCTAAAATAAACATTGACTAAATTAAAATTCTTCTTTGACCAAGAAAGGTGAAAACAAGATAAAATAGGTCATGCCTATTTTACCCTTACAATCTCCCCCTTTGTTGAACCTTTCTGGTCAAATCAAAATACAAGTGTTTATTCAACACCAATCAAATCACCTAACCTCGCATTGGTTAGAAAATCTCATCTCCCACGAATTTGTGCAAGGAGCACAAATCGAGAAATCATCATCACCATCACAAGAAACACTTGATCACTCTCCCCTATTTGGCCAGACCGAAAGGAAGAGGGATACACATTTTTAGGAACTCTCAAAAATCAAGATTTTGAAAAACACAATAAAGTGTTCACCAAGATTTGATCACACCACTTAGCAAAAACTGAGCACATCATATCCAAATTCAAAACCTCTTAGTTTCACACAAAAAATTAGACAACCACTAAATATTTTCAACATGAAGATTTTTGAAATTGATTTGCACACGTTTATATTAGGACAAAATTTCACCAAGCCGATATCGATGCCAACAATGCATGTCCTAAAATGTTATGCTGCCTAAAAACATGATGACTAAAAGCTAGGCAAAAAATAATTAAAAAATGCAATCACACACAAGTGATAAAGACTAGATCAAAGGATGTAGTTCTAATGTTGTCGCATTGGGAGATGCATTCGCCAAAAATTGTGATTTTATTTTCAATTTTGCTCCTTTTTTTTTTTTTTTTCAACAAATTTCTCTCCCAAGATCATAAAATTTTTCACAACCAAAATCCATAGGTACTTTATTTCCCTAGAATATAGCTTTACTTTATTTCAAGCTATAAAAACATGCCACTTGGAACCTTTCACACTATTTACCAAGGGAAGCATTTTTGCATTTGATCAACCCATGAAATCCGAGGATTCATAGTCCCAAAAAAAAGGTGCCACAACCTTGTTCATAGGTAGCTCTTTTCCTTTAGGTAGCTTTCACACTTTTTCAATTAAAGGGAGTCAATTTACTCAAGATCAACCCATGAGAACCTAAGTTCCATAGTACCTTGACAAATTGCAGCATCCCAAAAATTTCAAAAGGTAGCTCTTTCCTTTGTGGACTTTAAACATACTCAAGAACTGGGAGAGAGATAGGAGAATCATAACAATGAAATCACAACAGATTTTGAATGAAATTCCCAAGCAACCACAAGAGATACATACATGTGAGACAATTGATCTAGAGTGCCCTCTAAAGACAAAATGCAATCATGCCTAATTTTTTTTTATAATTAACTAAGTGTAAAAAATCGTATGGCACACAAAACACAAGAGATTTCCAACGATTGAAAAATCTCTCAAAAAACAAGACACTTAGCAAATATATCAGCAAGATGATTTTCGGTCCGAACATGTTCAATGCAAACAATTTACATAATCAACCAAGTCTCCAAAAAAAATGGTGTCTTATATTAATGTGATTAGTTCGAGAATAATGAACTGGATTTTTGTGCTAAGCAAAATGCATAGGTGTTATAAAAAAAAACAAGGTTAACACATCAATGTGAACACATAATTTTTGATCATTTGAAGCATCCATAAAAGATTTAAGGCTTCTCTCAAAAATATTTTGATATGCATGCAAATTTTTGAGATTCAACCTTACTTCTTCTCCTTGTGTATATGCCATCATGAATATCACCTATTACTTGAGAGATTGGATGGTTTTTCTGAATACGGCTAGGAATATCATGGCTGCAACCATTCAAATTTGACTGATTTTCTGAATGTACAGTACCTGATTCGAAAGTTCAGGACCTGTTTCGAATCTGCCAAGTTTCTGTCAATGTTGCTCCCATTGTTGCAACATTGGGTGAAACATTGGGTGACACATTGAATCACATTGGCTGAACTTTCAGGCTCTGTCTGATCATGTGCAGATTTACAGGTTTCAGATGCTGGTTCTGAACATTTTGGAGGAGAGATTCATCATAGGGCGGCTTAGAACCGGGACATATATCAAAGGGTTCACAATATTTGGACTTGCCTTTGTCATTACTACCCCATGGAACCCCATCTGTTTAAAAACTTTGGGTTGGAGATTT
>CM028379.1:74523228-74567274 GCA_013146195.2 Codonopsis lanceolata | reverse complement strand
GATGAATAAGTTACGATTGATTAAAGTATGGTTGTTGGAAGTGGGTTTATCCCACATTGGAAGATTAACAAAAATTTGAGTGGTTTATATACAAGTACCTTATGTGATAAGGGTAAGCTTGTATAGAATATATGCTCTCTCTCGCACACGCCTGAGCAAGGGGGGCTGCAAATCATGGTCCAGTTTCATGTGCGAGCATGTCCTGCGGACACGAATGTTGGGCCAAATTTTCCCGTTCAGACCAACCCATGTTTTGTTAATTATTCTTTTGGTTTTTTTACTCCAACATTTATAACAGACTTTATGGGTTGTTATTACCAACTTTAATGAGAGATTTTATTTATCTATTGATGATGGATTTATTTCATCATCAATGTGGTCCTTAATTAGTCTCAATTTTCTCCTATATAAGGAGATTATTTCCACAATTACAGAACACAATCAAGAATAATCTACGTTTCTCCTCTGCATTCTGCAAATCGTTGAGCGTATTCCTTTGGCCTTCTATTTACTTATTGGTGATAGAGTCAGACACAAATTCAGTTCGCCAGAATATTCCTTAGTGCTGATGGTTTCTCCGGTGTCTCCGTTGTATCCTCGGAGATAGATGTCCATTAAAGCTTCCAAGCATAGACGGGAAATGGACGAATCTGTTTTAAGGAAATTGTGTGCGACACATGCCTCGGACTTGAAGGTTGATCACAACTCTATAACAGCAGACATTGTGTGAAGCACCATCATACTTGAGCCCACCAGCAGACATGAAGTCCACCAGCAGACTTGAAGTCCACCAGTAGACCTGAAGTTCACCTGCAGACTTGAAGTGCATCAGCAGACATGAAGCCCACCTGCAGACTTCAAATATAGAGCAGTAACTATTCCTATTGTCTTCAATTCTGTAATTTGTTTTGATTATTGTTTTTGCCTGTACTATTTTCTAACACTTGCCACATGTAATTTTTCTTTCTCTTCACTCATTTTACATATTGTTGAGCTGAGAAAGTATTTCGATTGAATACCATGGATTTAAAAATTGTTAAGTTAACCAATTAATGGTTCTTGTACTTTTTGTCCTTTTTGGAATTTTTGCACATACAAAAATTCAGAACAATCAATTATAATTCCAACCCCAATTTAGGAGTACATCGTTGTTGTATGCGGATAATTACATCTTATAAAGAGCTCGTAAGGTTATGATGAAACTGGAAATAGCATTCTTTGTGCTCATAAAAAATTTACCTTGTGGAGAGATACATTTCACCGTTGAAGCATTTACGAATTTCTGGATTCGAAAGAAGTTCATAATTTTTGTATGGGAAAACCCTGATATTGTCAAATAAAACATATCAAAATAGAATAAAATTATTAGATTAAGTTGAGGCACTGACCAAACCAACATGAGTAGTTTTAAGAAATAAAATAAAAGCCTGAAATTGAGAAAAAAGTATAATCAATAGATTCTTATATATAACACATTCGACATTTTTAGACATCAACTTACAGATGTTTCTCCAACAAAAATACCAATATACAATTCCAATTTAGGGATTATTCTTCAACAAAAATATAACAAAAGAGTATAAACACGATGTGTAACAATTTTTCTCCCTCTTCTCTCAATTTATAGATTCTAGAAAGTTTCCCGTGTAACAATATGAAATTTTCTAACGCTTGCCACATGTAATTCTTCTTTCATTTCACTCATTTTACAGATTGTTGATCTGAGAAAGTGTAAAACCCCGATACTTTATCTAATTTGATTAAAAAATAATAATAAATGAATTTAATACTAGTTTTATTATGATTTGAACAAATTATAAAGTGTTGACTTATTTATCATAATAGTTTCATGAAGTATATCATCCACTTTTTAATGTTTGAGTAAGATACATTTTAATGACTTCTTTATGTATAGTTGGCATATATATACATATATATATACATACATACATATATATATATATATATATATATATATATATATATATATATATATATATATATATATATATATTATTATTATTAAATGGGCAAATTTGTGGAGAGATGATTAAGGTTTATATCTCACTAAGTTTTCTAGCCTAGCCGCCATACAAAACAAAATTGGTAGTAATCGCTCCATCGGTGGCCGTGTGAGCGAGAGAGTTAGTGACTCATCGTTTTGAGTTGCCTTGTTGGAGATTTCCTTGGCATGAAGACTTCTACTCATCTTTTATTTCATTCATTCAGCCGTGTAACATAGCAGAGAGATACAAGAGGAGAGGGAGCCATGAATACTGGTGGTGCGCCCGCCATAGTTTGAGCCTTGATCGATTATTCCGGCCTCTTTCCTCCCTTATGGACTCCATTTGAGGTATTTGAGACCTGAACCTTCCTCCATTTCAGTCATCATCTCCATCTTCATCTTCATTGGTCCACCGATAGAGAGAGTGAACCAGTGTGTGTTCTTGGTGTTTGTGTGTGTTTCGGTGATTCCCGGAGCTCCGTCCAACCAATCGACGAGCCGAGACCACCGTTGGAAAGCTCTCGACGAGGAGATCGTTTCCCCACTATCCATTTTTAGTTTCTGTAGGTTTGTTAAATTCCGATTTTGGTACGTGACTAAAACCCTTACTCCCTCTTTCTAACTCAAATGAATGCTAGGTTGCTAGAGACTTGATTCTCTTGATTTATTGTGTTATTACATATCTATGTAATGTGTTTCTTTGGGGTTTTGATTACTTAATATATGGGTTTGAATTCAAATGGTTGTTGTTGGGTTTATGGAATTGATGTGGAAGGAAATTTGGTTGGAATGGGGGTGTTAGGAACATGATATTCAAAATCAGAAAATTCTCAGGTTTAAGCCAAATTCGGAAAAATACTGGTACTAATCTACTAAATAGAACTTCCTAAAAATATTATATGTTGTAAATTTTTATGTTACAAAATTTTCTGTAAATGTTCATGAATATTCGAGTTCGGGAAGTATTTTTTTATAAATCACGAACCATGGCTGCGACAGTGAGTCTGAACATGGGAAAACTGGTTATTAACATCATCTTAATGTGATCATAAATCGATTAATCCAAATCCAATTGGAGTGTTTTAAAATGGTAAACTCTAGATCAATGAGTCTAGTTTGTGTAAATGTAATATATGTCTCATTTGGATAAATGAAGAAGTTTTGGTGAAATTTGTATGATAGACATGCAGTACAGGCCACAACATAAAAACAGATTTCTGACATGAACTTGGAGGGGCTGTATTTTGATGAATAAAAGTCCAAATAGAGTTCTTTAAAGTTCTAATTTATAGTTTCAAGATTCTAGTTTCTGAATATATAAAATTCATGAAATTTGGAGTTGTGAGGAATTTTTTTTTTTAGGAAACAGGGACGGCACCCTGCTAGATTTTATTAATTAGAATAAAAAGGATACAAACTTGAGGGGGACAACCAGCCTGGCCCTTATAATTGGGAGGACAAAGGAGCCTTACCTCGGAAAGGAAATTACAAAACAAATAAGAAATCTCTAACAAGCCAAAACAAAAAAACAATCAGGAGATCCGAATATACGGGGTTTCCACTTTGTCAAGAGCAATAAGTCCTTTAATTTTAGGGGGAGAGAAGAACAGGACTCAAAAGAAAAGTCACGACCCTCATCAAGGCCAAAATTAGCTAAGCCGTCAGCCACTGGGTCGGTTTGTCACATAAAGTATCTTGATTGAATACCATGGATTTAAAAATTGTTAAGTTAACCAATTAATGGTTCTTGTACTTTTTGTCCTTTTTGAAATCTGTGCACATACAAAAATTCAGAACAATCAATTATAATTCCAACCCCAGTTTAGGAGTACATCGTAGTTGTATGCGGATAATTACATCTTACAAAGAGCTCGTAAGGTTATGATGAAACTGGATATAACATTCTTTGTGCTCATAAAAATTTTACCTTGTGTAGAGATACATTTCACTGTTGACGAAGCATTTGCACACTTCTGGATTCGAAAGAAGTTCATGATCTTCGTCTGGGAAAACCCTGATACTATCAAATAAAACATTTCAATATCGAATAAAATAATTGGATTAAGTTGAGGCACTGACCAAACCAACATGAAAAGCATTAAAAAATAAAATAAAAGCCTGAAATTGAGAAAAAAAAAGTATAATCAATAGATTCTTATATATAACGCATTCAACATTTTTAGACATCAACTTACAGATGTTTCTCCAACAAAAATATCAATATGCAATTCCAATTTAGAGACTATTCGTCAACAAAAATATAACAAAAAAGTATAAACACGATGTGTAAAAAATTTTCTTCCTCTTCTCTCAATTTATAGATTCTAGAAAATTTCTCGTCTAAACACAATGGATTCGAAAAATGTTTACTTTATTTAGGTTAAACTACTCCAAAGGTTTTTCTATGTTTCATCCTTTTTTTGTGGGAACAAAGTGGTGAGTGGGATAAAATGCTACATCACTGGAGGTGAGATACATCTCTTAATCCCCGTACGTACCACCTCTTTAATCTGGTATCGCTCGGGGCATTGTTCAGCCTTGACGAGGGCGTAAAAAATTTAAGTGGGGGGAGATTGTAATACAACATGGTACTAACATCATCCATGGACTTCGGTCGACTTGTGGTAGGCCTGAGAGATCCAAGGTGTTAGGTGCTTAGTAGGCTAGTGTGTGGAATATACATAGTAGACCAGGTTTTCGTGCCTAGGCGTTATAAATGGTATCAAAGTGGTTCTTGGTTGTAAGTGTGGGATCAAAGTGATGTGTGGGCCAAATTGCTACATCACGGGAGGTGAGAGACATCTCTTGACATCCGTACGTTCCACCACTCTAATCTGGTATCGCTCAGGGCATTGTTCGGTCATGACGGGGACGTAAAAAATTAAAGGGGGGATACTGTAATACAACAGGGTACCAATATCATCCATGGACTTTTGGGTCGACTTGTTAGTCCTGGGAGGCCAAATGTGCTAGGTTCTTAGTAGGCCAGTGTGTGAGAGACACGTAACGGAACAAGCTCTCGTACCCGAGGCATTACAAATGGTATCAAAATGGATCCTGGCTATAAGTGTGGGAACAAAGTGGTTCGTGGGCTAAAATGCTACACCATGGTAGGTGAAAGACGCCTTTTTATCCCCGTACGTCCCACCTCTTGAATCTGGCATTGATCGAGGCATTAATCGGCCTTGACGAGAACGTAAAAAATTTAAGTGGGAGGATATTGTAATACAACAAGGTACCAACGTCATCCAAGAACTTTTGGGTTGACTTGTGTGGTAGACTTGGGAGACCCAATATGATAGGTGCTTAGTAGTCTAGTGTGTGAGATACACGTAGCGGACTAGGCTCTCGTGCCTGGGGCGTTATAAATGGTATAAGATCATGTTGTGGCTGTAAGTGTTGAACAAAGTGGTGTGTGGGCCAAAATACTACACCACGAGAGGCGAGAGCCACCTCTTGATCCACGTAGGCACCACATCTTGAATTTGGCATCGCTCGGGGCATTGTTCTGCCCTGACGAGGACATAAAAAATTTAAATGAGGGAGATTGTTATACAACAGCGTACCAACATCATCCATGGACTTTTAGGTTGACTTGTGGTAGGTCTGGGAGACCCAATGTGCTATGTGCTTAGTGGGAAAGTGAGTGGGATACACGTAGGGAACCGGGCTCTCGTGTCAGGGGCGTTACAATATGCCTACTTAAAGACTATGTAAATATAGGAAACTATGTATGTATATGTAAATATATACATTTGTATTAACTTCTCAAAGCCGAGTCAGTGTATTTGATGGTAGTTATAGCAGAGGACTAGAGTTGCACAAAATCATGCATCGGGATGCACAAAATAAGGCACTTTCATGCGTCGTGATTTACAAATGATGAATCGCAATACATGCCTTTTCCGGTAACAAAAAAATATAGAGCTGTAAATCGATTGAAAACTTTGAAAAGGATACTGTTTTTCCCAATATTTATCCTCCCCTTACTAGACCACCCAACTAACTTGCTAAAAGCTTAACCCAACCTAATACAACCTATTATCTTAAGGGTTGAGGCAAATAACCAGTGTTAATCAACTATATGGGGCACTTTAAAGTGTGTTTAATAAACCTAATAACCCAATAGTTACTCTTTAATATTATAAATTAGAACAACCTTTGGCCACTTCCTAACCAACTTACCATGAACTGCTACCATTGACGATGCCAATAACCACCACAACATGCCACTGGTGTCGATGACCACCGAAACCACCGCCGTGGTTGATGATTTTTGACTGGTTACCACTGTTAGTGAACCCTCACCATCAGCGACAACCTCTTACAGCCAACACTACCACCACCGTTGATAACATTATGCCACCACATGTTTTAGTTAAAAAAAAATAGATATTAATATAACTTTGTCTTTTTTAAAAATTTGAACCTAAACCATTAATGACGGGTAAAATTTTGATTATTTTCATTAGACATGGTTGAAGCAGGTTTAACTCGAACTATCTATGACTCAACCTATTAACTAAATTGGTTAAAACTTATTTGGACTCGATATAACTTGTAACGTGCACCACTTTTGACAGCCTAGCCGATCAGAGATGATAGGAGGGTAAAAACACATCATGGAGGTGGAGCAAGGGAGAGGAAAGAGAAATAAGGTGAGGTGACTATTTTACCCATGCACAATATCATGTGAAGAGCATGTGATAAGATTTTATCATTTGAAATTGAATGAAATTGGACTGAACGATCAATTCAGCTAAATTTCGCCAATACAAAGAGTTTATTTTATATAAAAAAAATTGTAGGTAGCAATCAAAAAAGGGGCAAAAAGTACAAGGAGGAATGGTATTGTTTGCCCTTTTATTTAAATAAAAAAAATAACAAGAAATAATTTCAAAACCTAAATCTAATTTTTAACACCTAAAACAAAAATTTTCAAACAAATGTCATTTTCATGAACCCAAATAGAAATTAGAGATTAAAGAAAGAAAACGGAAACTCAATATCCTTGATGTTAGCTGGGATTTTTTATTTTTTTTTAAATTATAACAAACGTGAATCAGTAATACTATCTCCATCCCAAAATTGTTGTCATGTTTGACTTTTTTGATCAAACATGATGTGTTTTAACAACATAATTGGCATACATACTTTTATTTTATTTAAATAATTAAACATGTGATTTATAGTATTTTAAAATTATTTCAAATTAAGTGTTTCATGATTTTAAAAATAATTAAAACATATACATCAGATTTTCTATTGCAAAACATACTTGTTGACAAAAAAGAGAGAGAGTCAAACATGACTATAATTCATATGACTTCTATAGAGATATAAAGTGCGCTCATTAAATGAAACTTTCCCATCTAAGGTATCTCTCAGAAAAGGACATAGTGAAACATTGGATTTCTTAGCCATTTTTAGTAACATATGTTTTGTGTCACTTCCACGTTTGTACGAACCAATAGAGATCAACTCCACTAGCTCCATGTATTTGATGCATCCAAAAGGCATTCAAAACATCAAATCAACAAGGGAGATCTCTCTTTGATAATGGACGTATCACTTATTCCTAGTGTGAACCACTTCAAATTATGGTGTCTTTACTTTGAGATATTGTTCTTATTATGTTCTACAATTATTTTCTCTTACTCCAACATCATTTTTTGAAGCGTACTTATATGGATATTGCTTTCAAAATCTTTCACTACAAACAGCAACTTGTCACCAAGTTGCTAAAGTTTATTAATACCTTAGTTTCCAATTTTTTACAGGTAATAAGTTATTCAACCCCCCTCTCTAACCTATTCCTAGTCCATTTGGGATTAACAAACACTGCCGATAAGTGGCAACTACGAGGCGGATGCGGATTTTGGTTTGGCTTTGGTCTCATGGTGGAGTACTCATCGAGGAGCTCCCAGTTATATTTAGTTGTCTAATTTGATTGGTATTTTAAGCTCTGTTTATTAGTCCGACTGCCTATCATTTTGGCTTAGGATTCTTTGATGCACGTCTATTATGTTTGACATCTCCAATGCCTACCATGATTATAGTTTGATTGAACTCCGCGAGGACTGCTATTATTGTAGTATTGTATTAGGAAAGAGTAATGTAAATATCACCAAATGAGTACCAAATTCTAGAAAAAAAACAAGTTGATATCAATTATCTTATTTGGCATCTTGTAGAAAAGCATGAATCAAACAAGTTTTAACATTGATTAGAAGAACTTAAAAATGGATGATTACAATTCCCAAAACATTAGAGTACACATAGAAAATACAAAGTGAATTTCAAGGCTAAACATTATTAGTTTTTTATCAATGTATGACAACCATTACACAATTTAACATCTCTTTGTTTAGAAAATCAAATCAAGTTATCAATTTCATGATCATAAATATTGTTATTCCAAGTTTATTTGTCATCATACATGTTTTTAAAATATTCATCTTTAAATGAAATAAGTAGAATATATAACACAAAGAAATATGATTGGAAAGTTGTGTTTAGTACCTTAAAAAGAAGGAAGACCTTTGAAATGCCACGAACAACGATCTTATGATAATTGCCATCATATTTTTAATAGGAACCTACACACTTTAAATGAAAATGGATTAGTCAATGTATATAAAGGAAAACTGGTTTTTTGAATTAGGTTAATTGTAAACATGTAGAAGTAACAAGTTCATTGTAATAGGTATTCATCTCATACCTACTTAATTGTGTTCTTTCAATAAGTAGTAAAGGAAGTATCATTTACTAGTAATCCAATATTCAATATTTGATGAAAATTAGGTTCCGTTTGTTTCACGAAAAATAAATTATGGAAAACGTTTTCCTCATTTTCCGGTATTTGATAACCTTAAGAAAATGTAGTCAACGTAAAAAAAATTTCCGAGGCAACAGAAAATGAAGCCTTCTTTTCTAGAAAATGTCTTGCAGATTTATTTTCCGTAAGTCATTTTTCGAATGTTAGTACCCTTCCTCCCACTTCCACAATTACACATTTAAATACACGTACAATATTTCACTCAACAAATAAATTATTTAGAAATATAAATGAAGTTTGAGCATATTATTTATAAATTAAAATTTTAATAATTAGTCACTATGTCTTAAAATTAGTGTCTACTATATTATTTAAGGACGTCCTAAACATTATTCATTTTATTTTTAAGCATTTTTTCATATCAATTATCAATTTTTTTATTTATATTTGTGAGATTGAAAAAGATGGACTTTATTGATTTGACAACATTAATGATAAATAAATAATTATTAAAAGAAAACTAATTATAGCTCATCACTATTTTATATTCAATATGTGTATTAATATTATAATATACTTTTTGTATTTATTTATATTTTGTTTTCCGTAACATTTTCCATGACACCCGAAAATGATTTTCGGCATATTTTCAAAATATTTATCAAACACTTGAAAATGATTTTTTTTTCATTTTCCAAAAATAATTTTTCGGAAATCATTTGCTGGGAATCGTTTTCCGTGAAACAAATGGACCCTTAATAATTTCTTCACACATTAGCTAAAATGAAAGACCCTACATATTTTGAAGTAGGTTTCAGGGTTTCGTAATTAATCCAATATATATCATGTTAAGAAATGACATTTTATTTTCATAATTGAAATTTAAGAAAGGTTTTACTCCACATGTCCCAAGATTATTGTCCTGTTGGACTTTTTTTGTCAAAATGAATGTTTTTCAAGTTCAAATTTGTTGTAATTTTATGATTATATGTGTGTGTGTGTATATATATATATATATATATATCAAATTTGCACTTGAATAACATTTGGTTAAACAAAAGAAGAGTTACCAGGAAAATAATTTTTGGATGGATGGAGTATTATTTTTGTGGAATGCAAAGAAAAAAAAATTAATCATAGCAACCTTCAAATTTATATACTAGTAGCTCATTAGATTGGTGTATATGTGTGCCCACAAGAACCTAAGATCCACACAAATGGTAAAATTAAATAGTTATTCATATATAGATATGAGTGTGTGTAAACAAATACTTGTACAATAAAGAGATTATAACTACATGAAGTTTGTCATATAAAATATGATGTGCAACAATAAACACTAAATTAGATCAACAACATATAACTTACATATTAAATAAGACTTGTTAAAGCTATAAGATATTAATTTAAGGGAAACTAGATGGATGATGGTTCAATAAAACAAATTTCCAAAAATCTACATATCAGTGAGAAATGTCCCCCCCTTTGTTTATAGTACATTCAAGTGCTAAAGAAGAAGAAGAGAAGTTATAACTACATGAAGTTTGTCATATACAATAAGACGTGCAACAATAAACACTAAATTAGATCAACAACATATAACTTACATATTAAATAAGACTTGTTAAAGCTATAATATATTAGTTTAATGGAAACTAGATGGATGATGGTTCAATAAAACGAATTTCCAAAAATCTACATATCAGTGAGAAATGTTCCTCCCCTTTTTTATAGTACATTCAAGTGCTAAAAAAGAAGAAAAAGAAGAAGAAGAGCAATATGGTAAGAAGAGCAATATGTTGGTTGGAGAGAAAGCCTTGTAAAACCATAATTGTTCAAAACCTTCTTTATATACAACAATCCCTCCCGAATAGACAGTTGGGATCAAATATTTATAATACCACAAATATAAATGAATTTGGATATAAGAACAAATAACTAAGATCGAGCGAACTTATACAATATGTGATTTACCAAATTTTATGATATGGATTTCACAGTGCAAGAAAATATAAATTTTGTCATATACAATAAGATTTGCAACAATAAACACTAAATTATATCTATGATGTATAATTTACATATTCTATAAGACTTGTTAAGACTATAAGAGAGTAATTTAAGGGTAACTAGGTAGATGATGGTCAAAGTTCTTCATCAAAAGAATTTTCGAAAATCTAGAACCATTTTATTGCTCATCTACAAAACAGTGAGGAATGTCCCTCCCCTATTTTATACTACATTCAAGTGTTATAGTTATATTAAAAAATAAAATTAAGACATTTAATTAGAACATTTCAATGAAAAACATATTTAAAAAGAGAAATGATAACAACAAATCATTGAGGGAAGATTAAATACCAAAAAGAAAAAAGAAAAAGAAGGAGGATTATCGGTTACCTCCAAGTTTAGTTCAATTACTAAATTAAGCCACAATCTCTATAATGAATAAGAGATCTTCGAGCATCGAAAGCATGAATTCCATAAAGAGGGAGATCTATAGATAGAGAGAGCGAGAGGGAGGGAGATAGATAGAGAGAGAGAGAGAGAGAGGGAGATAGATAGAGAGAGCGAGAGAGAGAGAGAGGAGAAGAAGAAGAGCAATATGGTGGTTGGTGTGAAAGCCTTATAAAACCCTAATTGTTCAAAACCTTCTTTATATACAACAATCCCTCCTCGAATAGACGGTTGGATTAAAATTTTAGAATACCGCATATATAAATGGATTTGGGTATAACAACAAATAACTAGGGTCGAGTGGACTTATACAATATATGATTTATCAAATTGTATGATATGGATTTTAGAATGCGAGCAATTATGGACTCGCTAATTCTTTATGCATTTTTCCAACTACTTAGGCCCACGAGCACTTAAAGCAAATTTCCTATCTCCAAATCCCTTCTAAAGGCCCATAACATGTCATGGATTCTTGTACATAAGTACTTATCTAAGTGTATTTGAGATTGGGCGTCAAAATATCTCGCCGTTTCCGTTTTATTCAATGTTAGTGTAATTATATCCATTTGTACACAAATCTAACATATGAACTATTAAAAACTTGAAACATTGTAGTAAAAAACAAAGTTTTTCTTGTATTTGGGAAGATTTGTGAGTGATAGGATCACCAATTTCCTGTGTTCCCATATTATTGTGTGCAACTTATTTTAATGAAAGACATGAATCAAATTAATAATTTGGGATTAGGAGCAACCTAATTATGTGTGCCTTCGCATGGATCCACAACAATAAATCCTCCTCATTGGCCGAGGAAGCTTTATTTGAGAAACATAACCAAATGATTGACACACATAACATCACTCTCTCTCTCTCTCTCTCTCTCTCTCTCACATCTCAACATTTGTTTTTGAATAGAAGCTATCAGTAAAGTTGTTTTAATCACATTTTTTGGGAGTAGCAGGACTATTCTGATTATTTAAAAGTTTGATTGAAAGAGGAAATCTTTAAAGAGAGTACATGGGTTACTTTTGTCTCTAATCATGATTCCTAGTGTAATGAAATACACCAAGTAGCAAACTTTAGAATACTATTTAGGCCAAAGTACATTTGCCAATCTAAAGTATACATCAAATCCCAAAATGTACCACAATGTAAAACTTTTTCAAACTTCATACGTGACGTTGTCATTTGTCCCATTTTCTCCTGTCCCGTACATGGACATTATATACTTGACGTTTAGTTGCACCTGGCTTCCACGAGGGAGGAGGGGGCAATTGTGTCTTTTTGCCTTACTTAAGAGGGGTAACTACGTGTTTTTGCCTTATATGTTGAACACCAATGATGTGTAGTGCACAACATTAAATAAAGGGGGTCTAAGTGTTAAACAAACATCTTTTAGGAAAAAAGGGAATTTTGATGGTGCTTCTTCATCCATGTTGATTACTTTTGGCGTCTTCACCATCTTTGACCATTGGCTGCCAAACCACCAATATCACACCCTATCTCTCTATTTTACATGTTAGAACATTTTTTTTACATAGGACTTCTACACCCAATCAAGCACATGATTATGTTTTTCACATAAGCATAATGAACTTAAATTGAAGACATACCAGAACCAATTGACACCATTAGTACAAAGCAATTGAATCCGATCAACTGTATTACGAAACAAGAATCTTCAAATCAGGTGGGTTTTGATTTATACCCCCTTATCTATCTCACATAAAATGGAACGTTTGTATTTTGTGGAGACGACTGCTAGGGTAAAATAATGTTACAAACCCTAATCCGCAAAATACTTTAAATAGATAGAGGGTGGAACAAAACTCTAATGTGTAATCAATCTCCCACCATCCATCAAGGTGTAGAGATTTATTGGGCCTATTAAGATTTAATATACTTTAAGTGCATTATATAAATAATTTATATAAGCTCATAATGTTATTTGACTTTTATAATTAATTAAGGCTCATACCCAATAAATAGTTTATTCTAAGTTGAAACCGTGGGTCATAAAACATGGGCTAGACCCTGTCGGGTCTAACATTGTCCCACTTGACCAAGATCATACTTAGAATAACCTCATAAGTGTGGTTTAATAAGAACGAACTATCATCCCTTAAGTTAGGTCATATTTTACAAACTACTATAATCAAATCGAAAGCAGTATTTGTGTCTATTATTGTCACACAACCATCTTTCGGTTATGATCACAATATCCTAATAAAACATGATAGTCAAATACCTTTATAGCATGAACAAATATCTGACGGTTTCATAAAAATAACGATACAACCATGTTCATGAGGTTCAACTTAAGTGTTAGTTTCATAAACCTCAAATGTGCATTTTAAAGAAGTAACTAACCGTTAGTCATGATGTCCAAAATCAAGAAAACATAAAGTGAGCACTTACAAAGTAGTCTTTATAGCAGTAACCCATTATCAAAAAGGAAAAACTTCCTACCATACCCATGCTAACAACATGTTTTCGAAATAGATTGGGTGGCAAGCTTTTCGTCATGGGATCCACTAGCATAGCGGATGTACTAATTTGCTTAATATATACTACTTGATCATGGACTATTCCCTCACAACAAGATACTTGATATTGATGTGTTTTGTAGCATCACTTGGCTTGTTGTTCTTGGAAAAGAAAACAATAGCTTGATTATCACAATGTATCGAAAGTTGTCTAGATATGATATCAACCACTCTAAGTCCGGTAATGAAATTCTTCAACCAAACACCATGACAAGTAGCCTCATAACATGCTACGAACTATGCCTCCATAGTGGAAGAAGCCGTTAATGATTGCTTAACACTCTTCCAGGAAACTGGTCCTCCAACAAGCATGAATATGTTAGCTGATGTGGATTTCTTGGTATCAATGCATCCAGCAGAATCAGAATAGCCAAAAACCTCAAGGCTATCTATTTTTCTATATGTAAGCATAATGTCTTTGGTATCTTAATTGTAAGTAGCGCATTACTTTATTGGTTACTTTCCAGTGACCCATTCGTAGGTTTATCTGATAATGTCCAAGCATACCCGCTGCGTACGTTATATCTAGGCGAGTACAAACTTGAGCATAAATTCTTGAGAACAAGTGTGCATGTTGAACTTGTTGAGTACCTTTTCAATATAATCCTTTTGAGATAAGCGAAAAATACCCTGAGACCTATCACGGTGAATCTCAATGCCTAAGACATAAGTGGTTTCACCAAGATCTTTTGTATCAAAATTCTTTGAAAGAAAGGATTTGGTCTCATGCAACATGTCTTTATCACTACTTGCAAGCAAAATATCATCAGCATACATGACTAAGATGATAAATTTACTCCCACTAACCTTTAGGTATATACATTGATCCACTGCATTCTCAATAAATCCATTAGATGCCACCAGGTTTACTTATTTGCGAAGAGGACTGGGTATGATCGATCCTTATGCTTAAATATAACTATATTATTCCCTAGGTGTTAAAGTTTTTTTTTCATACCAGTAGACTTCAATTGAGTACTAATTATGCTCCTCTTTGGAAACAGTCTCATCACTATGTTAAGTTCAAGTTAGTATTCAGTTAAAGTAACTATTTCAAAAAGGTAACCTTTTACTAACTTAAAAGGACTGGATCTCACTTTCTACTGTTAAGTTTTAAAATATCAATTTTTTGATAAACAACTGTTGATCATCTAAGCAATTCTTCATAAAGTGACTTTTCATTTGCCTATTTAAGGCAATGAACCACTAGTTCCAAAACTCTATAAACCCTTAAAGCTATCTTTCAAAAAAAATCACTACTCGCTGCAAATCTCTCTCTCTCTCTATTTCTCTGGTTTAGCTTATATGTTTTCTTCCTCACTTCGACAATGGTAAGAATCTTTACTCTTCACTATATATATAAGCATTGTCTTAAAGTTAAGTTTTAAGATTCTGGTAGAAATTTGAAGTGTCAGACTTGGTACAACCCAAAGGCATCATTCCATTTGGTTTGTAAAACCAAAAAATGCACAACCAAAAAATTATTCTGGAAATCTACAAGAAGATGAAATGAAGACTTCTAATTAGATCCTCTCTCATGTGATTTTGGAAATACATAAGAAGATCTACGATATTTTCTTAGATATCTTATAGAATAGATTATAGGAGAAATCGAAACTGTGGCACCCCGACCCGGATTCCAATGCGAAACCCCAAGTCGGACCGCCCAAATATACACAAGTAAGCATGCGCAAGTAGGATTATAAAATTCATATGGCGCAACATCGCATACAAACAACAACTCGGCTACACTTGGCCGGAAAATAATCTTAAAATAAACAAGTCATCGGCGACGTTACAGCCGGAACCCAACAACTACTCCTACAATTTTAACACATGCATATAATATCCTCAACGGCCACAACATGCCGGAGACAACAACAATAATATTTAAAAGAGCTTTAGCGGAAGAAACTGTAGTGAACCATTCACATATAAACAAGCTCGACCTATAAGTCGGCATACAAAAGATTATAAGTCTTAAGTCATAAGGTTATACTACAACAACAAAAACCCCAAAGTCAAGTCTAGGTGACTTGCTTCCCAACGTCCTTGCCAAAACAAAAGTCTAATTACAAATCCCAAAAGAACAACCTTCTAGCTCGCAATCAACTAATGCGGTTATGGCGAGTCTAGCGAAATCCGTCTCCTTGGCTCGGATCTAAGGAAAACAAAGTAAACAAATAGGGTAAGTCGAAAGATTTAGTAAGTTACTAAAAAAAATGCATGTTCATGTTATAGCATGACATTTATCACAATTATGGCTCATGTTCTTCATATAGCACTTAGCACATTATTCACATAAGTGCGGAAAAATAAATCATACAAGTAGGATATGATATAGTCACGGCCGCTTCGTAGCTCCTGAAATAAACTTTGTTATACTGGGTTGTGCCATCGATGTTTTGTGAATTCATCGACTTATACCGAGAACCGACTCGATTTAATTAGCAGCCAATGCGGCACGTATTGATACGGCAAAGGGGCTACTTCCCCACTGCGGCCCACAGTGGAGGTGTGTGTGAAGTCCCAGATGCGGCGATCCATAGCGAGCACGAATCTCACAATTCGTGAAGGCGATGCATCGTCCCACCCTGACGTAATAAACAAAACAAATAATGCCAGCTGGACTCAATGTGATGCACAAGTAGATATTTACTTGACTTAAACCAATTAAGGATTGAATCCGACAAGAGCGAACTCATCCGAGCAAGTAGGGTATTAATCTCTACCACAAAACATGTCAAGGCAATTAATTGCTCAAAACCAATCATGCACAACAACTTGTTGCAAACAATTAATCTAAGTTCATATTTGAGTAAACCCAATCAAACGGTGTCCAAACTTCGTAGGGATTGAAATTAGGGTTCAACATGTTCAAATCTTCCCTAGAGTCGACTCCGTTGAGTCTTTACTCTAAATTCCCAATTTTGGAGAAATTGAAGCTATGTGCTTCATAACCCAACCTAGGCCATTTCTAAGTTAAACAAGGTTATAAATTCACCAAAGCATTGTAATGTGATTCATATACATCATAGAGTTCAATTTATAGGATAGAACACATAACAACATAACAACTTATCAAATAGGCTTAAATTAGGGCATTCTCATATAGCACCATTTCTATCAACATATATATAATACATGTTTCTAACATGTTCATAACCTTAAATAGACAAGATGAAAGAGTATTATAAACTTTGATAGGCAAGAAATCATCCTATACATGCTTCTAACAAACTCATTCTTTCAAAACACAAGATGAAGGCATAAGAAGCAATTATGTGTCCTCATTGACCTCATACATCATAAGCTTTGTTTCCTTAGGGTCAATGAGAACTAAAACAAAGAAGAAAAGAAGTAACTTACTTGTATTCTACACCCAAGAAAGCAAGGAAGAAAACTATTCGGTTGAAAGTGATCTACTCTTCAAGCTCTACACTTTTTATGGAGGTGGCTTGAGCAAATGGAGGATGGATCATGGAGGATGAAGATGAGAGCTTCAAGAAGCCATGGGAGAGTCTTGGAGAAGAAATCCCGTTTTTGGAGAGTGAAGGAGAGAAATGAGGGTCAAAATCTGCAGATGTGGTGTATATGGGTTTAAAAATTGAGTGGGACAAGTGTCAACATGATGTGGTCTCTTTAAATCTGATTTTGGTAGCTTAATTGATCACTAAAGCACTCTTAATCCACTCTTAAAACTTGTTAGAGATGTTAGGACATAAGTAAGGAGGGTTAGGGAGGTTTAGGGTCAATTAGGATGGGGGGTTAAGGGTGTAATTGGTCACAAATAAGATTGCAAGAGAAAAATTCCGTAGGTGACACCAGTTCTTGAGGCGGGTGCCTCACATATGGCCAGGCGGGCGCCTGGACCTATTTCCAGCTCATGACCATTTTGCAATGCTCTCAGCACTGTCCCGCGAGCTAGTGATCAGAATTCGATGCGAGCGCATGGTCCAGCCCTTGAACTTGGTCTAAACATGTCCTAAATGGTCCCAAACTCATGGGCAACCATTCTAAGGTCTAACCCAACTCAAAACAAGTCGGAAACACACCCGAACAACATTCGGAACAAGGTAGAACAAGGCTCGAATCATGCGACGAATGGTTAACGAATCAAACACCAATCAAACACCAATCATACTAGGATAACTTGGACATGGAAAAGGCTTGTTTAAACATGGTTATGACCTGAATACAAGGCCGAGAACTCAACGAACACTTCGCACGATGAAATATAAGCAATACGAGCAACGAGGGAAATCGCTAAGGCCAAAACAAAGCAATCGAACCGGCGATTCAACAAGCAAGAATACATGATTCTAAACATGTTAAGAGCTTCATGAATGACTTATGAATGATTCTAAATCATATATAGACTATTCAAACATGCTCACAAGCAATATGAATGCATGAACACAAGCAACGAATGGCTAGGGTGCCACAGAAACGAACTATGAAGAAACGAAGAGAGAGAGAAAGACCAAGCGGCGGTTGATTTTTGAGGTTGAGACAATGTTGGACCGACTCCGATAAGTTGAGAGATGGGTGTGAGATGATAGGGGAGAGGTTGAGAGTGGCTGTGACTGTGACACAATGTGGGAGAGGTGAGAAGGGAGTGAGTGTGACGATGGGGGAGAGGTTGAGAGAGAGAGATAGAGATGAAAAATTGAAAACTTTAGGTGTATTAGTGTGCGGCTGTGAGTTGTTGAAATTGGTAAGAGATAAGAAGATAGATTTTGGGTAGAAAATGATTTTAGGTGAATTAAATAATAAATATTATATGCCAAGCCCGATGGTCCAAATCAATATAGACTATATTGTCAAGAGGCCCAAAACAAAAAGTATAAATTATTTATCAAGTGACTGGCAGCTCGTCCCCACTCAAGCCCGCAACCCTTGTGGTCTTTTGCCCATTAGGCCCGCCTCCACACGGGCTTACATTTCATAGCCCAAACCCGCCCCATTTGATGGCGAGGCAGGCATGCCCGACGGGCTTTAGTTCCAATTTGACAGCTCTAATCAAGACAATGCAATTGATGTGCACTAGTGAATATCACCATCTCTACATTTGGCATATTTATCAAAAGGCACTTATTCATCTCAGCAGTGTATTTACAAGGTTCAAAGACTTACGTAAAGACTTTAGTTGTTGCATTTATGACTACGAAGACAAAAACGAATTTTTAGTGGCATAGAATGAGATGTTTGTACTGTCTCCATGACAATAAGTGGCTTATAGGAAGGTTTAATAAAAAGGAAAAATGGGCATTAGTTTATGGACGAGAGACCTTTTATGTAGTAACCACTTAATGTAGTGAGAGCATGAATAGTGTTTTAAAGAGGTATGTTTCATGCAAACATGATTTACATAGCTTTTTTTTTTTTTTAGCATTTTTAGAGATTACTTAATGAGTGTCGCTATGAAGAGTCTCGATATTATTTTAGAGTAAATCAAATTACGCCATGGGTAACATTTGTAGTTGAAATTATGAAACATGGATCTATTGTCCATACTATGGAGTTGCTAAGATCATTCTAAGGAGAGTTGTTTAAATCTTATGATAGCCGTATGAAAGATTGTGTGAGGTTCGGATAGTGACAATGTGACGACCCGACTCAGACTCTAACATGAAATCATTAGGTCGTGTCGTCGAAGTACAACAAACAAGCAAAGCGTAAGGACAGGACGGTGATACGCCAAAAACAAATAACAACTACGGAAGCAATAAATACAGTGATGCCCCGAGCTATCAAGCTCCGAACTAAAACAAAATATAGACACCTCAATTATGTTCCTATATTACAATGTCCTAGAAAATATAATTACAAATTAAAATGGACTAACAAATGTTACTTTCGTTACATTTAAGGGGATCCAAGGCTTAACGGAAACAGAACAAGGTTCAATAGGTACAAAAGATAACCAAAAAGGTGAAAAGTGAAAGAAAAATAGAAAAGGAAGAATCGTCGGGGCGCCACACCCCAATGGCCCGATGTCGCACCTTCTACCTTCTTTGATCTTCAAACTCTTGTCATGCATACATCCACTTGTGGGTTGTGATCTTCAATGATTCCTCCGATTGCCCGTGGCCAGAGCACACTTAGCCAATAGGCAAGCAATGAGAGGCCTCCCTCTCTTACTATAAATAGGAGAGCTCACCTCCTCATTTTCATACTCATACTCATCTCATCTCTCCATTAGGCTGAAGAGAGAAACCCAGAAGACTTTCCTTTCTCTCTCTCTCTCATTTAGGCTGCCAACAAAGAAATCCAGAAGACGCTCCTCTCTCTCTCCTTCAGATACACAAGAAACAATCCTAACAACGTTACCCTGCCAAAATACTGCCAAACCAAACATCACACACACTCCCATGGCACACACTATCTCCGTTAGGCTGCCCAAATCTTGCGGTGAAAATCAATGTGGTGACCCGACCCAAGCCCGATGTGGAACCACGGGTCGGACCGCCCAAATAGGGGGGAAACAAGTAAACACATAAACATGTAAGGACTCAATTTAAAAAAAACGACGTGACGCAACATTGGAGAAATAACACGCCTCGGCACCAAAAGGCCGGAATTTTAAAAACATTTCCTGATATAACAGTTAAGCAATTAAACCATGTCATCGGCAACACTTTATGCCGAAACCCAAGCTAGCAGTTAATGGACAAGAATTAAATAAGAACTAATAGGATGCTCAGCGGAAGTCTTAAAGTAGTGAACTATCAACATGATAACCAAGCTCGGCTTACACAATGCTGGCATCAAAAGGATTACAAGTACTACAAGTGATAAAACTACAAGTAGCTAAGTAAAGGAAGCAAGTACAAGTTCTATACACATTCCCAAGAATAGTCTAATTGACTTGCTTTTAAACCCATCGTCCTTGCAAAATACAAAAGGATAGAAGAAGACATCTAAACCACCTCTTCAACTACAATGTCAGACCAAAAGAGGAATAAAGGAATCACGAACACTGCAAGCCTCAGTGAGAAGGACTTGCTTTGCTAGGATCTAAAGCAGTAAAGGGGAATGGGTAAGTTATAAAGACTTGTAAGCTATCAATCATGCATGTCATGGGAATATGAAACATACAAGGCAAGATATCATCACATAAGCATATAGATCATATATCCAAGATGCACGTTGTTTCACATAGGTGCTCGTAATTAAATCACATAGGATAAGGATATATGGAGAGACGGTGCCGCTACGTAGTTCATGCATACAAGCGTTATCTGGAATGCGAGGTGTCAGATGGATGTTAATACATCGACCTTCCGAGGAGATGCTCAGGATAGACACACCAATGCGCTCGAATGGTTACAACAAAAGGGCTACTTCCCCACTGCGGCCACAGTGGAGGCGTGTGTGTACAAGGACAAGTATGCCAGCTTGACTCATGCAAATGCCAAGTAGTGTTTACTTAACAAATTCTCAAGTAGAGAACGAGGTCGACAAGAGCGATCTTGTTCATGACAAGTAATTATTCTCATCAATAATCAAGTAGGATTGAGTTCGACAAGAACGAACTCAACAGGTCAAATATGCATTCTATTATATGACATTTAAATCAAGCATGGTAATCAATCGAATTAAAGTGTCTAGAATTAATATTCTTAGTGAAACACATTTAGAACGCCGTATTGATTGATCATTGAGCCGGTATTGTTCAATGGCTCACTATAATGTACTCCGTTAAGTCGTCTCTTTAAATTCATCCAATAGAGTTTAAACGCTAAATGCATTCTAAACCCTTTTCTAAGTTCCCGTATATATATGATAGACTAGGCCATTAATCCAAATAATAACCATAGTCAAGAATTATCATCAATTCATAATTTATGGAACCCTAGAATCAAAATCTCTAAAAGTTGTCAAAAGTCAATAGTCCAAGAACAATCGTTAGTCCAAATGAAGCATAGAACAAATTTTACTCTAGACTTAGGACCAAAACAACAAGATGAACAATTTATAATTCCCTTAGAATCATAATCTCTAAAAGTTTTCAAAAGTCAATAGTCCAAGAAAAATAGTTATTCCAAATGAAGCATAGAACACATTTTACTCTAGGCTTAGGACCAAAACAATAAGATGAGTATATCACTCAAAAATCCCATAAACTCAAATCATCATCAAACATGGTGTAGACATGGTAAGAGCATGAGAATCATAAGAAAAAGGGGATAGCATGACATTTCTAGCATACATCCTAAGGGGAATCAATAGTTTACCTTACATCAAGGAAAATTATGAAATGAACAAAATCTAATCAGATATAATCGTGCTCCTCGTCATTAGCTTCAATTTGGTGGTCTCGGATTGACAATCAGAGTTCGGGAGGTCAAGTTATGAAGGAAACACATACTAATCTCCTCTCACCATTCACACACAAGAGATTGGGAAGAGAGAGAATAAAATGATTGTAACGGGGGGGGGGGGGTTTAGTGGCTGATCACAAAGGAGGGAAGTTTAAATATGTGTGGGTTGCCCAGCGTGCGCCCGCGCCCCGCGCGCCGTTGGATAGGGGTGCGCGTACGTGCGGATACGGGACACCACTGCTCTCATTCCATCTTCCCTTGTTTAGGGAAAAACGAAATTAAAAGTGCGAGAGGAGTGTTGTCTAAAAATAGCGCATTGGAATACGCCTCGGTTGACTTTAGTGGATTTTTGGTCCAATATGGAAGCTTTTAGTTTCCCACATCAAGTTATCCCTTGTTTAGGGGATATCAGGATATGGGAATACACCACCCTTTCATTCCCATTCTCTCCTTTTTAGGGGAAAATGGAAAAGTGCAAAACAGGATGTTGCGAGGCCCCACTATGGATTTTATGAAAATAGTCTTATGGTCTATTTCAGATCACTATGAGTGCTTTGGGTTTCATGCATCAAGTTATCCCCTATTTAGGGGATACCAGGATATAGGAATTCATCACTCTTTCATTCACATTCTCCCTTTTTTAGGGGAAAACGAAAAAGTGCAAGAAAGGAGTGTTACGACGCACCACTGGATCCAAAATGTTTTATAGAGTCGCCAACTTTATTTTAAGGCAAAAATAAAGCAAAACCAAAAGAAAAGAAAAACCAGAGATTGCAAAATGGGTTCGGAGGCTAAGTTACAAGTTGGGAAGGTGCTAGGCACCCAACTCGCCCTTTCGGTCTCAAAAACGGTTTTTGGCTAAAGTATGTTTTTTGTTATATTTATCTAGCAAATAAATAAAACATTAACTACCTACAAATACATACATATTTACATTATTTACAGACTTGCAGCTGTCTCCTTCCAATAATTTACAAATACATTTAAAAATATTTGGTCATAATAACGTCTCTTTTAAATGATATTTTCTAAAATAATCCGGGCACAAACGGCGGCTTATATTTTTACATACATTGACTGGATGGAAAATAGCTTTTTAGTAAATAAACTCTTAAAGGCTTACCTTTAAGAGCGTTGGTGTGCTCGCCTGCCCTCGGAGAGAGAGAGTCTTTTTCGCCGCAGCTTGGGGCGGAGTAACGGCTTGCAAGAGTTGCCTTTGGGACCAGTAAAATGGGCGGAGCAACTGCTTGCCTTTTGACACTTGCTTGCTTTTTACTGGTGGAATTTGGGCAGAACAAGTGCTTATTTCTGGTGGTTTTGGCCTTTTTACTCGGGCAGAGCAATGGCTCTTTCCGAGGCTTTTGGATCGGGGAAATAGGGTGGATACCTTACTAGAGGGCTAGGGATCGCTTTGACCGGTTGGTTTTGTGTTTGGAAGAGGTTTGACAGAGTTTCGAGGCTTTATAAGAGGGGAAGATCACTCTCGCTCACTGATCGCTCGCTGCGTTAAAAATACGCAGAGTTTCTTCGGGCTTCAAGCCTTTGTCAAAATGTGTCCCAAAAGCGTAGTCGGGCACTTATATTTATATTTGGATTTGTGCTTCATCGGCTTGTACCGCGCGTTTGACAATTTGCACAATGTGTTAACTCTTCGGGCACTATTTGGGACTCTGGCGTGGTCAAAAGGTTATTTTGGCGCAGCGCCAAGGACAGGTGGCACTGCGCCAACTGTTGAAATTTCTCCAATTTTCGACACTTTGCCCCCCCCCCCTTGAAGTGCACTATTCATGTATCCTACTTTTTTCTTTTGCATTTTCAACCCTGTAACTTGACATTTTGTTAAGTTTAAACAGTTCTTGATATCACATGCCAGGGTTACATATCAGGGGTACGAAATTGGGGTGTCTACAATATGACATGCAATTGTGGGTGGAAATCCACATGTCACAAGGAGAATGAATGGAAATCCACATGTCACATGGAGGATGAAAGGGATTAGGCTTAAGCAAACTTAGTTTGGGCCTAATATGAGGGATTAGGGTCACTAAGGATGAGGGTTCAATGGGATAAATGGGTCACCAAATAAGAAATGAAGAAAATAGACTCTCCAATTTCGTTCAATTATAAACGGGGAAGAGATGCAACAGGTAGTAGTTATAATTCAATAGTTTATAACGCAAACCAAACCTCACATATCCTAGATATATTTAGTCGGTTATAGCAGGTTATCGTAGTTTTTAAGTAGATATGAAAATTAGATGCTCTAATGGTCGGACCTACTAAAGTAGGCTGCCTACGTATCCCTTAATAAAGGAAATCAGACCAGACGTAGTTCGGGCCTAGCCAGAACAAGTATGCTGCACTACTAACAAACAAGTGCTGCGATGCGATGGTCGTGCCTACCGAAATAGGTTGCCTACGTATCCTTATCCAAGGAATCAGACCAAACGTAGTTCATCTCTGCTGGGGATCAAATGCTGCGGTGCTAACAAACAAGTGTTATGCAGAAAGATAGTTGTAATATCCATTACAACCTAGGTGAAAATAACGCACATCAAAATGCAATACCTATTGCATTGCAACACTAAACGCAATATCCACTGCGTTGCCACAAGCTTAATGCAATATCCATTGCATCACAACACTAAACGCAATATCTATTGCGTTGACACAAACTTAATGCAATATCCATTGCATTATTAATGCAATATCCATTGCATTATTAATGCAATATCCATTGCATTAACACAGAAAACAGATGCAATATCCATTGCATCGCGACACTAAACGCAATATCCATTGCGTTGGCATAAAACTTAAGGCAATATCCATTGTATTAACACGGGAAACAGATGCAATATCCATTGCATCGCAACACTAAACGCAATATCCATTGCGTTGACACAAAACACAAGGCAATATCCATTGCATTAACACGGAAAACAGATGCAATATCCATTGCATCGCAACACTAAATGCAATATCCATTGCGTTGCCATCAAACCTAATGCAATATCCATTGCAATTAACGCAGAAAACAGATGCAATATCCATTGCATTACAACGCTAAATGTGATATCCATCGCATTAACACAGAAAGACGGATGCAATATCAATTGCATCGCAACGCTAGATACGATATCCATCGCATCAAAAAAGAAAGACGGATGCAATATCCATTGCATCGCAACGCTAGATACGATATCCATCGCATCAACACGGAAAGACGGATGCAATGTCCATTGCATCGCAATGCTAGATGCGATATCCATCGCATTACTAAAAGACAGATGCCGAGATACATGTGCTGCGATGCTAAACAAACAAGTGCTGCAAAGCTTATCAAATGAGTGCTGCAAAGGCAATTATAAAGTGTTGCGATGGTCGTGTCTACCGAAATGGACTGCCTACGTATCTTTAGCCAAGGAATTAGACCAATCGTAGTTCGTCTCTGCTGTGTGGCATGAAATGTCTCCTCAGGAACGCTGCCTTCATCGGAGAACAAAACCTTTCCCTCTGATCCGGGGTTGCCTGCCCCTTTAGGGAAAGTCTTCCAAACATCACCACCAATGCACAGAATAAGGGTAAAATACTTACCTTTTCATACCGACGCTGCTGCTTTTACGACTTCTATCGGTGCTGCTGCTTTTGCGACCCCCGTTGCTGCTGTTGCTTTTGCGACTTCTGTTGCTACTTTTGCGACCCCCATTGCTGCTGCTGCTTTTTCGACTTCTGTCGCTGCTGCTGCTTGTGCGACTTTATGCTAGGATTTTTTTTCCTTGCTATATTTCTGGTCTTTGCTGGAAAATCTTCCCCCTTTGGCTGCTGCAATTTTCGGCCTTAACTGGAAATTTTCTTGCTTGCTGCTGCATTTTCCGGCTCCAGCTGGAAAATTCTCTTTTGCTGCTATTTCCTGCCTTGGCTGGTAAGTTCTTCTTTTGATGCTGCATTTTCCGGCTTCAGTTGGAAAATTCTTCTTTTTATTGCTGCGATTCCCGTATTTAGCTGGAAACTTTCTTTCTTTCTACTGCTATTTTCGGCCTTGCCTGGAAATTTCTTCTTTTGCTTTGCTGCTGATTTTTCTGGCTTTCCTGCCCATTTGTCGGCTGATCTGCTGGGGATATGGACTTTACTCTATGTAGCTTTTGATGATGCTACTGAGGATCTTTGGAGGTGGTCCTTGGCGAGATGCTGGAAGAACATTTATACCCCCTTTTTCTCTCTCATTTTTTTCAAGAGCCGATGCAGCAGAAGACCTGATAATATGCAGTAAAAGGATGCAAACAAAAGATGGAAGCATGCGAATGAAACTTTCTTTTTCTTAAGAAATGACATTTGAATGTGCATGTGTATCGTCCGTTTCTTAAACATGTTAAGACAAGATAAGGCAAAGGCAAGGTGATGAAAATGTAATATAAAAGCTTGAGATGTGGCTTTTAGTTGGCTTTGAAGGGTTATGAGTATAAGAGCCGATGGTGATATTCTAGATGGAGGCGAATGGAGTGTTGTGTCGGTTTTCAGTCTTTTGAATAGTTCATCATTCAAAATATTCGATCAGGATTAGTGAGTTCTACTAATCAATGCCTTAGAGGGACCACCCCTTTTTTTTTCTTCTTCTTTTTTTTTTTTTTTTTGTGCTCTAACATTTGCCTAGGCTGCCCTTTCGGGTTTTCAACCTAGCGAACTTCTTACCTTGTAGGGAGCCAGTCTTTCAATGCATGTTAGGATGAGCTGCTTATTCTTAAGGGATCATGGTTTTGTAGCTTCTTCGTTCCTTCAGGAAGAGATGGAAATGATAGCTGCTTCTGGAGATGATGAGCCTTTATGTATCCAATGAGTTCAGCGGGAGAAACCCAAGGATGAATTTAACCAACCAAAATTTTTAAGATGGGATGGGAAAATTTCTGAAGAGATTAACTGGAGACAACCCAGAAAGACTCGATTGAGAGAGATTTGTGTGGAAGATAGAAATGAGTATGCTCGGAGAAAGTGAGACGACTCTAATGGACAAAAAGAAGAATCATGATCCAGAGTTTATCGCCAAGTATCACAGGTTTTATGGACCCTACTTAACATTTATCTTTTGATAATTTTATGTGTCTTTAGCAAAGAGTTCTGTCCTGGACCCAGATCACGTTATAGCCGAATTGAAACAGAGCTATAGGTGGTGACTAGCTTAGGGTATAGTGTTCAAGCATTTAGGATGGTTTAGCTTTAGGATTGAGGATCTGATTGGCCTCTTGCTCAAAAGGTATTTTGGGCCATGAGTTTGGTTATTTTAGGAAAGGCGATCGCAAAGCGATCATTGGCTGGCCTTTTAGGCTATGGGTTTGGATGAGAATTTGGTTTCTAGACCTGGTTGTAGGTATGGTTGGGAGGTCAGCTTTTGGCTTTGGTTGCGGGTTGTGGGGTTGTCTAAGTGTGATTGATGTTTTTCTTTTGTTGCGAGAGAAAGATTTTGAGGACATTGCTCAAGAGAGGCTCCTTTTTTTTTTCTTTTCTTTTCTTCTCTTTTTTTTTTCTTTACGAGAGGGAAATTTCTTTTTTTTTCAATTTTTTTTTGACCTCTCGAAGTAATTTGGGAGAGTGCTTGAAGAGATACTCGTCTTCTTTCTCTTGGGATAAAAGAAGATTGTCACTCTTGATGTATATATATAAGGGTGGAGCAGCCCCAGTTTTGAGAAGCTGGATCTTAGAGATGGTTAGGCTTTGGCAAGTGGTGGTTTTGTTCAGGTATTTGGAAGAGGTTGGGTGTATGGTTGGAAGCCCCTAGTGTACCATTTAATAGCTCGGCCGCAATGTGTCGAAGGTGATTCCGGTCAAGACGACTTTCCTGCTCTGGATTTCATGTGTTCTTAAAAGTTTTCGGGTCCATATCTTCTTCATGACTCATCTTCAACTCGTGTGGATTTATCATGTTTTTTTCATGAGTTGACTCATCATCATCATTCATTTTATTTTAATAACAAATACTTTGGCGATATATGCCCAGAGATCAAGAAGAAAACTTGACAAACCAATATAGGAGAAGCAATAATTTATCAGACTTGAATATAGATACCTTCGGAAAGCTCGATTTGATGACTTGGTTGGACTTTCGAAATAACGGAGACGAAATGGACTCGTGAGCATACTCTGCAAGGATGGGCTGTAGACATTAATATAGGCTAAGAAGGTACCTCTTGGGGTTTGAAAGCCCCTAGTCCTGAAATGTTGCGTATAATCCTTGAGTTGCTTGGCTTTTCTGGATTTCCCAACTTTCCAGACATTTCTGCTTTCTTGGTTGTCCTAGCTTTTCCAACTTTCTTTTCTGGCTCCCTATCGGTTTTTTTTTTTTTTTTTTGTCTTCATCAATTTTTTTTGTCTTTTTTTTGCTTCATTTTTTTTCTCTTTTTTTGAAGTGGTAGACCTTGACATCTCAAAGTAGAACTTGCTAGAATTTTTTGAATCATGAATGACTGATGCACTTATCAACTGGTGATGCATTTTCTAAAAGGTTAAAAGGGCGATGCATTTGGAGATGGTAATTGAGAATAACGGTGAGGGGATTTCCTGTCTTTACATGTTTTGGGAAACAAAAAGAAAGCACATAGAAAATACCTCCTTTTTTTTTTCTTTTTATTACTTTTTTTAAGACTTTTTTTTCCTTTGTTTTTAAAACAATATTTTTTTTTAAATGAGATGTAATGATTACGTACCTCTGGATAATTCTCTCAAGAGAGTAAATGGTAGTAGTCAATTTTTTTATTTTTCAGCCCCTGCAAAAATTGTTAGTGATACCAAAAACAACAAGGACCCCAAAATTTATGAAAATTGAGCTTGAGTTGAAAAGAGTTGTTTTCTGGAGATTTTATTTGACAAAGGGACATTCAAAGGTACAAAGAGTCTTTGGAGGTGTATATACAAGGGTATTCTAGGGTATTTTCCACTTTTTTCTAGACACAATCATGGGTGCGGCTTCTCAATGATTTGGCCATCAATAAGATCTTGGATGGCACTTCTGAGCTTATAACACTTATCAGTGGGATGGCCACTGCTACGGTGATACTCGTAATACTGAGAGTGATCCCACGTGTTTGATAGCTTTGGTGGAGGTCGGTAATTCTCCATTGGTTTCAAAACCCCTTGTGCCATTAAGCCTTGGAAAATCAGGGACATTGGGGCATTAAGTTCATCGTAATGCCTTCTGTTTGCTCGGTAAGGTCCTATGAGGTTCTTGTTGGCATTACTGCTTCCTTCACCAAAGTTGGCAGATTTATTCATCTCATATGAGCATGGCACACTACTATATTTACCAAGTGGAATTCTATCAACCACGTTGACTTCTTCCGAAGATTCTTCATCTGACTAAGAGTTACAGAGTGGAATTGGGGGTGTATGTGTATCAATCTCTAGGGATCCCGTACGTATTTCTTCATCAATACGGACTTCTATCTCCACTATTTCTTTAAAATTGTTATAAGGGAGATACCACATGCGTTCTAGGTAAATGGGTAGGAGGTTTTTTATAAACAATCGGGTTGATTCAGAGGGATCAGGTCTGTCCAGAGTTTGGGCGACTTTATTCTTCCATCGGGCTGCAAATTCTGCGAATGTTTCATTTTCTTTTTGGGTGCATGCCTCAAGCTCCCTTTTATTTTCTGTGGTGGTATTATCTTTGTACCTTTCTAGGGACCCTTCAGCTATTTGGTCCCAAGTGCCCATGGTGCTATCATCTGCTAGCATTAACCATTGTTTAGCAGCCCCTATCAAGGTAAGGTGAAAATTGGAGGCCATGGCTTCGAAACTAGCCCCTCTTGATTGCATGCCAGTTGAGTAAGATTTTAGGTGGGATATAGGGCATCCAGTCCCGTCGAATTTTTCCATGTCGGGCATTTTGAAATTTGAAGGTAGTATGGCTGAGGGTTTTAGCATTAATGCCTTCGTAGAAAATTTTCCTTTGTTCTGAACATCGAGCATCATATTCTTCAAGTTCTTCATGTCTGTCTCCATTTTGGTGGGAGGGGGAGTTGGATTTTGGTATATGCTGGTAGGATTAGGAAAGGCTGGATTAATCTTTGGCTGTGGTATTTGGTAAGGATTTTGAGGAGGTGTTTGGTAAGGGTTCTGGTAAGGATTTTGATTTTGGTTAGGATTTGGGTTTTGGACAAGATAAGGATTTTGGGTTGGATAGGAATTTTGGGCTGGATATGGATTTTGAGCTGGAAAGGGGTTTTGGGCAGGATAAGGATTTTGGGTTGGAAATGGATTTTGGGTTGGATAAGGATTTTGGGTTGGTGGGTTATTGGCGGTTTTGGCTGGGCGGCCAGGATCATTGAAAGGTAAATAGGTAGTAACTTGGCCTGGCGGGTTATAACTTTTTGGGTCCATATGTGGGCTATTCTGGAGTGGGTTGGTTATGAAAAAAGGGAAGTCATTTGGGCTTTGGGGAATATTGGTGCTTGGGAGAGGATATGGAGAATAGGACGGGTAGGGGCTAATATTTGGCTAGTAGGGATTTGGTGGGGGATTTGGATTTGGGGTAGTGGCAATATTTTGTGGGTTAGTGTTTAGTTGGGAAGTTGGGTTTGGAGGCACATGGGATGTTGATGCTTCCTGGGGGACTGCAGGGGAAGAGTTCACCTCACCACTGGATTTTAAATTATGCACCAGACTAGCCATTTGGCTCATTATACGATCGATCATTTGCACCCAATGTTGGTCTAACGGTCTTTGCATTGCTGGAGTCGGGCGTACCACTGGCCCCTGTATGCTGTACCCATAGCGGATTGCTTACTTTCTGCTGCCATACTACTCAGATTTGTATCCTCTGAACTGGTTATGCCCTTATCTGATACCCTCTGATCTGATTTCTGCACTACTTTCTCGTATCAACCGGCCAGTACTATCTCTGTCTTTCCAAATTCAGGCCAGGTTTCTGAGGAAAATGGGGTTTGGAGGTATCAGAAGGCTAGCTGGAGTCTTTCTGGGCTTGGAGTACAGCGTGCCTTTTATTAGTATATTTTATTATTATTAGTTTTTATTCCCTTCAATTGACCGGATAAGCACCCGTTTTATTTTGACAGTCTCAAGACTTTTCCTAGAACAGTAGATTCTTTCTCCAGAGTATAGGACCAACGTATTCCACACGCCTTCGACTCCCGGAATGGTGGTCCCGGTGAAGGGCCTATACTTTTTCCAGGATCCACCATCCGAAATGGTCTAGGTCGAGCATCTGAGGATTATAAATCAGCCCATGTTTGTTATTTATATTTATATTTTTTTTTTGTGCGCACTTATTTATTATTATTTTTTACTCGCACATTTTTTTTGATATATATATATATATATATATATTCTTTGATTTTTTTTACAGGGGCTGACTCATAATCCAGAGATGTAAAAACCGGTCGGTCTATGAAGTGTCCTGAGAAGCTACATGCATTCTAGCGTTGGCTTATGCAGGCGGTAGGCTGGCCATGGTGTAGGGTAACAGTTCGGAATATATCTATATGTGTGTGCGTGTGTGCGGTATTTGGAAAGCAGTAAAATCTTTATTTATTTACAGATATATAAACAGAAAATAAAACATATATGACATGTCTTGCTGTTATGTGTGGATTTTCTCGGCTTTTTAATTTGAGCGCAAGCAAGCAAGCACACCACATTAAGAAATAGAAAGAAAAATGGGGAAGCTATCTATCTCTATTAATTACAAATTTGGTCCTATGTCGCCAAAATAAAATGACATAATGGATGCAGATATGCACAAATGTACAAAATAAAATGAAAAATGAACAGAAAGAAATAATAATACTAGAGCCGGAAATAAAACAATAATTAAGATAAAGCCCCAGCCATTTTATTGTGCTGCCCGGAATTTATTGCAACATATATGTAATATTTTTTTTTTTGAATTTTTTTTTATTTTCCGAAAATCTTTTTTTTATACTTCTTATTTTTTAAATATTTTTAAATACACCTGTAACAGTTATCGAAACGAAACTGTTGCAAGATGGAGGATCATATCCACAAATATAGGTACGGATGTATAAGAACGCAATATTCAAATGCATAAATTAATATAAAAAGCATACTTCAGCCATAAACAAATAAAAACAAAAAAAGTTTTATTTTATGAGTCTAGCCCTCCATTTTATTTAAAATAAAACAACTCCCCTTGGTTAGGGGTGCGCGTACGTGCGGATGCGGGACACAACTGCTCTCGTTCCACCCTCTCTTGTTTAGGGGAAGACGAAATCAAAAGTGCGAGAGGAGTGCAGTCTATATTAGCGCGTTGGAATGCGTCTTGGTTGCATTTATTGGATTTTTTTATCCAATATGGGAACTTATGGTTTCCCGCATTAAGTTATCCCTTTTTTAGGGGATACCAGGATATGGGAAGGCATTACCCTTTCATTCTCATTTTCCTTTTTTAGGGGAAAACGGAAAAGTGCAAGAAAGGATATTGTGATGCCCCCACTATGGATTTTATTAAAAATAGCCTTATGGCCCGTTTCAGATCACTATGGGAGCTTTGGGTTTCCCGCATCAAGTTATCCCTTTTTTAGGGGATATCAGGATATGAGAATACATCACCCTTCCATTCTCATTCTCCCTTTTTTAGGGGATAACAAAAAAGTGCAAAGAAGGAGTGTTGCGAGGCCCCACTGGATCTGAAAATTTTAGAGTCGCCATCTTTATTTTAAGGAAAAATAGAGCAAAACCAAAAAGAAGAAAAATAAATCAGAGAAAAGAAAATGGGTTCGAAGGCTAAGTTACGAGTTGGGAAGGTGCTAGGCACCCAACTAGCCCTTTCGGTCTCAAAAGTGGTTTTTGGCTGAAGTAAGCATATTGTTATATTTATTTAGCAAATAAATAAAGCAATAAAAGACAGGAAATTAAAACAAATACATCCATGGCTACATTATTTACGGACTTGCAGCAATTTCCTTACAATAATTTCAAATGTATTTAAAAATATTTGGCCATTATAACGACTCTTTTACATAATATTTCATATTCTAATCCGGGCAGCACAACAGCTTATACTGACTACATTGTGCCAGATTTAAATAACAACTTTAAAATAATAAATAAACGGAAAAGTAAATAAATAACAAAACCCCTAAATGTTACACCTAAAAACTCTAATTACCACACTACTTAGAATGTTTGATTACCAAAATTTTTTATAAAAAAAATTTAAATCGCGACTTAAATATAAATAAAATAAAACCCATTTCAAGTTACCAAACTACCCAATTGAAAAAAATAAAATAAAATTGGATATTGAATTAACTCGCCACCTTTAATTTTTTTTTGGAAAGATCAACTCGATTCAAGCGGATACAACATCGATTCTCTCTGCTCTCTCTTCAATCCCATCCCTCCGGGAAAAGGCTAGTACTAAAATAAGCATTCTAAGCAGAAACAAATCCCATTAAATAAAATTTTGCACAAGGGTTTTTTTTACAAAAGCAAACATTTAAAAATCTTCAAAAGTATAAAATAAGCCATCTATTGTAAAAGCTTTTTTTATAAAAAAAATTTAAATCGGAACAAAAATCGACCTTTTAATTTTTTTTGAAAAAGAAAACAAAATCGCTACCTTTTTTTTTTTTGGAAAAGATTTTTTTGAAAAAAGATCGCTTTCAAGCGAGATTTAAATTTTTTTGCAAAGCAGGGAAAAGGCTTCAAAAGTTTTAAAAAATTGAAAAAAGATTGAAACAATCGCCACTTTTTTTTACAAAAGTAATTATTATTAATTGAAATTCTTTTATATATAAAGGATTGGAACAAAAATTTTTTAATTTTTTTTGTTTTTTTAATTTTTTTTGAAAAGTTTATGATTAATTGTAACTCTTTTTATAAAGCTGGCTTTTTAAATTTTTTTGTAATTAAACTTTTAAAAAAATTGAAAAGATATATTTATAGGAGGATGAGTCGATTTATTTTAATTGATCTTAAAGGCTGGCTTTTCGGCTTTTTTGTCTTTAGGGCGAGAGTGACAACTTATTTTCGTGAGTTTTGGCCTTTTTGGTTAGACGGAATAACGGCTTAGTTTTTGTGTTTTTCAGCTCATTACTCGGGCAGAGTAACGGCTTACTTTGGGATTTTTTAGCCGGGAAAGTGAGGTGGATACCTAACTACTAGGTTAGGGATCACTTATAACCGGTGAATTTTTATTTTGGCGGAGTTTGGACGGGGTTTGGAGACTTTAGTGGGCTTCACTCACCTATCTCACACCTTTCGCTACAATGGCTTCGACGGAACGCGGAGAAATCTCTCAGTGTTTCTCTACAATATTTCTGAACAAATGAGAAGGGAGCCCAACACCTTTATTTATAGGTGGGACGAGGGATTCATCGGGAATTCTCTGAATTCTTCAGCCGGCTTCCTTGGTGTGTACCGCGGCCTTTACAAATTGTACAATGCGTTAAGTCGAGAGGCTACAGTAGCAGAGCTGGCGCGGCATTATCACTTCCTTGGCGCGGCGCCCAATCCTCCTTTAGGCCGCGCCAAGTTATTATTCCTCTTTCAAATTTGCCACTTTCACCCCTCGCGATTCACTGTTTAGCGCATCCTGCTTTGCCTATCGCATTTTTAACTCATGTAACTTGACATTTGTTAAGTTTGAACACTTCTTGATATCACATGTCAGAGTCACATACCAAGGGTACGAAATTGGGTTGTCTACAACAGTATGCTTTTAATGATAATTTAAATGTCTTCAATTATTCCTTAGTTGCACCTACATTAAAAGACACATTAAATAATAATAATTATGATAATGACTCATTTTATGAAATGGACCCAAAAGATAAAAATTATCTACTTGAGCTTGCAAAGTTAGTTGAGTACCAGGAACAGAGCCATTCATCAGCAGCAACTGAAGACTTGTCTACCATCAACCTGGGGCTGGACAATGAAATCAAAGAAATCAGGATCGGCAGCTACCTCCAAGGTCCAGAAAGAAAAGCACTCATTGATCTCCTAAAGGAATTCGTAGACATATTTTGCTGGTCCTCTGAAGATTTGCGAGCTTTGGATCGAGCCATAGTCGAGCACGGTTCCAACATATCAGGATGCTCGCCTGGTTAAGCAAGCTCCAGCCGCATCAAGCGAGAATGGTGGCTACAAGTCAAAGAAGGAATTATGAAGCATTTGGCGTCAACTTCATTCAGTAGTTGAATACCGATCATTTGTCCAATATAGTACCGTTCCCAAGCCCAGCGGAAAGTCGAAATTTGTGTAGACTTAGCGACCTCAACAAAGCGTCACCCAGATGACTTCCCCACCCAATATTGATATTGTGGTAGCGCCGTCGCCGTTCACAAAGTCCGATCCCGTTCGTCGGCGGCATCTTTGGGCTATAATCAAATCAAAATGGCAACGAAGACCGGAGAAGACTTCATTCACTACTCACAGGGGTACTTATTGTTACATTGTCATGCCATTTGGACTGAAGAATGCCAGAGCCACTTACCAGAGGGCTACCACCGCCCTCTTCCACGACATGATCCACAAAGAGATGGAGGTCTATGTTGATGACATGATCGTGCATTCAGCGGCGGCATGCGGTGCTCATATCAAAGATCTCAGAAAGTTCTTGAAAGACTAAGGAAGCACCATATGAAGCTTAACCCACCAAATGCACATTTGGGGTTACAAAGACCAATTCACAGGATTCTTAGTGGCCGAGCAAGGCATCGAGATCAAGCCAACAAAGATCGAGCCATCCTAAAAATGCCACACCGAAAACTCCCTCACTTGAAGTCAAAACTTCTAGGCGGTTGCGATTACATCGGTCGTTTCATCAGGACAGTGACCACCACATGTGAGCCCTCTTTAAACTCCTAAAAAGAATACCGACCAAGTGCAGGACGAAAAGTGCCGGCTAGCCTTCAAGAAAATAAAAGCCTACCTTACCAATCCCCATGTGCTAGCTCCACCCCATACACATAAACCTCTCCTCATATACTTAACCGTCACAGACATGTCAGTAGGGGCTATGCTCGCCTAAGAGAAAGAAGACTCCTACATCGAAAATGCCATATACTTCATAAGTAGGAAGCTACTGAGGAGCGAGCTAAATTATTGACCTTTGGAGAAAAGGCTGCCTTAGGCCTAGTGCAGGGCCACTCGAGGCTCAAAACCTATCTCCAAGGAAGGTCCATCAAACTCATATCCAAAATGGATCCTATCAATTACATCTTGGTAAGCCATCAGCGTCGGCCAGACTAGCCAAGTGGTCCTTTCTTACGAGCAGTTTGACATAACTTATGTCCCACTCAAGTCTTATCAAAGGGAGGCGTCATTGCGGACCACTTAGCCGATCTAACTTTGAAGGTCGAAGATGCGTGAGAACTGGTTTCCCGGATGAAGGTGTCCTAGAAATCATGACCATGACACATGTTGGCGGATGTTCTTTGAACCCGAACAAAAGAGGCTTTGGCATTGGAATCTTGCTAATCGATCGGTGACTCTCATACTCCGTGGCTATAAGGTTGGAGTTCGAATGTTCAAATAATACTGATGGAATATGAAGCTTTGTATTGGCTTGGCCTAGAGAAGCTCTCAAAGGGGAGCTAAAGATCTCGAAGTCTATGGAGACTGCGCTAATCATAAATCAAGTCGAAGGAAGATGGAAGACCCAGGATCCTCGGTGGATCTTTTATCATGCCAAATTAACAGCAGTTGCCGTCCGATTTGGTTCTATCTCGTTTCATTATCTACCACGAGATAGGAATCAATTATTGATGCCTTGGCCACTCTGGCATCTAGTCAGTTCCATGAGAAACTAATGTTCGACCATTTATAGTCGGGAAGAAGGTCACTCGGCATCTTGTTTCCAAATCAATGCGACCCACAAGCGGATCACGAGCCAGTATGCGACCTCTTAAATCTGCTCCAAAAGGTCTTTATCCTCTGGCTTAGACAAAAGAGGAAGAGTCTCCCTGCGAAGGTGGGCCTCCCAATTCATACTCGGCGAGGCGGCACGTATAAGAGGCACTATCAAGGCCTCAACTTACTATGTGTCAATCAGGCCAAAGCTGAGCAAATTATGGATCAACTGCACGGTGGTACCTGCAAGCCCCACATGAACGACCATATGCTATCCAAGAAAATCATCCGGCAGGGGTACTATTGGATGCGCTAAAGCGATTATATCCGGTGGAGTGCGACATTGCGACAAATGTCAGCGCATTGCCAATCTGCGGCATGTGCCTCCACACGTCTTATACAACTCCACGACCCACAGGCCTTCTCAACGTGGGGAATCGGCGTCATAGGCCAAATTCACCCGAAGGAATCAATGGCCATGAATACGTCACGGTAGCGTCGATTACTTTACAAAGTGGGTGGAAACCTCTTCCTACAAGATCTGAATGCAGAAAGGTATCCGAGTTCATCCGGGCCAATATTATATATCGCTATGGGGTACCTTTCGAGATAATTTCACAATGGCTCACATTTCGAAGGGGCGTGAATCGTCTACTCGGCGAGTTCAAGATCCAAGACACAAATCCGCCCCTACTAGGCGGCAAGCCAATGGTGTCGTTAGGCGACCAATAAAACACTTGGCGTCATCGAGAAAAATGGGCGACACGAGGAAGAGGCGGCGGGGAAAATTGCCACTAGCCCTGCAGGGCTATCGTACTTCGATCGCGCACCACTAGGGGCTACCCTACTCTACGGCATATGGCATGGAGGCGGTACTACCGATAGAAGTGGAATTCGTCATTAAGAGTGATGATGGAATCGATATAGCGAGAAGTTGGTGGGTCAAAGGGCAATCACGAAGAATTGGCCCTAATTGATGAGCGGCCTGTTAGCCTTGGAGCATAACTCGGGCATATCGAGCGCATCGCCCGAGCTTTCAATAAAAAGTCAAGCGCGATATCCAAGTTGGAGACCTCATACTTCGAGAAAAACCCCCTAGTTACGTTAATACTAGGGGAAAATGGAAGTCTCCCTGGATGGGACCATATATCGTTAAGGAGATCCGATCAGGAGGTGTCGTGCTTCTTACGAACCAGGATGGGGAAGATCCTGTACAACCCTTCAATCTCGACAAACTTAAAAGGTACTATGCCTAAGTTATTCTATCAATAGATGCTTCCCTCTCCAGGACCGCTAAATTGAAAACCCCAAAGGGCGGCTAGGCAAAAGTTAGGGCCTAAAAAAACAACGAAAAAAATATAATAAATAAAAAAGAGAAACAATAAAAAGAAGAAATAAGGGCTCGCTAGGTTGAAAACCCGAAAGGGCAGCTTAGGCAAAAGTTAGAGCACAAAAAAAAAATTAGTAAGGAGATAAAAAGGAAAGGGAAGGCATTATTTGAAGTCCTAAGCATACCACCTCCAGTCTTGATTACATCGAAGCTCGACCGACGAGAAAGAGAAAAAACCACGACAAAGCTCACATTAAAATACTAAAATATAATTTTACAAGTCTAAGGTGCAACTTAGGAAGATTTACTAAGACATCTATATTATACATTGATTGCATTATACATATCTATATATACTGCATGTACCCCCTTTGTTGCCCCAGAAACAATTCTTTTTCTTGCAGCTTTAGCTCCAGAGCGGTTTATCAATGTCTACGGCGTCCACCGAGCCGGGCCCATATACTCCTTCTGCGGCGTAGAAGAAGCCCTAGACTCATCGGCATGTGCGCCACCAGAGGTGTCTCCCTCTTCATCGTCAGCATCCTCGTTTTCCTGGACAGCTGTATTGCTCGGACCACCTCCATCATCTCTGAAACCAGTACCCCATACCGGTGGGGGAGAAGGAGCAGCTATCTCTTGCTCCCATGGATTGTCTTACCTGCTTGCCATGCTCAGCCGTGGAGGTTCATTACCGCCAACTCGAGTCGTGCCCCAACCGATCCCGGGGAGGAGGAGGCGGCTACTTTTTGTTCCATGGGTTATCTTTGTCGACTAACATTGATCAATCTGCGGGGTGCATTCTTTGGGACCCGCGTATTTTGTCGAGGGCCGTTCGAATATCAAGGCGTGTACCTCTCTGGATGCCTCCGAGGCACGAGGAACAACTAACCCCGAGCTATCAATGTCCTCGCCTATCTCCATCGGGCGAGCATCCACTCTGTTAGTTATATATCGACCCAGCAAGTGCCTCAATCTGCGTCTGATAGAGCAAGACGACCCCTCAGCAGCTACCATGATCCATGGCAAATACCCAAGGGACAGAAGCATATAGTCAGAATATGGATAGGCGTCTCGGCCTCTCGAGAATCTGAGCCACATTCCCTGAATAGTGGGACCCAAGCCCTCGTCTGTATTCTTCATTCCCATATATATAGGTCGAGTGGTGTCCGGGATCACTTGCTCTCTCCCAAGCTAGCAAGATGCGGTCGGTTGATAAAAGAGGTCAGATGAATACCCAACATGACTACTTGGCTATATTCATCGGAATGGCGAAGAAAAAGCTGGATCTCCCAATGGCGAATGACCCAGATATCCATCGAGCCCCGGCGATAAAAGTGATAAGCCCAATCAATTTCAGAATAATTGGTGCGGGAAATGCTGCGCATGCCATAAAGGATGGGTCATATGGCGCTCCATGCGGCACGGGAGACTGAACCCAGAGGAAATGCTCTTCTAGCCAAATATGAACCAGAATGGGGCTACTGGTAGGGAACAGTTCATCACTAGTAGCAAAAGCGATCGAGGCCATGAGGTCTCGCCATAAAATTACGGACAATATTCGGTCGGCAATCTCGAGCACTGTAATGCCAAGTCAACGACCAGCATCGACAAATCAGGGTAGACCCACCACCAGTACCTCCCTACCAAGCAGGAGAAAGAGCAGTCGACCTGCGCATATAGTCTACATCATCCTCCCTGTATTCTATGAAGGCTCCAGGAATAACCATTAAATTAAAAATTTCCCCATTGAAGAAACCTGGAGTAGCACTGCGGGTAGAGTTAAAAAGCTCCCGGATAGCCATATATGGATGTCTTTTGACGGCAGGCACTACGATTTGACGAGAAGGTGCCACCCAAGCATCGCTTGAACTTCTCAAAGTAGGACACATCTCTTTCATGCAGAAGTTAAATAAATGGTCTTGAGGAGACCAAAACCTGACGGCTACCCTCAACATGTCCCAATTAATAATGACATTCCGACAGGACAGAAGGCACCTGAACCCAAAAAGATGATCAAACCAGTCCCTCTTGTCGGATCGCAGGGAGAGAATCCAAAAATTCAGGGCATTCTCGTAAAATTCAATTTCCAAAGCCGTAGGAATACGTGTGGCCATTTATAAAAGAGATGCAAGGGATTTTATACGGCTAAAGAGAGCAACAACAGGACAGAAGAGAGCTGGTGAATTATGAAAAGAAGGGATGAAATGAATTGGTATGAAATCAAGCCGGTCTTCAATTTATACCAAAAACTGAAGAAACAGACAGTTTGGTGCACAGTGCGTGAATAGTAAATGAACAGTGGCTGCATAGGGAGAGCCAGGGTGCCACCATAACCTTCCCTTGGCGCCGCGCCATACCTCCCATATGGCCGCGCCAAGTGCCTTCTACTGTGCTGAAAATTCTGCCTGGTATCCTAGTTTAATTGTCCGACAGTCCACCGCTCCTATGCCTGATCGCGAGAAGGAAAGAAAGGCTATGAAAGATGGCTACGAACACGGGTTCAATAGCCACTTGGCGCCGAAAAAATAAGGGAAGCGGCCATTTCTCTATTCTAATATCACCAGAAAAGCCGATTCCGATCCAAAAGTGTATTCTCATAAACTCCCTTTCTCAAAGTGCGTGCCATTACAGATTAGATATGCGGTATAGCTTTATTTTACGTGTGTTTAGTTTTGCATGCTTAATATATTGCATGATATACATTTATATTGTATTATATCATAATGTCTGTACAGGTTGCGTTTACAATATTAAAAAAAATAAATAAATAAATAAATATATATATATATATATATATATATATATATATATATATATATATATATATATATAAAGAAGAGAAAAGACTAATATTCGCAGGAATCAGAAGCTAATGCGCTCGGGACAACTGACTCCTATTAAGGCCACCACCCATGACCCAGGGACCTGTTGTGCCACCAGCTTTGTATCCCCGACCTCTGCCCTGACCGCGGCTCGACCGGACATCATCATCATCGTCATCATCATCACCTCGGCGTGCGGGCCGCCGTGTGCTGCCCCCCCTGCAAGAGAACTCATCAGCAAGTTTCTGATAAAGCTTGCGATCTTGAAAAAAGCCCGCCATGACTTCTTATAGGTAGACACGTTCACCTATATAAAAAAAAAAGAATAAAAAATGTGTTAGTCTCAAAAAAAAAAAAAAAATATATATATATATAATGATGAAAAAATATATATATGAGTGCATGAAAAAAATAATAGATACAAGAAAAAATAAGAGAGATAAAGAAAGAGAGACAATAAAGGTAAATGTGTCTACCGAACGAGCCTGCTCTGGGACACGACTCTCCTCGGGAATCTCGACATCAGGAAGAACCTACTCTACCATATTACCACCCCACTGATACTGAATGGTGGAGAACATATCATCTGACTCTGTAAACATCAGGTTCTCGTCGAGAGATGAAGTAGACGGCCCTGGCCTAGCAGAAGCATCAGAATGCCGACTGGGCACAACAAGAGCAGGAAAAGGGAGATGCAGCACTAATCTCAGGAAATCCTTATACGCCATTATTGGATAAGCGTCGGCTGGCATGAGGTATTTCGCCGAATCTTGATACCTCTTGGCGTCGATCGGCTCTATCACCCGAAGGGAGGCCGAGGAGGCACACCGGAAGCTAAAACGGACGATCTTTGACGGTTCACCCGCCGCCATGTATAAGGAATCCACCATAATGGAAACCATCAGTATCTGGCAACGGCTGAGTCCCAAAGCAATTGCATAATGCCCCTCCAGACCCTCCTATGGAAGGAAGTGCAATGTACCAGGACTCGAGCTAACAATCTGTTCCAGCACTCGTTCCTTATCCTTGCAACCACCGTCCTGGGTCGGATAAACCCTGTTATCATCAACGTACTGGGACAAGTATGGAGGCTGGTGAACTCGCCGAATGAGAGGACCCGGCGAAAAATGAAAAAAGTGAGAAGGCCCAGACCTGCAAAAAAAAAGAAGAAGAAAAAATGTTATCAAAAAATAAAAAAAAAAGAGCAAAAAGAAAATGTGTGTTGAACAAAAAAAGAAGGGGAGTATGCATAAAAAAAAAAGAGAAAAGCAACAAAAGCAGGAAAGGGCATATACCTCCCACACCGGGGCAAATCCATTTAGAGTCGGTGAATCATTCCGGCAGGCCCTATCCATGGAATCATACAATTCGGCCAAACCCGCTTGTCCCCACTCATAAGAAGGAATCCGCTCAAAATCTGCTAAACAGGCCAGGACGGAAACTCTCAAGGTGGTAGAGGAGTTGGCAAAGAGCAATGTGCCAAGAAAGAAAAATAAAAACGCTCTAGCCACTCGAGTCACGACAGGCTATATCATTGGCGGCAAGACCCTCCCAAAGAATACTTGAGAAGGAAGCCATCTCATGACTGATGCCGATAAGAATCTCATTCGTCGATTTGAATTCTGGTTCAAAGCCCAGGAGGTCCACTACCTCCTCCCTACGCCGACAGAGAGTAAAGTTAGGAGCCAGGGTCTCCCCGATTCTGGTAGGAATGCCCGTGATTGCGACAAAGTCACACGGGGTCATGGTCGCCTCCCCCCAACTGAAATGGAAGGTATGGGTGGTGTCCTACCAGAAGTCCCTGAGCGCATCAAAGATAGGCAAATAGCTGGTGAAGTGGCTGAAAGAATGCATGAAGACACTAAAACCAGAGCCCTCCACCAAAAGCTGCGCTGCCTCGGGCAACATAGCATAGATTTCCTTAACATTGGCGCATGTTGCCCGCACCCTCGTGAATTCCCTGCAAATCTAAAGAAAAAAAAAAGAAGGAAAAGGTAAGTCCTCTATCCTTATTTTTCCTTGTACAGTCTTTTAATAAATAAGTATGAATAAATGATAAACATGTTGCATGCATTGTAGTTCATAGAAAAAAAAATCAAAAAAAATCAAAAAAAAAATCAAAAATCATTTTTTGTATTTTTAAATAAACACTTACCATTTTTTATATATGCATGTACATAAATTCACATGTAAATAAACATTTAATTTCATTAAACATAATTCTTTTATGTGAAAAACAAAAGGTATATAAATAATAAAAAATGTATATGTTGTAAATATATGCCACATTCTTTTACATTCTTTCGATAAATAATAAAAATACATTTAAGAATGTATTTCAAAAAAAAAAAAGGGATTATATGCAAGTTTTTTTTTTTTTAAAGGTTGGAGGGGACATAGACCGTACCCCAACCCTTATTATTATTTTTTTAATTATTTTTAATGCCTTGAAATGCTACAATTATATATATATATGATGCCTTTTGATGTGGCTCGAACAAATGGTGCCTCTGGTGAGACTTTCAACACCCGACCTCTCGGTTGAGAGTAGTTAAGTCCTGGGTGCCTACCTAGGTAGGCTTGAATACTCAACCTCTCCGTTAAGATAAGTGAGTAGCTAAATGGGGCCTTTGGATAAGGCTTTAACAACAATGCCTCGAAGAGCTTGAACACCGACCTCTCTGCGAGGTTGTAAAGTCGAGTGTCTCTAGTGAAGACTTCGAACACCCAACCTCTCCGTTAAGAGAAGTGGCGTGCAGTTGAGCTAGAGCTCGTTGGTGGATTATATGCAAGTTGTTTTGCATTTAAATAGTTATTTTCGCATCCTAGGCATCATAGGAATGCATGTTAGACTGCATTTATCATGCACATAACAAAATAGGAAAAATGTTCATACATCATCCCATAATTGTTACGCATTGCATTTGCATCAAATAAAGTAGTGCATGCAAC
>CM028379.1:74477577-74523128 GCA_013146195.2 Codonopsis lanceolata | reverse complement strand
TGGTATTTGATAAGGATTTTGAGAAGCTTGGTGAGGGTTCCGTAGGATTTTGATTTTGGGTAGGATTCGGGTCTTGGACATGATAAGGATTTTGGGTTGGATAGGGATTTTGGGTTGATGAGTTGATGGATGGGTTGATAGGGATTTTGTGGTAATATTTGTGGGTTAGTGTTTGACCGAGAAATTGAGTTTGGAAGAACATGGGAGGTTTTTTGAGGGACCGCAGGGGGAGAGTTCATCTCACCAATCGATTTCAAACTTTGGTCTAACCATTCCTGCATTGCCGGAGTCGAGCGCCCCTCAAGCCCTCGGATACACCATGGCGGGTCGCTTTCACCGCCATTCGCTAAAAGTTGTATCTCCCGAATCGATACGCTTCTTTCTCGACTAAACTGATATTTTCTCGAATTTCGTCTCCTTCCCGCATCAATCGGCCAGATATTCTTTCCAAATTTCAAGCCGAGGAAAATGGGTTATGGAGGTATCGGGAGGCCGCAAGAGGCTGTCTGGCTCGGAGTACAGCGTGCCTTTTTATTAGTATCTTTATTATTATAATTTTTTTTGTTCCCTACAAATGACCGGATAAGCACCTGCTTCATTTTGACAGTCTCAGGACTTTTCCTGGAACAGTGGATTCTTTCTCCAGAGTAGGACCAACGTATTCCACCTGCCTTCTTCGACTCCCGGATCGGATCGTCCCAGGCGAAGGGCCTATACTCTTTTCAGGATCCACCATCCGAAATGGTCTAGGTCGAGCATCTGAGAATTATAAATCAGCCCCTGTTTATTATTTATATTGACATTATTTCTCTTTTTTTTGTGCGCACTTATTATATTATATATATATATTTTTTTTTGAACTTGCACATTTTTATATTATATATATATATTTTTTTGATTTTTTTTGACAGCCGGCTCATAATTCAGAGATGCAAAAACCGGTCGGTCTGTGAAGTGTCCTGAAAAACTATATTCATTCTAACGTTGGCTTATGGGTGGGTGGCCATGGTGTAGGGTAACAGTTCGGAATATATTTACATGCGTGCACGTGTGTGTGGTATCTAGAAAGCAGTAAAGTCTTTATTTATTTTACAGATATATAAACAAAAAAATTAAGCATATATGGCCTGTCTCGCTGTTGTGTGTGATTTTCTGCTTTTTTATTTTGCAAGCAAGCAAGCACACCATTTTAAGAAATAGAAAGAAAAGGGAAACTATCCCCTATTAATTACAAATTTTGGTCCTATGTCCCCAAAATAAATGACAGAATGAATGCAGATATGTATAAATGTACATAATAAAGTAAAAAAAGAAAATGAACTTGAAATAAATAATATATAGAGCCGAAAGTAAAGCCCCAGCTCTTTTGTTGTGCTGTCCGAAATTTATTGTAATATATATAATATATATCTTATTATATTTGTTTTTATTTTCGAATTTTTTTCTTTTGATATATATATATATATATATATATATATTTATACTTGTTTTTAATACACTTAAACATGCCCGCAATGCAGGTTATCGAACTTGAAAACAGCCGCAAGATGGAGGATCATATCCACAAATATAGCCACGTCGTATGGGAACACTTTATTCAAATGCGTAAATTAATATGACAAGCATACTTGACGCAGAGAAACAAATAAAAACAAAAAGTTTTATTTTTACGAAGTCTAGCCTTCCATTTTATTTAAAATAAAACAACTCCCACAGCAGTAGTCGCCACCGTGAGGTTCAGGTGCGGCCGTGCCTGCCCGCTGTCCTTGGATAGGGTGCACGACGATGCGGATGCGGGACACCACTACTCTGCTCCACCCTCCCTTGTTTAGGGGAAGATGAAATCAAAAGTGCGAGAGAGGAGTGCTATCTATGTTAGCACGTTTGAATGTGCCTCCTGCCTTGAGTGGATTTTGTATCCAATATGAACCGATGGTTTCCCGCATCAAGTTATCCCTTGTTTAGGGGATACCAGATATGGGAATGCATTACCCTTTCATTCTCATTTTCCCTTTTTTAGGGGAAAACGGAAAAGTGCAAAAAAGGATATTGCGACGCCCCCACTATGGATTTATTGAAAATAACCTTATGACCCATTCAGATTACTATGGGAGCTTTGGGTTTCCCGCATCAAGTTATCCCTTGTTTAGGGGATACCAGGATATGGGAATGCATCACCCCTCTATTCGCATATCTCCCTTTTTTAGGGGAGAACGGGAAAGTGCAAAGAGGGAATGTTGCGAGGCCCCACCGAATCCGAAAGTTTTAGAGTCGCCATCTTTATTTTAAGCTAAATAAAGCAAAACCAAAGAAAAGAAAAAAATAAACCGAGAAAAGAAAAACGGGTTCTGAGGCTAAGTTACGAGTTGGGAAGGTGCTAGGCACCCAACTCGCCTTCTCGTTTCAAAAATAGTTTTTGGTCGAAGTATGCTTATTGTCATATTTATTTCGCAAATAAGGTATTAAAATGACAGGAAAATTTAAACAAATATATTCGTGGCCACATTATTTACGGACTCGCAGCCGTCTCCTTCCAATAATTATAGACATATTTAAGAATATTTGGCCATTATAACGGCTCTTTTACATAATATTTCCTATTCTAATCCGCAAAGACAACGGCTTATATGGGCTACATTGCTTGCTGATTTAAATAATAACTTTTAAAATAAATAAAAGACAAAAATATAAATAAATAAAAATAACGACGCTCTTTTAAAGGTTTTACCTTTTAGAGCTTGCGGTGTCGCCTACCTTCAGGAGAGGGAGTCTTTTTGTTGTTTGTGTGGTTGTTGTTTTGATTTGGGCGTAATGACCGCTTTATTTATGAGGGTTTGGGCTTATCAACTCGGGCAGTGTACTTATTTGAGTTGGTTTTGGCCTTTGGTTGGGCGGAACCTAGACTTAATTTTTGACTTTTTCACTCGTTACTCGCGGAAGTAGTAACGGCTTACTTTGGGATTTTTGGACTGATGAAGTGAGGTGGATACCTAACAACTAGGCTAGGGATCACTTATAACCTATGAGTTTTGATTTTGGCAGAGTTTGGACGGGGTTTGGAGACTCTAAGGGTTTCCACTCAACTATCTCGCACCTCTCGCACTATTTCTATCTAGAGAGCGATTGAGCGCTACGATTAAAAATCGCGAGGAAAAATTGTTGTCCAAATGAGAGGCCGAGGCCTCTATTTATAGTGAAGGCCGAGGACACGCTGGGAATTTGTGAGTTTCTTCTCCTGCATCAACCGCTTGCAGATCACGGCATCAAGACTTGTACATTTCACATCTGAGAGAGCGCAACAGTAGTGCGCATGGTGCGGCCAAGGACTCCTTGGTGCGGCACCAAGGGGCCTTGGTGCGGCACCATGCTTTTTCCCAACTTTCAATTTTTTGCACTTTCCCCCGCAGCTTCAATCGCTCGCGATCCTCTTTTCCTTTCGCATTTTTGACTCCTGTAACTTGACATTTGTTAATTTTTAACAGTTCTTGATATTTTATGTCAGTCACATACCAGGGGTACGAAATTAGGGTGTCTACAGGAGTTTAGTCCGTTGAATAGCTACAAAGAGCTCTATCCGACTCTCCCCCAAACACTGCATAAAAATTTTAGTTAGCCACAACATCGACCGTCACAATTGATAAGAAATTAAAATATTTCATTAAAAAATCTATTTAGAATACCTCTCTATATTCTGTGTCGAGCCTACTCATCAACCTTGTATGGGGACGACTGTTTGCCCGGGTGATAACTTCTGAATATACCTACATGTGTGTCCCCATTACCCCATTAGCAACAACAACAAAAAAAAGAAAGAGAGAAAGAGGCACCAAACCTATAGTAACCCAAGTTTCAATTAGATGAAAATGAATGAATAAATAATTTTACCTGGGATTTTGTTGCAACATCGACAGATTTTTCCACTGCGTAATTTATGGATTCTTGGATGACCTGCCCATGATAGCTAGACAAGTCAATTTAAAGACTCCCCAAATATCTCTTTCTTTCTCTTTTTCTGTCGTCAATATTATACTAAATTTAACATTAAATACATTGGATTTGCAATGAAAATCTATACTCATCTAATAATGAAAAGAAATAAAAATTACATCTTTAGTAGTCCCACAAAAGATCTGATTGTTAACAAATTCTGCAACTTTGAAAGATTTGGCATAGAGGCCTATTATATTCCAAAATGACGGATGGAGGCAAAGATCCCAATTATTCTCAAAGTCAAGAGATTTGAGAATATCCTCATCGTTGACAAATTCGTTTAAACATTTTCTTCTGAAATGCAAAGGATTGATAAAATAATGATCAGTAATGTAGCGCAAACACACACACACACACACACACACACACACTCTGAATGAAGCCAAACAAGAATGATATTGTGTCCACATATATCAAACTGACAAGCATAATGAAAAATTACCCTTGTAAAATACTAGTTGATATGTAGGATTCATATCAACCCGGAACCATACTAAATGAATGTGTTTTCTTACTAGAGCTTCAGTTATTTGAATATGCCATGTGATAAAATATATGTTTGTTCAAAAAGTCTGACCAGCTTAATACATTGAAAATTAAACACCCCAAGTAGCATGGTTCCAGAATATCAGATGTATAAGCCGCTGAGGAGATTAAAACCATATAAGTTTATTTGTTTGAAATGTCACTACTCACTACCAAATTGGTACCTAACATATAAATCAACTATATATATACTCTCAGCACTTATATATAAAGCTAGATGGCTTTTCATTGACACACCTGGAGATGTGTTGCTTTGTTATGTTTGAAGGGCGAAAAATGTCAAGAAACAAAGTCATTCAAATATCACTTAAATAACAAATTGATTACGAGACTATGGTAAGCGTAATGCTATTTAGCTTCCGCTTCAATAAATATATTGATATTCTAATTACGGGTGATCCTTATAGCTAGCATGTAACAACGAAAATAATAGAAAAATTAATTTCTTAGCAGAGGTTCTTACAAGGAAGTAACTGTTGCTATATTCTTTGGACCATCCTCGGACATGGCCAAGAGAAGCATTATATGCTTCAGAATGTCATATGGTAGGTGTTCAAATCTTGTTGGAGTACCTTGCTTCATGATGTCTGCAAGTGAACATTTTAGTTCAAAATGACAAAAATAATTAGAAATGTTCATCTGGATTATATTGTGTCAAGTAATTTGTAAGCCAAAGCTATACAATATTAGAAAGGATTATTTTACTATATTTAGTAAATACTACTACTTGTCACTAGCACACTAAAAGTGATTATCTCTACGGGGAACGAACAAGAAGAGATGTCAAACTTATACAAATTCAAATCTAAAAAAGGTTGGTCTTCATAAGCTAAAACTAAGAACGATTTCTGACAAGCAAGAAATGAGATTTAGATGTATATCAAATGCTGCTAGTTGTTTCTGCTCATGGATAGTACTATATAAATCAAGAGGTGGAAAGAGAGTTACTTTGGGAGATTTTTACAAACGTATGTAGCTCATTAGGTTTGCCCAATTCTCTTGAAATGCATTATTTTTCGCATAAATGCATTTTGAGAAAGAAGCTACGAAATTAAGTGTTCCAAAAATGCTCAAAAGCTCGATTTTGTACAATGTTACATTTCCCCGTAAAAAGGGTTAGGCAAAACCCTCTAATTGAAATCTCAGGACAAGTTGTTAAGAAGCTGCAAAAAAAAAATAAAAAATAAAAAATTATGAAGGAAAGACAAGGAATTAAGAATCAGTCAAACAATATTCCAAGCTTATAACTATGTTACGTCGCTTGTTAGATAAGAGGCGGCAAATTTGTAATGCAAACTCCAAACCCAAGGAAATTGGTCGTCATTCCATATTTGAACATCTTTTAGAAGCAAGTCTACGTGTTTTTTACTTTAACGGTCTTATTCCTTGTCGTCATTCAACTATAGGTCATTAAATATACATGCATGAGAATATGTCCGGTCATATTTCAACTTTAACGAAATATTTTTCACGATTCGTGGACTTTTAGTACCATTATTCTAATCTGTTAACCAAATTTGAAAATTATAAAAATTTGAATAGGAGATATTGAACGCTCATGCAACTCGAAATAAAAGAAATATGTCGCTAATACATATTTAAATATAAATTAAATTGAATGTACGTGTAATTTAATTTAAGAATCTTATCTCTTATCGTGATCCAACTGTCATACGACGCTAATTATACCATGGGAATATAGAAATTCTATTTAAACTTCAGATGGAAAAATATATTTGTCAAACAGATCAAATCTCAAACATAAACAAAATATCAATTTGCATGTACATGAACTTCTGTCACAGTGATTCTAGGGTTTTGTCCAATGCAACAAATGGCAAGAAAGAAAAACAAAAGGGGGGGGGGGAAGCGAGAGTTCTTTACCGATAAGTAGTAATGTTAAGGATCTCTTATTTAGTTGTGCAGAGATCCTGCAGGAATACAACAACAAATTATAAAATTAGATAAATTCCACCATTACATTTCAAGTAAAGAAATACGAATCACAATTAGAAAGGAAGGTAGAGCAGTGGATTAAATGATCCAAATTGCATCAAATAAGGACCAAGATCAGCACATACATGTGCATAATATATCATCAGATCAACTTAATTAAGATTATACATATGAATCAACAAAATTCGAATTAAAAAGGATAAATAACTAATGAGCAAATTCTAATTTGATCTCGGATTTCGCAAAATTCAGAACAATCAATCATATCAGGCTTAATTAAATTAAAAAGGATAAATCAGCAATTACTTTGGTTACAAAATTAAGGGTTTGGGGTAGAGAGGGAGAGAGATCTGCTGAGTAGAGTAGGCAGCCGCAGGAGAGAGAGAGAGAGAGAGAGAGAGAGAGAGAGAGGGAGGGAGGGAGAGAGTGTAGGAGGCGACTATGGGCAAGCCTACTGCGTTGTCTCAAACCTTTCTAAAAAGCCATTTGCAAAGGTGTTCCTTTTTCAAATTTCCCGCCCCGCCATCTGTCAACAATTTATCTTGACGTTACAATGGGTGCAGTTTCACTTCCAACCCCTCTGGTTTTCCCACCGTCTCTCCCACAGCCCTTCTGTCAGGATTTGACTGCTTGAAGATACCATTATACCGGAAGATTCTATAAAGTATAAACAAGATGTGTAATAATTTTTCTTCCTCTTCTCTCAATTTGCAGATTCTAGAAAGTTTCTCGTCTAAGCACAATTGATTCAAAAAATGTTTACTTTATTTACCATAAACTACACCAAAGGTTTTTCTATGTTTCGTCCTTTTTTTGGAATTTGTCCATGTACAATAAATTCGAAAAATTGAAATCTTTGTACTAGTGAGATTAAACACATTAGGATTCTTCCATCCAATTTTAGTACGTAGTTAACTATGATCACATTCTCCACACATGATATTTTGTAGAGGCCAGAGGGAAACTTGTCATCTCACCCTATTTCTCTTTCCTTCCCCTCCCTCGTTTGTTTCTCTTTCCCACATCTTTTCTAACAAATATCCAATTGCCCTTTTCAGACTATAAAATAATAATGAATCATCAGACTGTTAGTTTGGTAAACTGCATCCTAATAACTCTAATTTTATGTGTAATACTCTCATCCCACATGGGGTCGATGTAAAACTTATGATTGGTTTATAAAGTGGCCACACAATACCAATGGATACCGACATTATTTACGGATTTTTGGGTCGGCTCGTGATAGGCTTGGGTGATAAAAAGTGCTAGGTGCTTACTAGGCCACACAAACATGTAGCAGACCAGGCTCTTGGGGTCCAAGACGTTATTAATGGTATCAAAGTGGGTCCTGGTTGTAATTGTTGAACTAGAGTGATGTGTGGGCCAAAGTGCTACACCGCGGGAGGAGGTAGAAAAATCCTTTGGTCTGGATTTTCTAACCTACATGCTGGAAAATGAACTTCACAGCTATAAAAAAGCTGTGAGTTCTTTTGAAGGACCTCTCTGGAAAGAGGCTATCAAGAGTGAAATTGATTCCATCCTTCAAAATCACACTTGGGAATTAGTGGATCTTCCTCCGGGAAGTAAACCACTAGGTTATAAGTGGATTTTCAAAAGGAAGATGAAAGCAGATGGATCAATTGATAAGTATAAGGTCAGACTTGTAATAAAAGGTTACAGGCAACGTGAAGGTCTTGATTACCTTGGAATGTATTCTCAAGTTACGAGAATAATATCAATAAGGATAGTACTTGCAATTGCCGCATTGTGGAATCTTGAAGTACATCAAATGGATGTAAAGGCTGCTTTTCTAAATGATGATTTAGAAGAGAAGATTTACATAGAACAACCAGAAGGGTTTTCTGCTCTAGGGCAAGAAAACAAAGTGTGTAAGTTGGTTAAATCTTTGTATGGCTTAAAACAAGCACCAAAACAATGGCATGAGAAATTTGATAATGCCATGTTGGGTTGTGGATTTAAGATCAATTAGTGTGATAAATGTGTTTTTGTAAAGGACACTGAAAATGGCTATGTCATTTTATATCTTTACGTAGACGACAAGCTTATCATTGGAAGCAATGATAATATGATTAAATCTACAAAAGACATGTTAAACTCTTAATTTGACATGAAACATATGGAGTTAACTGATGTAATCCTTGGTGTTAAAATTTCTAGAATTTTAAGTGGACTAACTTTATGTCAACCACACTATGTGGATAAAATTCTTGAAAAGTTTAGCAAGGATGACATTGCAATAGCTAGAACTCCTATTGACACTAGTCTACATCTATCAAAGAATAGAGGTGAGACTATCTTTCAGGTAGAATACTCAAAAATCATAGGAAGTCTGATGTACTTAATGAGTTGTACAAGGCCAGACATTGCCTATGTAGTGAGTAAACTGAGCAAATACACGAGTAATCCTGGGACTGATCACTGGAAAGCAATAGTCAGAGTACTAAGGTACTTGGGATATACTCGTGATTATGGATTGTACTATACAAGATATCTAGCAGTGATCGAAAGATACTGTGATGCAAATTCGATCTCAGATATTAAAGACTCAAGATCTACAAGTGGATTTGTATTCACTTTGGCAGGTGCAACCATATCATGGAAATCTTCTAAGAAGACTGTCATAGCTAGATCTACGATGGAGTCTGAGTTTATACCTCTAGACAAAAGTGGTGAAGAGGCTGAATGGCTACGTCAATTCTTAGATGATATTCCTAGATGGACAAGACATGTGCCTGCTATTTGCATACATTGCGATAGTCAACCGGTAATTGGTAGGGCACAGAGTAATATGTACAATGGTAAGTGTATACATATACGTCGTAGACATAATACCATTAGACAACTACTCTCAACTGGAACTATCTCTATTGACTATGTGAAGTTAAAGGATAATTTAGCGGATACATTAACAAAAGGGTTAAATAGAGAGTTAGTTGATAAGTCTTCCAAAAGAATGGGACTTAAGCCTCTTGATATGAGTTGATACAATGGAAACCCAACCTTGTTGACTGGAGATCCAAAGATCTTGGTTCAAAGGGACAACCTAACTGTAAAAAGACTCTTAGATTCACTGTGGGGTTCATCCCTTGTAATAGTGATGCTTGTGTGTAAGAGGATAAGCATATGGCTTTTAATGATTCCTAAGTAAGAATCACCTATGTGAGAGAGAAGTGGGGCTGCTTCGAGGAGAATTGTGTGAGGCTCAATTCTTAGACCTCTCACAGAACCAGGCGTATGTTCAAGGCCATGAATGAACATAGCTATGAGAACTTAATTGGGTTAGGAAGATTCTTGTATAAACTATATGACCGTTTACACTAATGGCGGAACAGTTCAAAAACATCATGTCTACTGATCAGCCAGTAAAGTAAATATGCTTTTTCGAGAGAAGGTTCAAAGGGTAACACCTACCTATCCTATGCAGGTTTCGACTGCTGGACTTTATCACCATATTCGTCAATTTCTTTCTTGTGGGGGATTGTTGGAAAAATTGTGTTTAAAGAATAAAATTGTGTATTATTGTGGCACGGATTTCTTCACGTGTCATTTGTGTAATGACAAGGGTAATTGTGGAATCGTGTTATACTTCGTGAGAACTTCGAAATCATATATTTATTTGTCCAATTTGGTGTTTGGATGAATAAGTTACGATTGATTAAAGTATGGTTGTTGGAAGTGGGTTTATCCCACATTGGAAGATTAACAAAAACTTGAGTGGTTTATATACAAGTACCTTATGTGATAAGGGTAAGCTTGTATAGAATATATGCTCTCTCTCGCACACGCCTGAGCAAGGGGGGCTGCAAATCATGGTCCAGTTTCATGTGCGAGCATGTCCTGTGGACACGAATGTTGGTCCAAATTTTCCCGTTTAGACCAACCCATGTTTTGTTAATTATTCTTTTGGTTTTTGTAACTCCAGCATTTATAACAGACTTTATGGGCTATTATTACCAACTTTAATGATAGATTTTATTTACCTATTGATGATGGATTTATTTCATCATCAATGTGGTCCTTAATTAGTCTCAATTTTCTCCTATATAAGGAGATTATTTCCACAATTACAGAACACAATCAAGAATAATCTACGTTTCTCCTCTGCATTCTGCAAATCGTTGAGCGTATTCCTTTGGCCTTCTATTTACTTATTGGTGATAGAGTCAGACACAAATTCAGTTCGCCAGAATCCTTAGTGCTGATGGTTTCTCCGGTGTCTTCGTTGTATCCTGGGAGATAGACGTCCATTAAAGCTTCCAAGCATAGACGGGAAAGGGACGAATCTGTTTTAAGGAAACTGTGTGCGGCACAGGCCTCGGACTTGAAGGTTGATCACAGCTCTATAACAGTAGACATTGTGTGAAGCACCAACATACTTGAGCCCACCAGCAGACTTGAAGTCCAACAGTAGACCTGAAGTTCACCTGCAGACTTGAAGTCCATCAGCAGACATGAAGTCCACCTGCAGACATGAAGTCCACCTGCAGACTTGAAATATAGAGCAGTCACTATTCCTATTGTCTTCAATTATGCAGACTTCAAATATAGAGCAGTCACTATTCCTATTGTCTTCAATTCTGTAATTTGTTTTGATTATTGTTTTTCCCTGTACTATTTTCTAACACTTGCCACATGTAATTTTTCTTTCTCTTCACTCATTTTACATAATGTTGAGCTGAGAAAGTATCTCGATTGAATACCATGGATTTAAAAATTGTTAAGTTAACCAATTAATGGTTCTTGTACTTTTTGTCCTTTTTGGAATTTTTGCACTTACAAAAATTCTGAACAATCAATCATAATTCCAACCCCAGTTTAGGAGTACATCGTTGTTGTATGCGGATAATTACATCTTATAAAGAGCTCGTAAGGTTATGATGAAACTGGAAATAGCATTCTTTGTGCTCATAAAAAATTTACCTTGTGGAGAGATACATTTCACCGTTGAAGCATTTGCGAATTTCTGGATTCGAAAGAAGTTCATAATTTTTGTCTGGGAAAACCCTGATATTGTCAAATAAAACATATCAAAATAGAATAAAATTATTAGATTAAGTTGAGGCACTGACCAAACCAACATGAGTAGTTTTAAGAAATAAAATAAAAGCCTGAAATTGAGAAAAAAGTATAATCAATAAATTCTTATATATAACGCATTCGACATTTTTAGACATCAACTTACAGATGTTTCTCCAACAAAAATATCAATATGCAATTCCAATTTAGAGATTATTCTTCAACAAAAATTGTGAGAACCCGAAACCTACTTGAATAACTTGTCTTCTATACTTGTTTATCATGATTAGAATATGTTTTTAACATGCTAGTAGTATCCCTAACATGTTTGACTTGATTGCATTCCTTGATCGAACCGTAATTGTCCTATCGAACGCCTATTGCCTTGCATGCTCTAGATTGACTTGTTCTTGCTCGGGCTTTGATATTTTGGACTTAGCCAAGACCTTGAGAGACTTTTATCATTGTTATAAGGACCCTTGATACTCATTCTAATGCTTATTTGAGTTGTTTATGCCTTATATGCTTTATACGTGCAAATCTGGACCTGTTTGACCTAATGTATGGCATGAGGAATCGTTCCACTCTACCAACCGAACATTTTGGGCATTGTTCGGCCACAAGAACTGAACATATTGAAGTAAGTTCGGCCATCACAACCGAACTGAAGGAATTTCCAGCAAAACGGGATTTTCTGCAACATTTGGCTGATTACGATCTTACCCTTACTAAACCTCTATCATTAGTGACTTTAACCACTTGTATTAGAGTCTTATTAGCCTAATCTAAGCCTAATTTTTTTCTAAACCTACTTCTATCACTCATCATTTGACAAGTGTTCCTCATTAACACTTAATTAAGCTGATCTACACTACATCAACTCTAGTCTTTCATTTTACGATCTATTTCTTCTCTTCTTCTTCATTTGTCTCGAGAGAACTTGTGCGTGAGAGTCTTGGTGATATTAGTGCGTGAGGTTTTGATTCCAAGATATTTCGAAACCCACTTGCGATTCCAAGACCGCCGTTACGTAGCCGCCGTCGAGACGAGCGATCAACACCGATTAGTTTTCTTGCTTCGTCCATTGCTTGGCTTGAGGTAAGCTATCGATTTACCTTAGGTCCATGTTAGAGATAACATGCTACCTCCATCTTACTTCCCTTCTCTCATGTCTAAATCATGCTCTCCTTGTTTTCTACCATGAAAATGATACGTTTTAGAGAGTATGAATTTCTGGGAATTATAGACCATGAATGTAAATGTCGTGATTTGGACACTAAGCCTAGAAGTAAAAGTGTTCTACTCTACATTAGAAATAACTATTATTCTTGGGTCATAGACTTTCGACCATTATTTGGGAAAACGTGATCTAGGGTTCCATAAATTGGGGACTTGAATTTATTCTTGGCTATGGTTATTATTGGATTAATGACCTAGATTAATCGATGCGATAACTTAGAAAAGAGTTTGAAATGCAAATAGTATTTTAACTCTACAAGCTTGGATTTATAGAAATGACTCAACGGAGTCGACATTAGTGAGCTATTGAACAATACCGGCTCAATGATCAATCCCTACGACGTTATTATATGCATTCCACTAGAAAACTAATTGTAGACTCTTGAAATGGATTGACTATCATGCTTGTATCTTTAGGACATAATAAATTCATACTTGATATATCGAGTTCGCTCTTGTCGAGCTCAATCTTGCTTGTTTATTGATGAGATTATATACTTGTCTGGAACGAGGACGCTCTTGTCGGACCCGTTCCATACAAAACCATTGTTGAGTAAATACTACTTGGCATTGCATGAGTCCAGCTGGCGTACTTGATCATGTCACACACCCTCCACTGCTGGCCACAGTGGGGAAGAGCTCTCCTTGGCCAACCAATACGCGACCATTGAGATTGACTTCATGTTTATCCCGAGAATATCCTCGGAAGATCGATGTATTATCACACCCATCGATTCATGCACGTCATGAAGGTGTCTGTTTTGCAGGTCTACGAAGCGGCCCAACTCTATATCCTCACATTATGTGAACTATGTGCAATAATGTGCATCTCATATACTTGATCTACATGCTTGTAATATTGTCTTGCCTAACGTGTTGCATATTGCCATGTTATCCATGATTGATAGCTTACGAGTCTTTATGACTTACCCGTTCCCCTGTACTTTTTTTTTAGATCCTAGCAGGACAGGACCTTCCCATTGAGGCTCGCAGTGCTCATATACTTTAGTTCTCTTTTGATCAGGCTTTTGCAGTTGAAGAGGTGGTTTTAGAAGTCCTCTTCTCTTCTTTTGTATTTTGCAAGGACGACGGGTTTAAAGTTAGTCAACTAGACTACGCTTGGGAATGTTTATAGATCTTGTACTCGTGTAATCCTGTTAGCTACTTGTAGTAATAACTCTTGTAGTATTTATACTTCTCTTGATGCCGGCAATTGTGTTAGCCGTGCCTTGTATATTTTGTTAGCGTTCACTACGTATAGACTTCCGCTGAGCATTCCATTAGCTCTTATTTATTTCCTTGTCATATTGACTGCTTAGCTTGGGTTCCGGCTGTAGTGTCGCCGAAGACTTGGATTAATTGCTTAACTTTTTATCAGGTGAAATCGTTTTTAAAATGCCGACCTTTTGTGTCGAGTTCTCTTGCGACTGAAATGTTGCGTCACGTCAGTTTTAAAATTATTTTAGTCCTTGCATGTTCGTTGTTCCTTCTTTCTTATCCCTCTTGTATTGTCTTGTCTTGTCTTGTCTTGGGCGCTCCGGTCCGCGTTCCCATCCCGGGTTCGGGGTCGGGGTCGCCACAAAAATATAACAAAAGAGTATAAATACGATGTGTAACAATTTTTCTCCCTCTTCTCTCAATTTATAGATTCTAGAAAGTTTCCCTTGTAACAATATGAAATTTTGTAACGCTTGCCAGATGTAATTCTTCTTTCACTTCACTCATTTTACAGATTGTTGATCTGAGAAAGTGCAAAACCCCGATATTTTATCTACTTTGATTAAAAAATAATAATAAATGAATTTAATACTACTTTTATTATGATTTGAACAAATTATAAAGAGTTGACTTATTTATCATAATAGTTTCATGAAGTATATCATCCACTTTTTAATGCTTGAGTAAGATACATTTTAATGACTTCTTTATGTATAGTTGGCATATATATACATATATATATATATATATATATACATACATACATATATATATATACATACATACACACACACACACACACACACACACACATATATATATATATATTATTATTATTATTAAATGGGCAAATTTGTGGAGAGATGATTAAGGATTATATCTCACTAAGTTTTCTAGCCTAGCTGCCATACAAAACAAAATTGGTAGTAATCGCTCCATCGGTGGCCGCGTGAGCGAGAGAGTTAGTGACTCATCGTTTTGAGTTGCCTTGTTGGAGATTTCCTTGGCATGAAGACTTCTACTCCTCTTTTATTTCATTCATTCAGCCGTGTAACATAGCAGAGAGATACAAGAGGAGAGGGAGCCATGAATACGGGTGGTGCGTCCGCCATAGTTTGAGCCTTGATCGATTATTCCGGCCTCTTTCCTCCCATATGGACTCCATTTGAGGTATTTGAGACCTGAACCTTCCTCCATTTCAGTCATCATCTCCATCTTCATCTTCATCGGTCCACCGATAGAGAGAGTGAACCAGTGTGCATGTGTTCTTGGTGTTTGTGTGTGTTCCGGCGATTCCCGGAGCTCCGTCCAACCAATCGACGAGCCGAGACCACCGTTGGAAAGCTCTCGACGAGGAGATCGTTTCCCCACTATCCATTTTAGTTTCTGTAGGTTTGTTAAATTCCGATTTTGGTACCTGACTAAAACTCTTACTCCCTCTTTCTAACTCAAATGAATGCTAGGTTGTTAGAGACTTGATTCTCTTGACTTATTGTGTTATTACATATCTATGTAATGTGTTTCTTTGTTGTTTTGATTACTTAATATATGGTTTTGAATTCAAATGGTTGTTGTTGGGTTTATGGAATTGATGTGGAAGGAAATTTGGTTGAAATGGGGGTGTTAGGAACATGATATTCAAAATCAGAAAATTCTCAGGTTGAAGCCAAATTCGGAAAAATACTGGTACTAATCTACTACATAGAACTTCCTAAAAATATTATATGTTGTAAATTTGTATATTACAAAATTTTCTGTAAATTTTCATGAATATTCGAGTTCGGGAAGTATTTTTTTATAAATCACGAACCATGGCTGCGACAGTGACTCTGAACATGGGAAAACTGGTTATTAACATCATCTTAATGTGATCATAAATCGATTAATACAAATCCAATTGGAGTGTTTTAAAATGGTAAACTCTAGATCAATGAGTCTAGTTTGTGGAAATGTAAAATATGTCTCATTTGGATAAATGAGGAATTTTTGGTGAAATATGTATGATAGACATGCAGTACAGGCCACAACAGAAAAACAGATTTCTGACATGAACTTGGAGGGGCTGTATTTTGATGAATAAAAGTCCAAATAGAGTTCTTTAAAGTTCTAATTTATAGTTTCAAGATTCTAGTTTCTGAATATATAAAATTCATGAAATTTGGAGTTGTGAGGAATTAATGGTTGAATTTAAAAGTTGACTGGGCAGAATGTGTAATAGCAGGAAATCAGATTTTAGACTTGAACTTGAAGTGACCATGACTTGATGAATACAAGTCTGAATTGAGTGTTTTAAAAGGTTAAGTTATAGTTTGAAGAGCCTAGTTTCAGAATATGTAAGATTCATGAAATTTAGAGTTATGATGAGTTATTGGTCAATTTTACAAAATGGCTACGCAGAATGAGTTATTACTAAGTTGTAATTCCAATGGTTAGAATGGGTATCTTTCGGTGCATGAACAACGAGTAGAGAAGGATTGATTTGGTTTGAAGAATGGATTACCATTCAGGGATATTGTAGAGCATATACTTAATCTCGAAGTGGAGACCCTTTAGATGCTCTTAGAGCATAGTGGATTGTATCTAATGTGCGACCCCACTCTGGTGAATATGATGGGAGGGGTTTATGAATTAACATGAACTTCAATGAGTTGAGACTATAGAATGATTTATCATTCTAGAAATATTGTAATGTGTGTAACATTGTTGATTAACTACCGTAGACTAACAAAGTAGTCTTGGTCAATATATAATGGATTAATGGTTAAGTAAATAACTTAGCTTGGTTGTACACTAGAATATGAATTCTATGATTGATTTAGATTATGACTAAATGCATAATTCCTACATTTGTTGAGATTTTTATCCTGTATGCGTTTAAGAATATGACTCATGAAGCATATATTTCCTTTGAGGCCATCACCTGAGGGCATGAAGTCCTCTTCATCCATTTCACTCTGAATCTGGATGTCCTCTTCAAATTGCCCTGGGGTTATTTTGTGTTTCTTTTCCATGGAAACATTAGAATCAGTGGGGTTCTCATAGTTGATAGGGATTCCTCTCAATCTCTTGGACTTTCAAACACTAGGGTTTCCAATTTGGGGAAAAATTGATAAATCCCCATGATCTTCTACATCAATTGAATTACCTCTTTCTCCAGGTAGAATAAAGGTAATAGGTTCAGGGAGGGACTCTGCAACAACAATTTTAGAGCCAAGTAAGGTCTCTGCCATTGTGACATCTGGTGATGCAGCTTTAGGAGAAGATACATTCGAAGCTACATTAGGCATGCTGGTCGTATTCTTGGAATTTGTAGGGTTAGAAGGAACATATGCCATGGAAAAGCTAGGGTTTTCAGAAGGAAAGATAAAGAGAAGAAATGGAATGGAGGCTTAACAGAAATGGAGAGACAATGACGTTTAGAGAATTTTGTGAGAAGATGTGTTTGCTCTCACAAGGTCTAACCTGTTAAATATTCACAGCAACAAACACGCTGCACATTTGGGGAATTAGGCGTTAAATTGTATTCGCAATTGTGTGGTAGCTGATTTTCACACCAGAGTGCATTTGTAGAGAAAGCCCCTGCCTAGTTCATGGTGTTTGTTGATAGGACAATAATTTCATAACCGAGCGGGTATTTTATTTCCTAAAGTAGGCTTTCTTATTCATATTGTAACTGAAAGCCATTTGAGATTTTATGACCACAAATGTTGTAACTCATGTAATTCAACGTAGAGCATCCACTAACTTATTAGTATATCGATACTTTAACATCAATGATGATATATCAAACTAACTTTCAATAAGGCAATAAACCATCTGTCATCCTCTTTGGTTGCCTTACCCCGGTTTCCTTTTATATATTTTATTTTTATTTTTTGATAATTATCCTTTATCAATTATAGGACCTAAATTTTAAATTTAAGACAGTGCCTCCAAAATGTCAGGATCGGCCCTGTGTTTGGGGTAAGGTCATGTCCCTTTCTAACTTAAAAAAATTAATTTTTTTTAAATATGGTAGATATATAAACAAATCAATTTGATTATTCTAACATAGAAATCAAAATGCAATGGCCAAAGACATAAAGGGCGAAATTCTGGCAGTCGCCTTTTCAAAGTTTCTAACCCCCTTCAGTACGCCGTTCCTTTTTTCAATATCAAAAGACCACTTGTTGAAATATTGTTCCAAAAAATTCATCCTGTCCTTCAACAGCTCTGTCAACCCACTTTGGATTCGAAAATCACAACAAAACGAGGATCGACCTCCTTCCCTTTAGCCCACAACTCGTTAAGCATTGGCATAAAGAAGTTGCAAGACTTGAAGCAGAGCTACGCACGCCAGTTCCCTCGAGTGAAAAGGATTATAAAATTCGGCGGGTAAGTGTCCTTTGAGTCTGACATGATTCTTGATGTAACTACCAATACGAATTACTAACATTTTTTTGCACTATTTGTCCCTAGATGGAAATGGAAATTGAGGAACTGAGGCGTCAAAGAGACCTCACACAGTCACATGTAGATGTGCTATGTTGAAAGTTTCAGGAGGAGCAATAGAAAAGCTAGTTGAATCACCTCGTCCACTGGCAAAGACGTGCCTCTCCTTTGCTGTGGCAACATCTCCTCAATTTGATCTTAAGGAACCAGGGCATATCAATAAAACAAGAAATCATGGAAGACAGAGTAAGATATGGCAATCAGAGATAAGGGATATGTGTTTTTGAACTGTGGTGCATTTTTAAATTTTTTTGAATCGCGGTGTATTTTTTTTTTTTTTTGAATCGCGGTGCATATTTGTAGTGCACCTCATTGTCATTAAGGGTATCTCAATCATTTCACCCCCAAAAGTGTCATTTTTCGATTGAAAAAAAAAACGATATTAGAACGAATTGAAACTTTGCAAAGATGACCGACTGCAATTAATCCAAGAAATTTTGAGATGTATCTGCAAGACAAATAATGAGCATCCAAATCGTTTATGCCAATGCCTACAATAAGTTACGGGCTTCTAATTTAGAAATTCTTGGGTTAGGAAACTATACTTTAATTGCTCTTGGGCCTTGTGGATAGCTATATGGGTCAACGATCTATTGCGTGTATTTTGAAATCCATATTGTACAATTAAGTAGATAACATATGGTATTATCGGTATTATAAATACTAATTAATCCTAGCCGTTTATCTAGAAAAAATGTTGTATATAAACGAGGTTTTGAACATTAGGGTTTTACAAGGCTCTATATAGCTCTTCTACTCTTTTTCCTTCCCTGAGCTTATACTCCATTTTTCTGTCCATCTCTCATCCCCTCTTTAATTTTTGTTATCAATGTTTCTAATGCTAATCCGAGTAAACCTGGCTTCCACTGCAGCTTGGATTTTCCTATCAAGGGTAACTGAGCCTCCTTTTATTCTGTTATGGTATTTAATTTTCCCTTAATTATATTTTTTTCTCCGTTTCCCATTCTAATGTAATGGTTTTTGTATGTTTATATTGATTATTGATTTTATTATATGTACATGCTAAGTGATGAAAAATCCATACAATGAAATCAATTTAAGGTTATAGCTATACAACTCTAATTTTCATTCTCTTTAAAGTTTTGTCATCTATTAAATTGGGGAGGGACATATATCACTAATATGTTCAAGGGAAATACATGATTTTGGATCTAATTAAATGGATTGACTTTGGTAATTTCGCCACTTCGCAACTCATTTTATGGTAGAAGTTTGATCATCATCAATTTAGTTTGCCTTAGATAATTTTCACATAGCATTAGCTATTATTCATATATCTAAGTTATTATATGGATTTAATTAAGTATTAATTAATGTTGCAGATCTTATCCTACATGACAAAATTCATGTGTAAATATATATATATATATATATATATATATATATATATATATATATATATATATATATATATATATATATATTTTTTTTTTATTTTTTTATTTTTTATTTTTCCCAAGAAACAGGACGGCACCCTGCAAGATTTTATTGATTAAAAGAAAAAATACAAATTTGAGGGGGACAACCAGCCTTGCCCTTATAAACGAGAGGACAGAGGAGCCTTACCTCGAAAAAAAGAGTACAGAGCAAAAGAAAATTAAGTGATACGAACATACGGCGTGCCTCCAGCATCCAGACTAAGAAGACCACGAATATGACAGGGAAGAGCAGTAGAATGGAGAAACTCCGCCTGAGAGAGAGAGTCACAAGCTAAATTCGCAAGGCTATCAGCCACGGAATTAGCTTCTCGGAAACAGTGACAAAAATTAAAATTTCCCGAAGCCTGGATACGAAGAATGTCGCGAAAAATATAAGAGTGAATCCAAGGGAAACTGTGACCTTTAGTGATGCACTCAAAAATAACTTTATAATCAATTTCAATTATAACATCGCCAAGATTATGATCCTGAAGCCACCGAAGGCCAAAATGAAGAGCACAAATCTCCACAACCATATTAGAACAATCACCATAATAAGAGGAGAAAGCGTAGATAAATCTACCCATAGAGTCGCGGATAATGCCTTCCCCTCCACTGCTTCCTGGATTACCCCTGCTAGCTCCATCAGTATTCAACTTAAGTCTACCACTTGGAGGCTTAGACCACTTAACAGACTTAACTGTAACTGTCTTCCGATGTCCAAAAGATATTCTAGCTGAACCAGACAGATCAGAGAGAAAATAATTGGCAGCATTAAAAGTATCTTGAAGATCAGAATTAATATTATAAATAATGGCATGAACAGGAGTACGAAGGCCTTCAAAAACAACCCGATTTCGAGCTCTCCAGATGTGCCACAAAATAAATGAAGGAAGCAAAGAATGGACCATCGAGCTACAGTGCAACCACCAAGAGAAACATCTCTGCTGAATGGAACACGGCTTGTATGGAATATCTGTGACAGCCCGACCCGGACCCCAATGCGAGATCCCGAATCGTGCCGTCCAAATAGTCAATAACACAAGCATGCGCAAGTAGGATTATAAAATTCATGTGGCGCAACATCGCATACGAATAACAACTCGGCTACACTTGGCCGGAAAAACAACTTAATATAAACAAGTCATCGGCGACTTTACAGCCGGAACCCAACAACTACTCCTACAATTTTAATACATGCTTATAAAAAAAACCTCAACGGCCACAACATGCCGGAGACAACAACAACATTAATATTTAAAAGAGCTTTAGCGGAAGAAACTGTAGCGAACCATCAACATATAAACAAGCTCGACATATAAGTCGGCATACAAAAGATTACAAGTGTCAAATCATTAAGTTTACTACAATAACAAAAACCCCAAGTCAAGTCTATTTGACTTGCTTCCCAACGTCCTTGCCAAAATAAAAGACTAACTATCAAAAGTCCCAAAAGAGCAACCTTGAGCTCACAAACGACCAAACGTGATAGCGAGTCTATCGTGGACCGTCTCCTCGGCTCGGATCTAAGGAAACAAAACAAACAAATAGGGTAAGTCGAAAGACTTAGTAAGTTACTAAAAATGCATGTTCATGTTATATCATGGCATTGATCACAATTATGGCTCATATTATTCATATAACACTTAGCACATCTTTCACGTAAGTGCGGAAGTAAATCATACAAGTAGGATATGATATAGGCACGGCCGCTTCGTAGCTCCTGCAAAACAGTTTGTTAACCCAATATCGTGACTACGATGCTCGTGACTTCGCATCGATATACCGAACTCCGCCGGCTAATAGCAGCCAGTGACGCACGTATTGTTACGGCAAAGGGCTACTTCCCCATTGCGGCCTACAATGGAGGGGTGTGTGAGGTCCCAGGTACGGCGATTCATAGCGAGCACGAATCTCTCAATTCGTGAAGGCTATACATCGTCCTACCCTGACATAAAAATCAAACCAAATAGTGCCAGCTGGACTTAATGCAATGCACAAGTAGATGTTTACTCGTTAAGACCAAATAATGATCGAATTCGACAAGAGCGAACTCGACCGACCAAGTAGGGTATAAATCTCTACAATAAATCATGTCAAGGCAATTAATTGCTCATAACCAAATAATCACAACGGGTTCAAATGCACATAATTAAACTCAACTTAAAATTGAGTAAACTTGACCAAACGGTGTCCAAACTTCGTAGGGATTGAAATTAGAGTTTAACATGTTCAAATCTTCCCTAGAGTCAACTCCGTTGAGTCTTTACTAAAAATTCCACATTTCGGGTAGTTGAAGCTATGTGCTTCATAACTCAACCTAGGCCATTACTAAGTTCTTCTAGGTCATAAATTCACCAAGGCATTGTAATGAGATCCATGTTCATCATAGAGTCCAATATTGAGGATAGAACACATAACAACTTCACAACATATCATGAAGGCATAAATTAGGGCATTCTCATATAACAACACTTCCATCACAAATATAATACATGTTTCTAACATGTTCAAAACCTTAAATAGACAAGATGAAAGAGTATTATAAACCTTCATAGGCAAGAAATCATCCTATACATGCTCCTAGCAAGTTCATATTTTCAAAATACAAGAAGAGAGCATAGGAAGCATATATGTGTCCTCATTGACCTCAATCATCATAAGCTTTGTTTCCTTAGGGTCAATGAGAACTAAAAGGAAGAAGAAGAAGAGTAACTTACTTGTGTTCTACACCAAAGGAAGCAAATGAGAAGATTGATCGGTTGGAAATGATCTACTCTTCGAGCTCTACACTTTTGATGAAGGTGGCTTGAGCAAATGGAGAAGGGATGAGGAAGACCAAGAGGGTAGCTTCAAGAAGCCATGGGAGAACTTGAGAGAAGATGAAATTCGTTTTTAGAGAGTGAAGGTGAGAAATGAGAGTCAAAATCTGAAGATATGGCTTATATTGGTCTAGAAATTGAGTGGGACAAGTGTCAAGCTAATGTGGTTAGCAAATATCTGATTTTTGGCTTGTTAAATGATCAACAAAGCTCTCTTAATCCATCCTTAAAACTAGTTAAAGATATTAGGACATAATCAAGGAGGGTTAGGGAGGTTTAAGTGAGGTTTAGAAAAGGTTTGGATAGGGGTTTGGGTGTAAAAATCGTTCAACAGCAAAACATGGGAAAAATCTCGTAGGAGTATCCTGAAGTTGAGGCGGGCGCCTCACCAAAGCCAGGGCGCCTCGGATCTTTGAATTCATTTTTGCAATGCTCTCAGCTCTTGAGGCGGGCTAGTGATCAAAATCCGATGCGGCCGCCTCGTTTAACCCTTGAACTTGGTCTAAACATGTCCTAAATGGTCCCAAACTTATGGGCAACCATTCTAAGGTCTAACCCAACTCAAAACAAGTCGGAAACACACCCGAACAACATCCGGAACAAGGTAGAACAAGGCTCGAATCATGCGACGAATGGTTAACGAATCAAACACCAATCAAACTAGGATAACTTGGTCATGGAAAAGGCTTGTTTCAACATGGTTATGACCTGAATACAAAGCCGAGAACTCAACGAACACTTCGCACGACGAAATAGAAGCAAAGCGAGCAACGAGGGAAAATCGCTAAGGCCAAAATAAAGCAATCGAACCGGCGATTCAACAAGCAAGCATACATGATTCTAAACATGTTAAGAGCTTCATGAATGACTTATGAATGTTTCTAAATCATTTATAAACTAAGTAAACATGCTCACAATCAACAAGAAAACATGAAGGCAAGCACACAATGCACATGCAAGAATACGGGGTGTTACACTCTCCCCTCCTTTAGGAATTTAGTCCCTAAATTCTTACCAAGTTCATCAAACAAATGTGGATGCTTCTCGCATCTCCGCTCCGCTTCCCAAGTCGCTTCTTCAATGTTGTGGTTTCTCCAAAGAACTTTAACTAAGGGAATTCTTTTGGTTCGTAGTACTTGCTCTTTGGTATCCAAAATCTTCACGGGCTTTTCAACATAAGACATATCCGGCTCAAACGTTATCTCCTCATACTCAAGTACATGGGACTCATCGTTCAAATACTTTTGCAACATGGAAACATGGAAGACATTATGAGTCTCCGAAAGTGAAGGTGGCAATGCAATTCGATACGCTAAGGACCCAACTCTCTCAAGAACCTCGAATGGGCCAATGTACCTCGGTGTAAGCTTCCCTTTCTTGCCGAATCTCTTCGTACCTCTCCTCGGTGTCACCTTCAAGAACACGTAGTCTCCCACTTGGAACTCAAGATCCCGTCTTCGATTGTCCGCGTAACTCTTTTGTCGACTTTGAGCGGTGCGCAATCGATCTCTAATCAACTTCACGCCTCAACCGATCGTTGCACTAACTGAACCCCAAAGTTTCGCCTCTCCAACTTCATCCCAACAAATTGGTGATCTACACTTACGCCCATACAAAGCTTCATACGGCGCCATCTTGATACTCGACTGATAGTTGTTATTATACGCAAACTCGGCTAAAGGTAAGTGAGAATCCCAGCTTCCCTTGAAATCCACGGCACAAGCTCGCAAAGATATCCTCCAAAATCGAATCAATCGCTCGGACCGACCATCCGCTTGTGGATGAAAAGTTGTCGAATTTCAAACTGCTCCCAAAGCCTCCCGCAACGACCTCCAAAATCTAGATGTGAACCTCGGATCTCTATCAGACACAATACTCACAGGTACGCCATGAAGTCTCACGATCTCCTGAATGTACAAAGCTGCCAACTGAGTCAATGAATAAGTGATCGCGATCGAATAAAGTGTGCGCACTTAGTCAATCGTCAACTATAACCCAAACCGCATTAAATCCTCTCGCGCGCGGTAACCCTGTCACAAAATCCATAGTAATAAACTCCCATTTCCATTCAGGAATCTCAAGTGGTTGTAGAAATCCCGCAGGCCTTTGATGTTCAGCCTTAACCTGCTGACAAGTCAAACACTTCGACACATACTCCGCAATTTCCCTCTTCATGCCTTTCCACCAAAATTGTCTTTTCAAATCCAAATACATCTTCGTGCTCCCCGGGTGAATGGTATACCTCGTTTTATGAGCCTCATCAAGAACTAACCTCTTCAATTCATTATTAGAAGGAACACAAATTCTACCTCGAAATGTCAAAGTACCCTCACTATTAATCACAAAATCAGGCGATACATTTTCAGCCAACCCATCAATAATTTTCTTCAACTCCTGATCATTCCTTGCGCTTCTCTAATTTTCCCAAATAAAATCGGGCGTAGCACCTAACATTTGCGAAAATCACACCTCTATCATAAACACTAGGACCCCAATCTCGCAAATCTTCCAACATCTTCCATTCTCTAACCATCATACAAGACATGTGAACTTTCCTACTCAAGGCATCCGCTACTACATTTGCCTTCCCCGGATGATATAAAATAGTGCAATCATGATCTTTTAATTTCTCCATCCATCTTCTTTGCCTCATGTTCAACTCCTTTTGAGAAAATAAATACTTCAAACTTTTATGGTCGGTGAAAATCTCAAACTTAGCCCCATACAAGTAATGTTTCCATTTATGCAACGCGAAAATAATCGCAGCCAACTCCAAATCGTGTGTCGGGTAATTCTGCTCATGAATAGACAACTTCCTCGACGCATAGGCGATAACTCTTCCATTTTGCATCAGCACACAACCCAAACCTTCCTTAGAAGCATCGCTATAGATCACAAAATTATCTCCTCCACTAGGCAAAGCCAAAATAGGTGCCGACGTCAACCGCTTCTTAAGCTCTTGGAAACTAGCTTCACATTTCTCGCTCCAAACAAATGGCATATTCTTTTGTGTCAATCTAGTCATAGGAGTCACAATCCGAGAAAAACCCTCAATAAATCTCCGGTAATAACCCGCTAGACCCAAGAAACTCCGAACCTCGGTAACTGAACTAGGTCTCTTCCAATTCATCACCGCTTCAACCTTAGAAGGATCAACGGCTATCCCGGCGCTAGAAACGATATGCCCCATAAATGATACTTCCTCGAGCCAAAAGGCACATTTAAACTTCGCTAAAGTCTGTTTCTCGAAGAATAGACAACACAATCCTCAAGTGTTTCTCAAGATTTCGAATACACTAAGATATCATCAATAAAGACTACCACGAAACAATCAAGATAGCTATGAAAGACACGATTCATCATAAAGTCCATAAACACCGCTGGTGCATTCAACCCAAACGGCATCACTACAAATTCAAAGCATCACTACAAATTCAAAGCCCATATGCCCATATCTAGTCGTTTGGAATGAATATCTTCCTCTCTAACCTTCAATTGGTAGTAACCCCATCTCAAATCAAGCTTAGAATACACAATAGACCCTTGCAATTGGTCAAAGAGGTCATCAATGTGGGGTAGTGGATATTTATTCTTAATGGTCGCCTTATTCAATTCTCGATAATCTATACATAACCGCAAACTCCCATCTTTCTTCCTCACAAATAGGACCGGTGCGCCCCAAGGCGACACACTCGGTTTAATAAAGCCAATCTCTAGGAGTTCTTGCAACTGAAGTTTTCAACTCCCTAAGCTGGCGCCGCTGGCGCCATCCTATACGGTGCCTTAGAAATCGGTGAAGTCCCCTGAATAAGCTCAATACAAAATTCTAGCTCTCTATCGGGTGGCATAGCATGGTCGGTAGAAAACACATCGGGAAACTCACATACTACCGGAACCTCTTCTAATTTAGGCGAAGAATTCTTCTTATCAACAATGCATGCAAGATAACCCGTACACCCTTGAGACAATAATTTTCTAGCCCTTAGAGCAGAAATAAAATGCAAATCACTCGATGCATGATCACCCACAAATATAAATTTAGGCACACCCGGCATATAAAAAGTAACCCGCTTTTATGGCAATCAACTATAGCATGATAAGCACATAACCACCCATGCCAAGAATCACATCAAAATCACGTATAGGTAGAACTACCAAGTCCGCATGCAAAGTGTGGTCACCCACCAATACATCACAAGATTTAAACACTTCAGATGCGAGCATATATTCCCCGAGCGGGGTAGACACTTCAAGAAAATATGGTAAAGGTTGAGGCAGTACACATAGATTCTCAACAAAGTGCGAAGCAACATAAGAATGTGAAGACCCTGGATCTATGAGAACTCGAGCCTTATGATCAAATATAGAAAGAGTACCTCCTATCATGGCCGTAGACCCCTGAACCTCGCGTTGATCAAGCACAAACACACGGCCCTGCACCTTTGGTTTACCGTCCCCATCTCTCTTAGCCCATCGAGCCACGTCGGCCTTGAGTTGCCCTTTGGACAACTCTTTCTTCATGTGAGTTCCATCACCGCAATAGAAACACTTCCCATTTTTGCCCAACACCAATCACCTGTGTCCTAGCTTCCGACAATAGCGAACAAATCATAGTCTCATTACGCGATCCTTGTTGCCCTTGAGATGAAGAAGTATTGTTGCCCTACTTCCCTGACTGTGGCCTACCTTGGCCTCCACCTCTCCTATCACAATTTCCTTGGTATCCCCTTCTGTTACTCGAATTATTTCCCTGATTATTGTTCTGAGTAGTCTGTCGTGCATTACTAGAATTATTCTTGACCCGGTGCTCCTCAATATCTTGCTCCACCTCATAAGCTCGATCAACTGCACTCCGATAATCAGTGAGCTTAAGTGCAAGAATCTGCTTTCTAAACTCAGTTCTTAACCCCTTTACAAACTTATGTGCTCTCCGTGCTTCCGTAGGAATCAGATACGTGCAATAACGGCTCAATTCTGTGAATTTCACGGAATACTCCGCTACTGACATGCTACCCTGCTCAAGATCATAGAATTCCTTCTCCCTTTTGTTGCGAACTACATCCGGCACATATTCATTCTTAAACTCTCTTTGGAAATTAGCCCAAGTAATGGGAACTTGCTGAATCTCCCAGCTTTCCTTCAACACAGTCCACCAATGTTCGGCGGCTCCCTTAAACTTAAACGTCGCTAGCATGACTCTTTCTTCATCGGTACACCCCAACATGGATAATACCTTGATCATTTCCTCCATCCACAACTCGGCCTCCCTAGGTTTCGGCTCCCCAAGAAAAGTACTAGGCTTCAACTTAAGGAATCTCTCTAGGAGAGTAGTGTCATTCCTTGGTCTCGGTGGTGGTGGAGGTGGTGCTCCCCCTGCTTGACCTCCCTGGTCTGCCCCTGCCAGAAAAGCCATCAATCTTCGATGTAATTCTGCCATATCCGGACCCACCGGATTCTCTGGCGGCGGTACCTCCGCTTCAGGTTCAACCGGACCTCTCCTGGGCCTACCTCTACCGCGGCCATTTCCATCCCTGGGATTATCCATCGAACCCCTACAAGAATTCACTCGACGTTAAAATCAACACACAAATAACCAACCCAACTAGGCCATGGAACCTATCCCGCCGACATGCCTAACCTATAGCTCGATACCAATCCCGACCCCAATGCGAGATCCCGAGTCGTGCCATCCAAATAGTCAATAACACAAGCATGCGCAAGTAGGATTATAAAATTCATGTGGCGCAACATCGCATACGAATAACAACTCGGCTACACTTGGCCGGAAAAACAACTTAATATAAACAAGTCATCGGCGACGTTACAGCTAGAACCCAACAACTACTCCTACAATTTTAACACATGCTTATCAAAAACCTCAACGGCCACAACATGCCGGAGACAACAACAACAACAATATTTAAAAGAGCTTTAGCGGAAGAAACTGTAGCGAACCATCAACATATAAAGAAGCTCGACATATAAGTCGGCATACAAAAGATTACAAGTGTCAAATCATTAAGTTTACTACAATAACAAAAACCCCAAGTCAAGTCTATTTGACTTGCTTCCCAATGTCCTTGCCAAAAATTAAAGACTAACTATCAAAAGTCCCAAAGAGCAACCTTGAGCTCACAAGCAACCAAATGCGGAATGGCGAATCTAACGCGAACCATCTCCTCGGCTCGGATCTAAGGAAAACAAAACAAACAAATAGGGTAAGTCGAAAGACTTAGTAAGTTACAAAAAATGCATGTTCATGTTATAGCATGACATTTATCACAGTTATAGTACATAATCATCATATGGCACTTAGCACGTTATTCACGTAAGTGCGTAAAATAAATCATACAAGTAGGATATGATATAGTCACGGCCGCTTCGTAGCTCCTGCAATAAACTTTATTATACTGGATCGTGCCACATCGATGCTCGGTGATTACATCGACTTTTATCGAGAACCTACTCTATCTAGATAGCAAGCCAATGCAGCACGTATTGATACGGCAAAGGGGCTACTTCCCCATTGCGGCCAACAATGGAGGTGTGTGTGAGGTCCCAGGTGCGGCGATCCATAGCGAGCACGAATCCCACAATTCGTGAAGGCGATGCATCTTCCCACCCTGACTTAATAAACAAACCAAATAATGCCAGTTGGACTCAATGTGATGCACAAGTAGATGTTTACTTGACTTAAACCAATTAAGGATCAAATTCGACAAGAGCGAACTCGACCGACCAAGTAGGGTATTAATCTCTACCATAAAACATGTCAAGGCAATTAATTGCTCAAAACCCATCATACATATCAACTTATTGCAAACAATTAAACCAAGCTCATATTTGAGTAACTCAATCAAACGGTGTCCAAACTTCGTAGGGATTGAAACTAGAGTTCAACATGTTCAAATCTTCCCTAGAGTCGACTCCGTTGAGTCTTTACTCTAAATTCCCAATTTTGGAGAAATTGAAGCTATGTGTTTCATAACCCAACCTAGGTCATTTCTAAGTTCAACAAGGTCATAAATTCACCAAGGCATTGTAATGAGATTCATGTTCATCATAGAGTCCAATATTGAGGATAGAACACATAACAACTTCACAACATTTCATGAAGGCATAAATTAGGGCATTCTCATATAACAACACTTCCATCACAAATATAATACATGTTTCTAACATGTTCAAAACCTTAAATAGACAAGATGAAAGAGTATTATAAACCTTCATAGGCAAGAAATCATCCTATACATGCTCCTAGCAAGTTCATATTTTCAAAATACAAGAAGAAGGCATAGGAAGCAATTATGTGTCCTCATTGACCTCATACATCAAAAGCTTTGTTTCCTTAGGGTCAATGAGAACTAAAGAGAAGAAGAAGAAGAGTAACTTACTTGTGTTCTACACCAAAGAAAGCAAATGAGAAGATTGATCGGTTGGAAATGTTCTACTCTTCGAGCTCCACACTTTTGATGAAGGTGGCTTGAGCAAATGGAGAAGGGTTGAGGGAAGACCAAGAGAATAGCTTCAAGAAGCCATGGGAGAGCTTGAGAGAGGATGAATCCCGTTTTTGGAGAGTGAGGGAGAGAAATGAAGGTCAAAATCTGAAGATATGGCTTATATTGGTCTAGAAATTGAGTGGGACAAGTGTCATGATGTTGTGGTCTCTTTTAAAATCTGATTTTGTGGTTTAAATGATCAACAAAGCTCTCTTAATCCATCCTTAAAACTAGTTAGAGATGTTAGGACATAAGTGAGGAGGGTTAGGGAGGTTTAAGTGAGGTTTAGAAAAGGTTTGGATAGGGGTTTGGGTATAAAAATCGTTCAACAGCAAAACAGGGGAAAAATCTCGTAGGAGTATCCTGAAGTTGAGGCGGGCGCCTCACCAAAGCCCAGGCGGGCGCCTCAGATGCTGGGGCTGAATTCATTTTTGCAATGCTCTCAGCTCTTGAGGCGGGCTAGTGATCAAAATCCGATGCGGCCGCCTCGTTTAACCCTTGAACTAGGTCTAAACATGTCCTAAATGGTCCCAAACTTATGGGCAACCATTCTAAGGTCTAACCCAACTCAAAACAAGTCGGAAACACACCTAAACAACAACCGGAACAAGGTAGAACAAGGCTCGAATCATGCGACGAATGGTTAACGAATCAAACACCAATCAAACACCAATCAAACTAGGATAACTTGGTCATGGAAAAGGCTTGTTTCAACATGGTTATGACCTGAATACAAAGCCGAGAACTCAACGAACACTTCGCACGACGAAATAGAAGCAAAACGAGCAACGAGGGGAAAATCGCTAAGGCCAAACCAAGGCAATCAAACCGGCTATTCAACAAACAAGCATACATGATTCTAAACATGTTAAGAGCTTCATGAATGACTTATGAATGATTCTAAAACATTTATAAACTAAGTAAACATGCTCACAATCAACAAGAAAACATGAAGGCAAGCACACAATGCACATGCAAGAATCCGGGGTGTTACACGTCTTCTGCGAACAGACCAAGGCTTGAGAGAGAGCTGAGAAAGGGGCGATTTCTAGGGCTTGAAGGGTTCGATCTTGGGAGGCCATGGCTAGGGTTCTTCCTTCCCCAAACTACATCGTGAGATTGAAGTGAAGGTTGAGGAAATCGACTTCATCTCTTTGATTTCGGGTATGGCAGCTTGTTAAGGTCTGTAATAAGGTAAGTTTCTACCCTATTTCTCCTTCTTTTGGGCTCCATTGACCATAGGGAAACAATCATTTGTGCTATGTGAGGTCAATGGAAGCCATTGTTAGGGTTTGTAGAAGATACCATGAACCCTAGGTTTTCAAATTGATGTTAGAGTTGGTTGAACCTATGTGAGACTTGATTTGTATGAAATTCATATGCCAAATAGTCTATTAAACTTTGTTATATGAATTGAATTTGTGTATTGAGCTTGAATGACAAAGATGCTTGGAAGGGGATTTTTGCCCAAAATGTGTTTTGGCTTGTTAACATGTTGGTAAACATGATTATTATGCTAGATATGTCTAGTAGAATATATTAGACCATGTTGTGTGATTAAATCACATTTTTGAGAATATGATTGGTAAGGTGAGCTAAATGAAGTTGTGCTCAAATTGATGAATTTGTTCTATGTTGCTTTAATAAAGGTTTTGTTGGGTTTATGTGAGTTAAACGAACCCGGGAGGATGACTATTGTTGATAGTTATGAATATAGGGGAATTGAGACCCATAGCTTCTATGCCCTAAAATTCTAGAAAGGGTAGATTGGACTCAACGAAGTCATTATAAGTTCGATAATGTACTAAGCGAACTTGGGTTGAAATCCTACGACGATTGGATTTTGTTTGGTTAATGAAGTGATACGCATAACTTCCAAACTTTAAATGATTAATGATTGTGATGTGTTGAGGGGATTTTTGGTCTTGGGAATTAAGCCCGAATGACTATTGGGATTTATTTGTAACCTGTAAGGAATTATTACGGTGTGAATTTATAAAACACATAAAGAATAAAATGTGTTAGTAAGACTCAACGGAGTCGTTATAAGGCCAATAAAATGATGAAAAGCCTTGGGTTGAAACCCTACAATGTTTGGGTTTGTTTGGGTTATGATTATGCACACCGGGGTTTTTGGTTTGTGTCCAATGGAGACACTTATGGTATGGAGACTCATTAGAAATATGTTTTGAGCATGCTTGTTAGAGCATGGACATTTGAGACCAACGTATGGTCACGTGTATATGTAAGAGAAGATTAAGAAAGAATTCTCTCCTTAAGGATTTTGGTTGCGTGCTTATAAAGCACTTGTGAGAAAGTGACTACGGAGTAGTCATGATGTTTTAAGTATGGTGTTGGTGTTATCGATCATGTATGACGATTAGGACTATGATTGAGTCCGGTGTACTCAAAATAAAGACTAAAATAATAAGTCTTGAATTGTGGATATTTTGAGACTAGCGTAGTAGTCTTTGGTTTGATTTGAGTTGAGGATTAGGGAAGACCTCACATTACATTTTATTAAGCTTGTAGGCTATACTTGACTGGTTGATGACTTGAAGAATAATAAGTACCTCAATATGTAGTTTTGAACTAGACTTGTAAGTTAGTTGAACTCAATGGTTATATGCAAATATATGCATTGTTCATGATGTTTGGTAGAGCATTATGTCCTACTTGATTTTATGCAATTATATGCATGGTTTATGAGATTTCGTAGAGCATTATGTCCTATGTGGTTATATGCAAATATGTGCATGGATTATGGGATTTTGTGGAGCATTATGCCCTATTTGTTTATATGCAATTATGTGCATGGTTTATGAGATTGTTGTAGAGCATTATGTCCTACATGGTTTAATGAGTCCGATAATTATGAACTTGGTCTCATTGGTTTATACAAGTAAATATCTACTTGATCATTTGGTTTAAAGTCCAGCTGGCGGGTTTGGTTGTTGTGTCGGCAATGGGACGATTCATAGTCTTTGGAAACAATCGCTATGAATCGTTGCATTGGGTCCTTTTTCTCCTCACTATTTGGCCAATAGTGGGATGTGGTCTCGAGAGAGAGCCATCTAGCCTACTTTCGAGCTTCCATTTCTCATCCGGAGACTAGATGAATGTAACGAGTACTCATTAAGGGAAACTGATGAGTTGTGATTATTTGGGGAGGAAACCCCAAGGTATGATTGATTGGGAATTGAGCCCGGATCATGGTTTGAGATTTGATCTCATGGTAAGTTGGTTGGGTTTTGAACCCGGATTTGATTGTAACGGTTCGAAATACGTTTACTGTTACACATGTTTAATTATGAGCATTTATATGAAAAATAAGATTCTACTTGATTTATGTGAGTTTATGTGCTTTAAAAATTAAGTACATGTTTCATGATGGTATACTAGCATGATACCATGATTTTATATGATTGCACATTATGCCATGCCATGTCATAATATGCCATACGTTGCATTTAGAAACTTACTGGGTCATTATGACTCAGTGTGATTGTTTTCCCTAGTGTGTGCAAGTGATCCGGTGATCCGTTATGCGGCCGGATAACGACTTCTAGCAGGTGGTCTTCCAAGTTATAAGCTTGGAGTTATTTATTATTATGTTGTTATTTATTGGTGAGGCTCGAATGTAAAGTTATGTAGACTTTACTTGGGTAGATTGTAGTATTATGTTATGGTTGTGTATTTGGGAGCCGGTTGTATAGCCGAGCCTTTGTATCCTTAGAGATTATTTCCGTTGTCATTTCGAGCATGTGTGGCTCGTTTATTCTAGCTTGTATTATTATTGTTCCTACCTCCGACAGTTTTAGTCGTGAGTTTTGGTTGGTGGTTTAGCATTGATTATTTTGTTATAGTTGAATTGTTCCTCCGGCAAGTTATAGCCGTTGAGTGTTGTTTATCAGGTTGGGATTTTGATAGTTGCCGGCCTTGGTTGCCGATGGTTTGTGGCGCGTGTCTAATGTTGCGTCACGTGCGTCGAATTTTGGGGCCGAGAGATTTACTATCTCTTTGGTTGTTTTTATTTAGGAGCTTGTTAGCTCGGGTCCCATTTTGGTTTTTTTGCTTCCGCAGGTTTTAGTTTTTATTATCCTGTATCGCCGTTATGGCTTTATCTTCCTGTCTTCAGCTTGTTGGCTCATCTTTGGACTCGCACCATTATGCTTAGCAGGTGCTTGTCTGTCTCTTAGTTTTTCCTGATGGCACGACCTTGGGATCTCGTCTTGAGATCCGGGTCGGGTCGTCACACAACTAACCTTGAAATCCATGGCACAAGCACGCAATAAATCCTCCAATACCTGAATCAATCTCTCCGATCGACCATCGATCGGGTGAAAAGTCGCACTAAAGTTCAACCTGTACTCCAAAGCCTCCTCGCAAAGAATGCCAAAATCTAGAAGTGAACACAGGGGTCTCTATCGAAACAATGCTAACCGAATACCATGTAACCTCACGATATCCCCGAATATACAACGCCGCTAACCGACTCAAACTATAAGTCATCTGAATAGGAATAAAATGTGAAGATTTTGTCAACCTATCCACAACAACCCAAAGCGCATCAAAACCTCGGCGAGTGCGTGGCAATCATGTCACAAAATCCATGGTGATATGCTCCCATTTCCACTCCTGGGTATCTCAAGTGGTCGAAGTAACCCGGCAGGTCTACGGTGTTCGGCAATTCTTAACCCCGCCGACATGTCAAACATCTAGATACATACTGCTATTTCTTTCTTCATCCCATTCCACCAAAGCTCTTCAAGTCCCTATACATTTTGGTACTCCCTGGATGTATAGTATACTTGGCCTTGTGAGCCTCATCAAGAACCATACGCCTAACTCCATCGGTTGAAAGAACAAAAACTCTACCTCGAAAAGTTAAGATACCATCACTGTTAATAGCAAACTCCGGTGTCTTACTATCACCCAATCCATCAATAATCTTCCTCAACTCGGAATCGGAAGCTTGAGCCTTCTTAATCAACTCAAAAGGCAGCACACGCACCGGCAAAAGATAACCCTATGCTCACTCACAACTGGATTCCAGTCACGGACATCCTCAAGCATCTTCCATTCCCTCATCATCAAGCAAGACATATAAGCCTTCCTACTCAAGGCATCCGCAACAACATTAGCTTTCCCTGATGGTATAAAATAGTGCGTCATGATCCTTAAGTTTCTCCATCCATCGTCTCGTCGCATATTCAACTCTTTTGTGAAAAGAGATACTTCAAACTCTTATGATCGGTGAATATTTCAAACTTAGCCCCGTAAAGATAATGTTTCCACTTGTGAAGCGTAAAAATAATAGCTGCCAACTCAAGGTCATGTGTCGGATAATTCTGCTCATAAGGTGATAGCTTCCTCGAAGCATAGGCAATAACTCTCCCATTCTGCATAAGTACGCAATCCAAGCCTTCTAACGAGGCGTCGCTATAAATGACAAAGTTCTCCGAACCACTAGGCAATGCTAAGATAGGAGCCGTAGTCAACCTCCTCTTCAACTCCTGAAAACTAGCCTCGCACTTATCACTCCATATAAAAGGAGACTTCTTCAGGTCGAGATTAGTCATTGTTGTAGCGATCTTCAAACCCTCGATAAACCTACGTAATAACCTGCCAAGCCCAAGAAACTACTGACTTCGGTTACCGCATTAGGCGCCTTCCACTTAGTAACCGCCTCAACCTTGAATGGATCCACCGCGATACCATCACTAGACACCACGTGCCCTAGAAAAGAAACTTGCTCTAGAAAAAGCACACTTACTAAATTTCGCATAAAGTTGCTTCTTCCGCAAGATAGAAAGAACCTCTCTCAAGTGATTCTTATGTTCCTCTCGTGACTTGGAGTACACAAGAATGTCATCAATAAATACCACCACAAAGCAATCAAGATACTCATGAAAAACCCTATTCATCAAGTCCATAAAAACTGCAGGTGCGTTGGTCAACCCAAACGGCATCACAACAAACTCATAATGACCATAACGCGATTTAAGGAAGGTCTTCGACATCCTCCGCCCGAACCCTCAACCGGTGATAGCTACCTCAAGTCAAACTTGAATAGACAATCGAACCCCGGTTGATCAAAGAGATCATCAATGTGTGGCAAGGATACCTATTCTTGATAGTAGCCCGTTCAACTGCCGATAGTCTATACAAAGCCGTAAACTACCATCCTTCTTCCTCACAAACAACACCGTGCACCCCAAGGAGACACACTCGGTTTAATGAACTCCCTATCTAGAAGTTCCCGCAACCGATCCTTCAACTCCTCGCAACGAGCCATACGATAAGGTGCCCTAGAAATAGCGAAGTCCCCGGCAATAGTTCAATACAAAACTCTAGCTCTCTGGCCGGAGGTAAAGCATACTCTGGTAGAAAAGACATCGTGAACTCATTAACTACCGGAATATCTTCTAACTTAGCAAGAGACATGCTAGTATCAAGTACACAAGCTAAATACCCCGTACACCCACGTGATAAAAGTTGTCTAGCCCGCAGCGTAAATAACATGAACCCCATTCATAGCATGATCACCCGAAAACACAAACTCGAATACGGCATGGCAAAAGTTACTTTCTTACGACGGCAATCAACTAAAGCATGATGTACACATAGCCAATCCATACCAAGAATTACATCAAAGTCTCTAATAGGCAATACTACCAAATCAAGATGCAAGACTCGATCATGAACAAGCACATCACAGCCTCTATAGACCTCGACGCCGACAAGCAATCACCTAACGATGTAGATACCTCAAGCACATAAGGCAACTCTAAGCAGTAATACACATAAATGCTCTAAGAAATGAGATGCAACATAAGAATGAGTAGACCTGATCTATTAGAACTCGAGCATCATGACCGAAACCGAAAGAATACCTCCGATCACAACAAGACTTGGAACATCGATCAAGCGCAACACGAGCTCAAGGCCTTAGACGCCTATCATCGCCCTCTTGGACCCTGCATCAACCACCCCCAAGGACCGAGCTGCTTAGACTTAGGACAGCCTTGGAGCCGATGACTAGGATCTCCACAACTAAGACAAGTACCAAGCCTCGGTTCTCAGACTCTCACTAGAATGCCAAATCTTATTACAATAAGAACAAATCAATGGTCCACTACTCTGAGTCTGCTGCCCCTGAGGAGTAGGAGCACTACTACCACGACTCTCATACGGACGCCTATTCTCGCCCACTGCATCGCCGCTATTCTCGACCACCATTGCGACGATTGCCCTGATAGCTAGACCGATTCCTCTGCATGATCGACTCTCTACCCTGCCGTCAAGAAGATCGGCCGAGAACTTTGCATGTGAGGCTTCTACTCGTGGCCTCAATGTCTCGCCAATCTCATAAGCACGATCCACCCTGCACCGCCAACGTAGAGATAACAACCGCTTCCTATACTCTGCCTTCAACCCTTTCACGAACCTCTCTGGGTCCCAGTGTTTCTCATCCAAAGCAAGACTGTGATGTGCACAATAACTGGACAACTCAAATAATTTAGAAGAATACCGAGCTATAGACATAGTTCCCTGCTCTAGCTCCTGGAACTCTTTCTCTCTTCGTTGTCTAACCACATTAGGCACATAAGAAGCCCTAAACTCTGACTCAAATGTAGGCCACACCTGCGCCACCTGGTTCAACTCCCAACTAGCAAGTAGAACTTCCCACCAATGATTGGCGGCTCCTCCTCGGCCTTATACACGCCTAAAATCACCTTCTCTTCATCCAGGCAATCCAAATAAAGATCTTCTTCACATCCTCAAGCCATAATTTCGCAATACTAGCATCCGCCTCTCCTCAAAAGATGGAGGCTTCATCTTCAAGAACCTCTTTAGAACAAAGATTATTCCGCACTCCTAGCTCCCTGGTATAACAAAGACGCGGTGGCGACACTCTCGCATCCGGCTCGGGGTGGTGGTGGAGGTACATTTCCGACCATGGCCAAGCCGAGCCATCTCGCCATAAACTCCATCATGCGGTACATATCGCCCATCCGAGCATTCATACCAACCGACCCTGGAGGAGGTGGCAACTCCGCCTCGTGCTCATCCGGAGCTCTCGGGCTCGCAACTCATATCAAGCTCGGTCTGCCATGTGGCTTCCTCAATATCATGATTCTTCCACAAGACCTTCACTAACGGAATCCTCGTTGTTCTCAAGACTTGTTCCTTCGTATCAAGAATCCTCACCGGCTTCTAATCATAAGAAAGGTCAGGTTCAATGGTATACTCATCATAAGTAAGGACATGTGACTCATCCTTCAAGTACTTGCGTAGCATCGAGACATGAAAGACATCATGAACATCCGATATAGAAGGTGGCAATGCTAACCGATACGCCAAAGCTCCAATCCTATCTAGGATATCAAATGGTCCAATAAATCTAGGTGAAAGCTTACCTTTTTTCCCAAATCGCTTAGTACCGCGCCGGGGCGATAATTTCAAGAATACAAAGTCACCAACCTGAAACTCTAAGTCACGTCTCCGGTTGTTTGCGTAGCTTTTCTGTCTACTCTAAGTTGGAAGCAATCTATCTCTAATAAGCTTCACACTCTCAACCGACTGCTGTACCATCTCCGAACCCCAAAGCTTAGCTTCACCAACTTCATCCCAGCAAATCGGTGAACGACACTTACGCCCATATAAAGCCTCATATGGCGCCATCTCAATACTAGACTCGTAACTGTTATTATACGTAAATTCGGCTAATGGCAAATGAGAATCCCAACTACCCTTGAAATCCATGGCACAAACACGCAATAAATCCTCCAGTACCGGAATCAATTTCTCGGACTGACCATCAGACTGTGGGTGAAAAGTCGTACTAAAGTTCAACTTCTTACCCAAAGCCTCCTGCAAAGAATGCCAAAATCTAGAAGTGAACCTGGGGTCTCTATCAGAAACAATGCTAACCGGAATACCATGTAACCTCACGATATCCTGAATATACAACACTGCCAACTGACTCAAACTATAAGTCATCGCAATAGGAATAAAATGTGAAGATTTTGTCAACCTATCCACAACAACCCAAACTGCATCAAAACCTCGGCGAGTACGTGGTAATCCTGTCACAAAATCCATGGTGATATGCTTCCATTTCCACTCCGGTATCTCAAGTGGCTGAAGTAAACCGGCAGGTCTCTGGTGTTCAACCTTAACCTGCTGACACGTCAAACATCTAGATACATACTCTGCTATTTCTCTCTTCATCCCATTCCACCAAAACTGTCTCTTCAAGTCCCTATACATTTTGGTACTCCCTGGATGTATAGTATACTTGGCCTTGTGAGCCTCATCAAGAACCATACGCCTAACTCCATCGGTAGAAGGAACACAAACTCTACCTCGAAAAGTTAAGATACCATCACTGTTAATAGCAAACTCTAGTGTCTTACTATCACCCAATCCATCAATAATCTTCCTCAACTCAGAATCGAAAGCTTGAACCTTCTTAATCAACTCAAATAATGCAGGCGTAGCACGCACGCTAGCAAAGATAACCCTATGCCCACTCACAACTAGACTCCATTCACGGACATCCTCAAGCATCTTCCATTCTCTCATCATCAAGCAAGACATATAAGCCTTCCTACTCAAGGCATCCGCAACAACATTAGCTTTCCCCGGATGGTATAAAATTGTGCAGTCATGATCCTTAAGTTTCTCCATCCATCGCTCTCGTCGCATATTCAACTCTTTTGTGAAAAGAGATACTTCAAACTCTTATGATCGGTGAATATTTCAAACTTATCCCCGTAAAGATAATGCTTCCACTTGTGAAGCGCAAAAATAATAGCTGCCAACTCAAGGTCATGTGTCGGATAATTCTGCTCATAAGGTGATAACTTCCTCGAAGCATAGGCAATAACTCTCCCATTCTGCATAAGTACGCAACCCAAGCCTTCTAACGAGGCGTCGCCATAAATCACAAAGTTCTCCGAACCACTAGGCAATGCTAAGATAGGAGCCGTAGTCAACCTCCTCTTCAACTCCTGAAAACTAGCCTCTCACTTATCACTCCATATAAAAGGAGACTTCTTCTGAGTCGAGTCGATTAGTCATCGAGTAGCGATCTTCTAAAAACCCTCGATAAACCTACGGTAATAACCCGCCAAGCCCAAGAAACTACGGACTTCTAAGCACCGCATTCAGGCGCTCTTCCACTTAGTAACCGCCTCAACCTTGGATGGATCCACCGCGATACCATCACTAGACACCACGTGCCCTAGAAAAGAAACTTGCTCTAACCAGAAAGCACACTTACTAAATTTTGCATAAAGTTGCTTCTTCCGCAAGATAGAAAGAACCTCTCTCAAGTGATTCTTATGTTCCTCTCGTGACTTGGAGTACACAAGAATGTCATCAATAAATACCACCACAAAGCAATCAAGATACTCATGAAAAACCCTATTCATCAAGTCCATAAAAACTGCAGGTGCGTTGGTCAACCCAAACGACATCACAACAAACTCATAATGACCATAACGCGTAGGGAAGGCTGTCTTCTGGACATCCTCCGCCCGAACCCTCAACTGGTGATAGCCACTCCTCAAGTCAAACTTGGAATAGACAACTGAACCCCGAAGTTGATCAAAGAGATCATCAATGTGTGGCAAGGGATACCTATTCTTGATAGTAGCCTGGTTCAACTGTCGATAGTCTATACAAAGCCGTAAACTACCATCCTTCTTCCTCACAAACAACACCGGTGCACCCCAAGGAGACACACTCGGTTTAATGAACTCCCTATCTAGAAGTTCCTGCAACTGATCCTTCAACTCTCGCAACTCCGCCGGAGCCATACGATAAGGTGCCCTAGAAATAGGCGAAGTCCCTGGCAATAGTTCAATACAAAACTCTAGCTCTCTGGCCTGGGAGGTAAACCATACTCTGTGAGAAAAGACATTAGGAACTCATTAACTACCGGAATATCTTCTAACTTAGCAGTAGACATGCTAGTATCAAGTACACAAGCTAAATACCCCGTACACCCACGTGATAAAAGTTTTCTAGCCCGCAAAGCAGAAATAACATGAACCCCATTCATATCATGATCACCCGAAAACACAAACTCCGGAATACCGGGCATGGCAAAAGTTACTTTCTTACGACGGCAATCTACTAAAGCATGATGTACACATAGCCAATCCATACCAAGAATTACATCAAAGTCTCTAATAGGAAATACTACCAAATCAGCATGCAAGACGCAATCATAAACAAGCACATCACAGGCTCTATAGACCTCAGACGCCGACAAGCAATCACCTAACGGGGTAGACACCTCAAGCACATAAGGCAACTCGGCAGGCAATACACATAAATGCTCTAAGAAATGAGATGCAACATAAGAATGAGTAGACCCCGGATCTATTAGAACTCGAGCATGATGACCGAAAACTGAAAGAATACCTCCGATCACAGCAGTAGACTCAGGAACACCTCGCTGATCAAGCGCGAAACACGAGCTCAAGGCCTTAGACGCCCATCATCGCCCTCTTGGACCTGCATCGCCGAATCGACCCCAAGGACCGAGCCGTTTAGACTTAGGACAGCCTTTGAGCTGATGACTAGGATCTCCACAACTAAGACAAGTACCAAGCCTGGTTCTGCACTTCTCACTAGAATGCCCAATCTTATTACAATAAGAACAAATCAATGGTCCACTACTCTGAGTCTGCTGCCCCTGAGGAGTAGGAGCACTACTACCACGACTCTCATACGACGCCTATTCTCGCCCACTGATCGCCAGCCTATTCTCGACCACTCATTGCGACGATTGCCCTCGACAGCCGACCGACTCCCGTGATGATGACCTCACGGCCTGCCTTCATAAGACCGCCGCCGAGCTCCTCGAACTTTTCACATGAGGCAAATGTAGCCACACTCGCCACCCGGTTCAACTCCCAACTAGCAAGTAGAACTCCCACAATGATTGGCGGCCTCTCGCCTATACACGCCTAAAATCACCTCTCTTCATCCATGCAATCCAGCGCTGCAAAGATCTTCTTCACATCCTCAAGCCATAATTCTGCAATACTAGTATCCGCCTCTCCCTCAAAAGATGGAGGCTTCATCTTCAAGAACCTCTCTAGAACAGCATTATTCCGTGCCCTAGCTCCCGGTGGTATAACAGCACGCGGTGGCGACACTCTCGCCTCTGGTTCTGGGGTGGTGGTGGTGGAGGTACATTCTGATCATGGCCAAGCTGAGTCATCTCTGGCCATAAACTCCATCATGCGACGGTACATATCCGCCATCCGAAAGCATTCATACCACTGACCCCGAGAGGTGGCAACTCGCCTCAAAGCTCATCTGAGCTCTCCTGGCCTCGCCTCTGCCTACACGATCCGGCTCTAGGATTCACCATCAAGCACCTATAAGAATTCACTCGACGTTAGAACATCACACAAAGAAACAACCCACCTAGGCCATGGAACCTATCCTGGCCGATAGCTAACCTATAAACAAGCTCGATACCAATCCGTGATCGACTCCAACCCATTCGAGGTGGAACCGCTGGTCGACCGCCCAAATAGAGGGAAACAAGTAAACATATAAACATGCAAGGACTCAAATAAAGAAAACGACGTGACGCAACATTAGAGACGTAGCACGCCCTAAGCACCAAAAGGCCGGTATTTTAAAAACTTTTCAAACCCGATATAACAGCTTAAGCAATTAAACCAAGTCATCGGACACTACATGCCTGAACCCAAGCTAACAGCTTATGGACAAGAATTAAATAAGAGCTAATAGGATGCTCAACGGAAGACTTATACGTAGTGAACTATTAAACATGATTACCAAAGCTCGGCCTACACAATGCCGACAATAAAGGGGTTACAAGTACTACAAGTGAAAATACTACAAGTAGTTAACTAAAATAAGCAAGTACAAGTTCTAGCACATTCCCAAGCATAGTCTAAATGACTTGCTTTAAAACCCGTCGTCTTGCAAATTACAAAAGAAAGGAAGGACATCTAAACCACCTCTTCAAACCGCAACGGCGACCAAAAAGACAAACAAGGCACGAACACCGCAAGCCTCAACGAGAAGGACCTCGCTTTTGCTAAGATCTAAAGCAAGAATCTGGAATGGGTAAGTCATAAAGACTTGTAAGCTATCAATCATGCATGTCATGGCAATATGCAACATACAAGGCAAGATATCGCACATAAGCATATAGAACATATATCCAAAATGCACATTGTTTCACATAGGTGCTTATAATTAAATCACATAGGATAAGGATATATGGAGAGCCTGCCGCTACGTAGTTCCCCGCATACAAGCGTTTATCGGAATGTGAGGTGTCTGATGTGTGTAAGTACATCGACCTTCCAGGAGATGCCCGGATAGACACACCAATGATGCTCTAATGGTTACAAAGAAGGGGTTACTTCCCACCGTGGCCATGAGGCGTGTGTGAACAAAGACTCGTATGCCACCGACTCATGCAAATGCCAAGTAGTGTTTACTTAACAAATTTCAAGTAGTGAACGAGGCCGACAAGAGCGATCTCGCTCATGACAAGTAATTATTCTCATCAATAATCAGTAGGATTGAGTTCGACAAGAGCGAACTCAACATGTCAAATAGGCATTCTATTATATGACATCTAAAATCAAGCATGGTAATCAATCCAAATTCAAGAGTCTAGAATTATTATTCTTAGAGAAACGTGTTTAGAACGTCGTAGGGATTGATCATTGAGCCGGTATTGTTCAATGGCTCACCAATTTGACTCCGTTGAGTCGCTCTCTAAAAAATTCATCCAATAGAGTTTAAATGCTAAATGCATTCTAAACCCTTTTCTAAGTTCTTCTATAGGATAGACTAGGCCATTAATCCACTTAACAACCATAGTCAAGAATTATCATTAATTCAAAATTCATGGAACCTTAGAATCATTATTTCTAAAAGTTATTAAAAAGTCAATGGTCCAAGAACAATAGCGGCTCCTAGGAGGCATAGAACACTTTTAATTCTAAGCATAGACTAAATCAATAAGATGAACATATCATTCAAAAATCTCATAAGATCAAATCATCATCAAACATGGCATGGACATGGTAGGAGCATGGGAATCATAAGAAGAGGGGGACATGGCAATTCTAGCATACATCCTGGGTGAATCAATAGCTTACAAAAGAAAGATGGGATGAGCACAAACTAATCGCGATGGAATCGAAATCCTGCCGATAGCTTCACTTTTGGTGGCAATCGGAGCTCAAGTTATGGGAGAACACACACAAATCTCCCTCTCCACCACACACACAAGAGCTGTAAAGAGAGAAGAAATTTCAGATATGGTGGGATTAAGGCTGATCACAAAGTGGAGGATTATATATGGCATGCAATTTGTGGGTGGAACTCCACATGTCACAAGGAGAGCTTGAAAATCCACTTGTCAAGTGGAGGTGATTAAGGTTAAAGTTAAACCAAGTCAATTAGGGTCTAATAGGAGGTTTAGGTCAATTAGGATGGGTTTAAGGGTCTAATTGGGTCACAAAACAGATTGCATCAAAAATTCCCGTAGGTGGGAAAAGCTCCGATGCGGTCGATTGAATATGGACCATGTGGAGCATGGTCCTATTCCCAAAGATATATGCCCATTTTTGCAATGCTCTCAAAGATCGGCTCCGCCGAGATAGTGATAAAAAATCGATGCGAGCACGAGGGTCAGCCCTTGAACTTGGTCTAAACATGTCCTAAATGGTCCCAAACTCATGGGCAACCATTCTAAGGTCTAACCCAACTCAAAACAAGTCGGAAACACACCGAACAACATCCGAACAAGGTAAAACAAGGCTCGAATCATGCGAATTAATGGTTAATCTAATCAAACACCAATCAAACTAGGATAACTTGGGCATGGAAAAGGCTTGTTTAAACATGGTTATGACCTGAATACATGGTCGAAACTCAACGAACATTTCGCAAGACGAAATACAAGCAATACGAGCAACGAGGAAATCGCTAAGGCCCAAACAAAGCAAGAAAGTTTCTAAACTTCCAACCAAGATTACTATGATCAAGATGAACATTCTAAGTCATATATGAAAGGTAATAGAACCCCAACACGTCTTGGTTAAGTGCTAACATGCTAAGGCAAACACTCAAAGCACAACGGCAAGGTATGCAACGCATGAAGACATTCAAGCGACTATGAACGAATAACTCTAATGCAAGCATGACATGAACCAATGAAGTATCTAACATGTTAAGACATATGATAAACATGCTATAATGATATAATACAAGTAATGGGTTTGGGTTCTCAC
>CM028379.1:74359028-74477477 GCA_013146195.2 Codonopsis lanceolata | reverse complement strand
ATCCAATATTAGCACTTCCCAACTTTCTTCCTTATATGCTCTTATGCACAAATTTGTGCAAATTGGGCCCCCACTACAAATTCAAATACTTTGGTAGAAGAACATGCTAAGATTCTATATCATGTTGGAATTGGTAGACCTTTGATTTTGGGGACTTTGCTTTGGAAGATCATCTCCCTAGCTTGAGGCGAGAGAGATAAAAGATCTCTCATATTCCCTTCCCTCATATATAAAGTGCTAGTTTTGAGGTTTTCACACGGATACTAGACTCTCTCATTCTAGAACCTCTCCATATTTCTATCAAACTTCTCAAGGGACGGGGTTATCAATTTACCCTTGGTTTATCCTTATCCTCATGTGTCCTCTATTGCTACTAATCTATGTCTTTTTAACTTTTTATACCCTTGTATGCACTTAGATTACTTGAGGGTGCTCTTACATTTGATAGAGGCATGTCTTCTGCTACAATATATATAAATTTCTCGGACATGTTATTATCTATCACATAACGTCGCCAGCCCCTCATTTGTAGTAATAATGACCGGATATAAATAGGAGGAGATTGATTCTTATGATAGATTTATATACATTGAGTTCATTACATTAGTTTTATACTTGATTGGCTAATCGTGTCGATTAGCGTGGCTTGAACTTTGCCTAGACTTTCGCGGAGAAGACTTACTCTCCACAAGCTTTATCGGAAGAAGACCTGCTCAAAGTCTACAATCGGGTGCCTTGTGTCCACCTAGTCTTACATGGATACATCGTCATAATGACTCATGGATTAATTCAAACTTATCGATCATTGTTTGAATCTAAGACATTCCACGACACATCAAGCAGCTTAACTTCAGCGAGGAAGACTTTTCGTCTGGTGATGGCGTGAAAAAGCATTTGTCTCTATTATGCGCAACAACTCTAAGATCGACACCTAAATCGCCCACTTTTTTGAAGATCTCGAAATCATTCTCTTCTCTAGATATGCGAGGCGAAATTCCTTGAGCGGCGGCCATTTTATGCATTCATAAAAGAATGATGGTATTCGTCTTCTCCAACGAACTTTTGAAGTGCACTCGCTATAAAAATCTTATTGAAGGCTGGAAAATCGAGGCGATGCAATCATTGAACACTTAAAGGTTGCTCTGAAACTCCATAACTCCGTCTTTAGCTCAGGTGTCAAAGAGATCCTCAACAGATCTAGAAGTCCCGTCAACAAAGAAGGCTACGTTATCAACACTTATTGTTTTAACTTTTGTTGTTTACATTCATTAACTATATACGCACGAATTAAATATCTTGTATTTCAGATATTTAATTCCCAAGACCCCAAACACAAGTCAATATTTTGTACACGATCCATTAGGGATATTCTTTGTAATTGATCTAGTGGAAAATATAGTGCACTATTTAAATCCAAGGTTGGCCTTGGTGGTGGGCGTAGCACTCTTTATAGTGTGAACCATCCCAAAATACTTGTGTTATTCTTTTTCTTGTTAGATGCGCTTTTTGAACTGTTTATTACTTTGATTATCTTTATCCGTTTACAGCCAGAACTTAAGTAATTTGTAAAAGGTCTCTTGGTAGTCCTTATCTGGGGGCACGAACAACTAACACGAGGTCTTCCACTACTTCTATCTTTTTCAATAGATTGCAAGTACCCTTCAAAGAATTTACTTAAAAGTTTTAAGTGTTTAATAAGCTATTCAACTTCTAGCTTATTATTGTGCCCATTGGGACCTGAAATCTTTTTGGCCATGAGGAGGCTTTGAAGCTACAAACACTTGAGTCTTGTGTTGTTTGATAAGTCTTACTTGTTGTTTTTTTCCATTTGATATGTTGATAAGCTACATTCCGTTTATTTGACTTTCATCTGAACTTGTGATGAAGTGAGGGGGAGCCGTGCTTCATGCGGTATGAGGCTTGGGGTTGGAGCAGAGACTAGTGGCACCCACATTGTCATGATAAATAATGGGCTAAATGGAGGAGGTGAGACCGAGCTCGAAAGGAGACACAATCAAGTGGATTCTGGTGAGTTATGGCAGCCGACACCGGTAAAAGATTTAGATTCATTCAAAGAGCGAGCAACAATCTGTTCTTTCTTAGAGCTCCAAGAGGTCGGGTTGCTACCAAGGTAGATAATATATGTACTGGTGGAGGTGTAGTTATCTTTTTTTGCCCGCCCAATCAGCATCAGTGAATGCATGGAGAGCTGGGGGGCACTGGCGATGAATTAGAATACCATTATTAATAGACCCGCAGAGGTACCAGAGAACTCACTTGGCTGCATTTCAATGCTCAGTAGTCGACCTATGCATAAACTAAGAGAGTTTGTTGAAAGCATAGGCAACATCTAGGCGAGTAAAAGATAGATACTGAATAATCCCAACCACTACCCGAAATTATGTCGGATCAGTGAGAGTAGTGCCCGACTGAAGTGATAAGTTTAGCGAGGTATGAAGTGGAGTACCAACCGAGCGAGCATCTATCATGCCCGTGCGAGCAAGGAGATCAGCAATGTACCCACGTTGTAAGAGCAGGAGACCACTTGGTCGCTTGATGACCTCAACAACTGGGAAATAGTGAAGATCTCCAAGGTCTTTGAGTGAGAAGCAAGCATCGAGCACGGAGATGAAGTTCTAGACTACCGCAGGCTAGTTCTCAATGATGATGATGTCATCCACATAGACGAGAAGATAGATGGTGGTGCCCTTTGTATTAAGTATGAACAACGAAGTGTCTACCATAAAATTTTTAAACCAGGAGGCAAGGAGAAACTGACGCAGTTCAATATACCATGCTCGGGGAGCCTGCTTGAGACCATAGATAGCCTTATGAAGCTGACATACATGGTGAGGTTTGTCCTTGTCCAGTTAGCCAGGTGGTTGATCCATGAACACCTCCTCGGACAGATTGCCTTAAAGAAAGGTATTGTTCACGTCTAATTGCCGAAGAACCCATCCTCGACATACGGCCAGCGAGAGAACAAGACGAACATTGGTCGGTTTAACCACCGGGCTGAAGGTTTGGTAATAATCCACTCCTGGTCACTGGTGAAACCCCTTGGCCACAAGATAAGCTTTGAAGCAATAAATGGTGCCATCAGCATATCTTTTTATGCGAAAGATCTATTTGCAGCCAACAATATTGCGAGCATCTGCTGAGGGAACCAGAAACCAAGTACCATTATGGGATAGAGCATCATACTCTTAAGACATGGCCTGGCGCCACTTGACATCTTTAAGAGCCTAAGTGACACATGTTGGTTCACTGTCTGTTGCTAGTTGAGCCGAGAGACTCAGTTTGGTGAGTGGTTTGTAGATGTTGTTTTTGGAGCAAGTAACTATGGATGAAGTTCCGTAGCAAGATGCACACGAACAGGTCAACGCACAGCATACGAACAGGTCAATGGGCACCTGTTAGGCGTGGTCGCTGGGCATGTGGGAGGTGGGCATCGTGCTGTCTACGGGTATGGAACTGGTTACCGAAGAGGGTTGAGCAGTTGTCACAGGACTGGTAGCTAGCAATGGAGAGGGTGGTTGAGGCTGGTGTATGGGCGAGCTGAGATCAACCACATTATGATTAGTGCTAGGAGAAACTGGCGGGGAGGCACTGGAGCGAGCAGCCGACAGTATGTATGAGTTCAAGAGAAGTTCATGAGGAGGTAGCCAAGACACTAGTGTAGGTATCTGTGCAAGCAAGGCGGGTGTCCGGTGTGTAAATTGAAAGGTAGAATCGACAAATCGAACATGACGCGAAATGAACAGCTTGGTGGTGTTCGGATCATAACAGAGATAGGCACTCTAAGTAAGCGAGTAACCGAGGAAGACACACGGATTAGAGCGAGCAGCTAGTTTGTGAGTAGAGTAAGGGCGGAGCCAAGGGTTGCAAAGACAACCTAAGGCACGAAGTTTGGAGTAGTTGGGCGGAAAGCCAAAGAGTTTATAGTAGGGAGACTAGTGAGCAAGGGTAGGTGTTGGTAGCCGATTTATGAGGTTGGCTGCCGTTTGGAAGGCAAATGACTAGAAGGGCAGCGAAAGAGAAGCACGAGAGAGGAGAGAGATCAATTTCGACAATACGGCGATGGTGACATTCCGAGAACCCATTTTGCTCCGGGGTGTGAGGGGGCGAGGTAAGGTGAAAGATGCCATGGGCAGACAAGTAGGCGGCCAAGCCAGATTCCCAGGCAAGCCCCATGTACTCGCCTCCATTGTCCGAGTAAAGAGTGACAATGATTGTTTTAAAATAGTTTACGACCAAGGCTTTAAACTTAGGAAAGACGGTGGCTACCTCTGACTTGAGTCTGAGCGGGTAAAGCCAAATATAATGGGTGTACTGATAAAAAAAATCACATATTATTTGAAACCATCAATAGAGGGAAGGGGGGAGGTCCAACCATCAATAGAGGGAAGGGGGAGGTCCAAACAGATACATGGTTTTAGAGGAAGAATAGACACGATAGTATTTTGATAAAAATTAAGTTTATGAATTTTATTAGAAAGACAATCATTAAATGAATATGATGCGTGCGAGTAGTGTCTAATGCTAACACTACAAGAAAACAGGGCAACTGCAACGAAATATTGCAACGTAATTGAATTTAGTTGCAATATAAAGTGTACCGCTCATTCCTAGACTTGAAACCCATTAGCCGCTATATTTTTTTGGGGGAAACCCATTAGCCGCTATATTTTTTGGGGAAATAGAGGGAAGAAGGGCGCCTAAATTGCAACAGTTATTGCAACAATTATAAATTTTTATTTTTTAAAATTACAAAACCTGATTGAAACTACGTCTTTTTTACTTGCATAGAGAATAGAAAAACCTAGCTAAGACTAAATTAATTAAACCCCAAATCAGATTTCACACCCTTCCCTTCGTTTTCTCTCGTGCTCTCTCCTCCGGCCTTCTCTTCCAAAACCCGTCGTCTTCTTCCAGCAGCCACACCACACTCCGTCATCCTCACTCTCGGATTTAAAGCTACGGTTCGGTCAACTGAGTTTAGGGATTTCACTCTCCTCCAAACAAGGTATTCAATTCTCTCCCGATGTACAACTTTGTAAAGTGGAGAATCCTTCTTTTTTTGGTGATTGATGAATGCACTTAGGAAAGGGTAATAATTTTTTAAGAAGTTAATACCAAGCTCTTGCTCTTGAATTTAGCAACATAGGTTCATGTGAATTCCCCCTATGGATTTGTTTATTCTGTTGCAATTTTGTTCTACCCCATCTAATTTATTAGGTATAGCTCTTTTGTGTGTGTGTGTATATGTTTGTTTCTATTTCTCTTTATTATGTATTTTAGCAATACAGGTTCATGTGATTTCCCTGAATGGATTTTCTTATTGTGTTGTAATTTTGTTCTCTTTTAGCTATAGCTCGTGTGTGTGTGTGTGTGTGTGTGTGTGTGTGTGTTTCTCTCTTTCCTTTTTGGGGTGGGGAGATTGTTTCTTATTTAACTTTGGAGTTGTGTGTGTGTGTTTTATTTTTCATTTTGGGGTGGGTAGATTGATACTGTTAGTTTATTCCACCTCAAACAGGGTATAAAAGATCTTGTACGCATTAAATATTTTGGTTGTATTATTCTTATGTATATATTGAATGAATGGTGTTGGTTTAGTTGTTGTCCACAAAATTATTCTGATATATTTCGGCGAAGAAGAGGAGCTTGGTGTTATTGGCTGATTTTGGGCAGATAAAAACTAATTTTGTATGATATGATTCAATTATGTTGATTTTCAGATTTTTATTTTCCTCATTTGAATTTTTATATTTCCCAGTTTGAATCATTAGTTGATTTTAGTAAGAGGAAATTTTGAATTGAGCTATCTTGAGTTTCAGTAGCTCTCTGATGAGATGAGTAATTGGGTTTTTCCTTTTTCACTCCTTGAGTGATTACACATCATCTATCCATGGAAACTTCTCTTTCTCTTTTAAATGATTCTTATCCTAGTTAATGTTTTACATAGTTTAGGATTAAAGTGTTTGATAATGAAAGGAATAGCTAGCTTTAAGATGTCACTTTTTTTTTACTATAAAAAAATCCAAATATATAATATTTGGATAACAAGGGTCATAGAATACATTGGCTGTGATTATGAATACCCTTCGCAGCAGTTGCCCTAGTTAGCTACTGGTAGCTAGAAATGTACGAATATTGTAATTTGGGAAGATTTATTGTGTTGCAAATTTTGAAACAGAAATGACAAAACTTAAAATACAGCAGCACACATAATGCATGATGAGATTTCCCTTTAGTACACTGTCAAAACATTGTCTGTGTCTAAGGGAAGGAAGCAAAAAACTCAATAACCTAAAGATGGGTCTCATAAGAAAGCTTTCCAATCAAACCAACAGCAATAGCTAATGATTCCCCAGATGATTTAATGATTCTCAATCCCTCTTGTATGGGCATAGCACCATTAATTGTCTGGCCTCTTTTTAAATTTCTCACAAGGATAGCTTCCCAAGCTCACCTAAGAGGAGCCTTATTTCCACTCACCTTTCTATTGGTACTCATTACGTGATTTCGCAATTACAGCCATACAATAGGTCTTGCCAAATGCCATATTTTACACTACTCGGGTCTGATACAACCTTTTTATTTTTTATTTTTGATAGAATCTGATACGCTTTAACCACTCTAATTTTTATTTCTTTTTTATTTTGTCATTATACTCAAATTTCTCTTTCTATTTTAGCCACAAAAGTTAGCTCCATCCAATACTGTTAAGTCGAGTGATGAGGTGTCATGCCACCTGATATTTTTTATTAAAAGACACTAAAACTAAAGATAAAAATCATTTCACCACAAGTTGGAAGGCATCAATGTCATTTTGTTGTAATTGATTCGCTAAACAAGTTCCTTAGCTAAAATCTACTTGAGTGCTTTTCCATCTATATGGCCTTCAACTTTCTCCAAGAATACCTGTTTAGACTCGAATAGGAGTTCGGCAGGAATAACTTAACCATTTTCATTAATGACTTTGTTAACTCCATGTGCTAGTTCTTGGTGGGATCTTCTTGAATCACATAATTAGATTCTTTGCACGTCTAGCAAATCTGTTGCTAGGAAAGCATTAATGTGTTTACATATTTTCTTGTGCTATAATTTGATATAATGTTGAAGTCTAGCTTATTAAAGTTTCTATAGATAGGGTGCAGCTGGCATCTTTTCCCAAAAGAAATTTTATTAATCCATGTTTCACTCAAAGAGCCTGAGAGTGTTCATAGGTATGGTCTCGCACGTCTTTTTGACTTCAGATTCTTTTAGTGCATTGTTAATGCTTTAGATACCTTCTACTTTTTGGTTGTACTGTTAGCATGTTTTGCTAGTTGATCAAGCCATGGTCAGTTTTATCCGCTGGATTTGCAAGCTTTGTTCTATGTTATCTTGTTTTTTATGTTTTGCTAGTTTATCTTTGACATAATAAATGTATGTTAAAAAGCGATCAGCAGAACTTGGTGCCTCCCCTATTTTCATGATAAGCTTCATATATAACTACCTCAGTAGGCGCTACATGCCCAAAGAAATTAAGAACCTCTGACAGATTGTGGGATAAAGAGGACCAGTGCATAAGGGAGTTGCTAGACATGAGATATACATCATGTTTTGAAGTAGCCCATACCAAGTTCCTTAGCTGCAAAAAAGATGCATAACATGCTCTTATTGACATTATACTTTGCATACTGTACTTTCGAGCTAATGCAGCAACTCAAATGGTTCTAATGAATCATCTGCCCTAAGAATTCTTGGTTGCTTACTGGAGTCTAACTTCTTAATGGCTGCAGCCTACCCAGTTTTCGAAACACCATGGTATACTCTACCATATGATCCTTCTCCAATCAAAGCTTTAGTACCAAAGTTATCTGTAATTTCTTTCAATTCATTCACTTGAATAGCGAAGAATAGGTCGGACATTTACGCTTGTGTATCCTTTGGTGCACCTCGCGGCACAATCGATCCATCTTTGTAAAACATAACAAGAGTGTAGCAAGACCAACCTCGCCTCGAGAATTCTTGGTTGCTTATCGAGTCTAACTTATTAATGGTCACGCCCAGTTTTCAAAACACCATGGTATACTCTACCATATGATCCCTCTCCAATCAAAGCTTTAGTACCAAAGTTATCTGTAATTTCTTTTAATTCATGCACTTGAATAACAGGGACGACAGTAGTCTGGACATTTACAGTCTGTGTATCCTTTGATGCAGCCTCTGTGGCACAATCTGATCCATCTTTGTAAAACATAACAAGAATGTAGCAAGACCAACCTGCCCTAAGAATTCTTGGTTGCTTACGAGAGTCTAACTTATTAATGGTCGCAAATGCCTAGCTTTTCAAAACACAATGGTATACTCTACCATATGATCCCTCTCCAATCAAAGCTTTAGTACCAAAGTTAGCTGTAATTTCTTTCAATTCATCCACTTGAATAGCAGGGACAGCAATAGGTTGGACATTTACAGTCTATAATATGCCAAATAACCAAGAAGTAGCATTTCAACAGTGAGTGTTCAATGTGAGAAGGTTAACTTGGAAGTCCAGTAATCTTGGAAGGATAACGTTTGGAACTAAAGCATGTTGTTAAACTGTGAAGTATCCTAGATAGCTATGAAGTTAAACAAGACAACAACACTTAAAATGCTTTGACACGTACTATATTTCCCAATAACTGAGTAGTTTGGAGGAGTATGCTCTGGTATCAAGGTAAATACTGGAGGTAGGTGTACGAGCCAAACTACAAATAGACAAAAATTGTTAAAAGAGAATATGGTTACGTGAGAACATTAAGTTCCAGTTTTGGTTTGATCTCCTCCATCTTCTCTTATATTAATGTTTCCCTATAAAAAAGAGATTTTTTTTGGTATAGCAGAATTGAGTACTACAAATTGAAAGAGATTGAGCCAAAGCTCATTTGAATAGTAGTAAAAATGAGAATTTGAAGTTTCATTTTGCAATTGTTAGGTGGCTAGTGAATTCCCATCACTAGGTTATTGCCAAATAATACCAGGTTTGGATTTCTGACATGGATACAGAATTGGGTTCTAAAGTTTTCAGATAAGTTTTCAAACAGTTTGAAAACAGATGCAACTTAAAGTTCAGTTTCAAGGATACAACAGATAGAACATAATGTTCTGAATTCCCACCTATTTTCTTGTTTAGGTGGCTGGTGAATTCCCAGTGATGGTTTGTATAGATACTTCATTTATTTAGAGAAGTTTTCAAACAGATACACAATTTTCTTGTTTAAGACAGAACTGTTGTTTGCCTAGCTAATTGGGGTTTTGTCAAGGTTGTCTACATAAGGGAACTTAAGTGAATATTGTGCTATGGGGATTCTAAAGTTTTTATGTTTCTTGTTCTATAAAAGTCCATTGCTGTCTTGAACTAGGAAGGACAGAAGTTATAGCTAGTTCCACTTCTTACTGTTGCTTGCTTTTCCAACCCAGTTATTTGTTGTTACAATTAAAATCTGCGGCAATCTTGAAAATCTTTAGATGGGATCACTTTCAAAAAGTATGTGTCCTACTTACATTCTTCAAACCATATATCCCTTTGTTCTTCATATATATTCTTTCAAGATTTCTGCAAGTTTATCTTAAGCAAATGATAACAGTTGGTTTCAGATAAGATAACTTCAAAATCTTGTTTACCTATTGAGATTATTATAATGAAAAGGCACGATTGGGTTATTTCACGTTGATACAATTCTTAAATATCTGCCCCAGTAGATATTCTTTAATAACAATTGGCATATGTTCTTGGCATTAACAATTGGTATCTTTACTTCCTGAAGAACAGATCCAGGTATGAATATACCTTAAGAATGATGGCAAGTTTTTTTTTTCTCTCAATTAAAGCGGACATAATACTTTATATGAAAGATGAATAAATAACAGATTTAGTAGTTAATTCACCAATCACCACTTAGCTCCTTTTAATTTTTAGATTCTCTCAATTGATGATTAGATGTTTGTCACCGTCACAATTATGAGAATCGTGTAATGTTATCAGTAGAATATTAAATCTAATATTTTCTGCATCCATTCTGCGTAGTCGTGAAAGAACTGAAGCAAATTGGAAGTGCTATCTATGACAGCTTCCCTAAACAATTGGTATCTTTACTTCCTGAAGAACAGATCCAGGTATGAATATACCTTAAGAATGATGGCAAGTTTTTTTTTCTCTCAATTAAAGCGGACAGAATACTTTATATGAAAGATGAATAAATAACAGATTTAGTAGTTAATTCACCAATCACCACTTAGCTCCTTTTAATATTTAGATTCTCTCAATTGATGATTAGATGTTTGTCACCGCCACAATTATGAGAATCGTGTAATGTTATCGAGAGAATATTAAATCTAATATTTTCGCATCCATTCTCGCATAGTCGTGAAAGAAGAAGCAAATTGGAAGTGCTATCTAAGACAACTTCCCTAAACAATTGGTATCTTTACTTCCTGAAGAACAGATCCAGGTATGAATATACCTTAAGAATGATGGCAAGTTTTTTTTTTCTCTCAATTAAAGCGGAGAGAATACTTTACATGAAAGATGAATAAATAACAGATTTAGTAGTTAATTCACCAATCACCACTTAGCTCCTTTTAATTTTTATATTCTCTCAATTGATGATTAGATGTTTGTCACCGTCACAATTATGAGAATCGTGTAATGTTATCAGTAGAATATTAAATCTAATATTTTCTGCATCCATTTTGCGTAGTCGTGAAAGAACTGAAGCAAATTGGAAGTGCTATCTATGACAGCTTCCCGATAGATCAGCATTCATGACTATCCATGGATGCTCTATAATCTTTTGAAGAGGGAGCCGTTTCGAAGAGTCCTTCACTAGAAGTAGAGTAATAAGATTTTTAGCTTCTGCAGAAACGCGTGGAACTGGAGGGAAGTTGAGATCTACCTTCATTATCCTTCTGAATGTATCTGCTTGACTGTCAGCTTCGAAGGGAGGGACACCATACAGAAACTCATAGCAAAGTACACCCAAAGTCCAATTATCAACTGCATAGTCATGAGCTTTATTCTCCACCATTTCCAGTGCTAGGTAATCCAGTGTTCCACACATATTGTGTCTCTTGTTTCTTGATTGTACAGACCATCCAAAGTCCGCTATCTTTAGACGACCCTCGTGATCGAGTAACAAATTTTCCGGCTTGATGTCCCTATGTATAACATGCTTCTCGTGACAATATGTCAATGCCTGAGTAAGGCTCGCAATGTAAGTGGCAGCTTGTTTCTCGGAGAAATGTTGAGTTTTTTGGAGCACCTTATAGAGCTCACCACCATGAGCATACTCCAAAATCAAGAAAATCTGTTCCTCATCATGAAACCAACCAAAGAGCCTAAGAACATTTGGGTGGCGAAGGCTGACCTGAATCTCCATCTCTCTCTTCAACTGGCGATGTAATCTGTACTTCTCTAAGTGCTCTTTAAATATCACTTTCAATGCCACCACGTACTTACTCTTGACTTCGCGTGCAAGATATACATGGCCGAATTTTCCCTTACCTAGGGGTTTCCCGATCTCGAAATCTCACATTCTCTTTACTTCCTGAAGAATAGATCCAGGTATGAATATACAAAAGAAAGCTGCTTAGTATATGATATGTATGAAGATGGAAGCGTCCACTCCAAAATCAGGTAAGTTCTACCTACCTACTATCTACCTTCCTCTCCCCAAAGACAAAATGTGCTTCTTAAAATCCTTTTATAAAACTGTCTTTGAATGATGATATTTCTTCCATGACATCATTAAACTATTATCCAGAAAACAACTGTTTTAAAGTTTAGTATGTATCAATTCTTGGAAACAATCTCTTGTCTCTATGAGTACGAGATATGCTTTAAATTTGTATCTACACTCTAATTTGTTTTCTGAGTTCTTGAATCATGCACTGGTTTCTCTTATTTGAACTTTATGTCGTCTCTGCTTGTATTTTGGTAACATTTATCCTTGAAACTGAGCTTAATGACCACTACCTTATCACATTTGGGACCAATTATCAAGATATTTTTAGACACAGTTTCAAACTTCATCAGGGCCTATAGTTTCAGCATCGGACTTGTGGAATAACCGCGGATAGTGAATGCCAAGTTGAATGCAGTCTGAGGATATTTTATGAACATTGATTTATTGTATTAACAACCTTTTACTTGTCTATGATTCTATCCCTTTGATATTATTGGATCTGCCAATCTATCACATGAGGTTCTGGAGCATGTCAAGAATATCATACGTGTTCACTTTTCACTCCACAAGTTCCATGCATGAAAATGTTTTATAAGTATTAACTGTATACATCAGACTTCATTGTGAATCTTCCTTCCTTCTCTATCATAGTAAGATGATCCAATTTTCTTTCAGGTTGGTAGTTATGCCGCATGACGATGGTATCAAATTTCCTTGTGTTGCTACTGGTATTAGGAACACAATTCAAGGAACACAATTTAAAAACAAATACAAGCTGGCAATGCTATGGAAATGGAGCAAATCAAAGCTGATTTCAAGCTAATGCAAGAGGAAATTTGGTCACTTAGAGCCTAATAACCTCCACTAATGTCTATGTAGTTTGATAGTTAGACAATGCCTTTTGTTAGTCACTTGGAAGTTCTCAACATTCTCCATACTTTCATGTAACCCGACACTTTGACGATGACTTTTGAATGAAATGCTTAAACTTGACTTGTTTTAAGTGTTTGATTTTAGATTTAATTTTTTTTGGTAAAATGTGAAATATGAAATATTCAATCAGGTACGATAATATATAAATTTTATAAAAACAAATATTTTATGATTTAAATTTTGCAACGGTATCTTCTGTTGCAATAATAATTCTTTAAAAAAAATTCAATTATGAACTAGCAATAGAAATATATAAACATTATAATGGAAAAGTCTGTTGCAAAAATGCAACAAAAAAATCTGTTGCAAGAATGCAACAAAAAATGCAACGAAAAAGTCTGTTGCAAGAATGCAACGAAAAAGTCTGTTACAAGAATGCAACAAAAAATGCAACAAGAAAAATCTGTTGCACGAATGCAACAAAAAATGTATGTTGCAAGAATGCAACGGAAAAAGTTTGTTGCAAGAATGCAACAGAAAAAATTAGTTGCTATTTGCAACAGACGTCAAATGTCTTTGGAAACACATTTGCAACCGAAAATTTTGAAATTGCAACGCTCGGTTTTCGTTGCAATATCATGCAACGGAATACATATGGTTGCATAAAATTTGCAACGAGGGTTTTCCAAACGGAATTTGCAACGAACTTTTTCCGTTTCAATCGTCTAATTGTAACGGAATTTCATTTTTTGCAACGGAATTTTCCGTTTCTGTTGCCCTGTTTTCTTGTAGTGTAAGCCTAGGCTAGATAGTATTTGACTTTGGACGGGGCTAGAAGGATGACCGAGGCGATGATGCCAATCGTGGTGAGAGACTTTGGACCTAACACAAGCAGAGGGGCGATGAGAGGGAGTTATGGTCAACCATTCCTACACACCATCCTTAGACTATCCAGTTAGCAGTATTCTCCATATAAGTAGATCCTTCACATGAAAAAAAGATGGTAAGAACTCACTAGACATATTATTGGATATGCAGAATTAAGATATGGATATGAGATTACGTTTCATGCTAGGAACAAGCAGGACATTTTGTAAAGTAAATGTATGTACAAGTGTAGAAAAGATAGAAGAACCAGTTTTGGAGATTTGTAGACCTGTACCATCACCAATGACCATATCATCCGTGCCCGTGAAGGTGGAGGTTTCCAAGGTCGTTGGTAACATGGTGAGAAGCACCACTGTCGAGAAGCCAGCCCAGAGTCCTTGTGTCCTTTTTGGTCGCTAGGTGTGCCCGTGGAAGCCTTGTGTAACCATTGGTCGAGTTGGAAGCAGTGGGCAAAGATGTTGTGGGGACCAACTGAAAGTTGGGGCAGCGAGCAACTGTGTGTCCTTATTAGCGACAACCCTGACACTTACCAAGATAAGGTTGTTGTTGGCGAGGAGCAACACCCTAGGACTGAGTAGGTTACTGAGGTTGTGTGGACATTGGTCAAGCTTGCGAGGACGATTGTCGAGCAGACAAGCTGTTGGTCCTTGGAGTAGCAAGATTGGCCGAAGCAGGGTGCGAGAAGGTTTTGGACTGAGACTGCTTCAGGAGCAGTTCTCGATTGATGAGCTTTTCATGAAGCTCATCGAATGATATGGGGGTGTCCCGGCCTTCAACTACATCCACGATATGGCGGTAGTCATCATCTAGTCCACTGAGGATGATCTCAATGAGGTCCTCATGGTCAAGCGGTTTGCCCAAAGCTGCAAGTTCATCTGCCCGACTTTTGACAAACTGCATGCAGTCAGAGATCGATTAAGTGCTCTTGGATGCTTGCTTGAGATAGTCTTTAATCTTCTTGATGTGACTGCGAGTCAGACGAGCATAGGTGTAAGCCAGAATTTCTCATGTTTTACGAGTGGTGGCGGCCTGTTGGATCATAGGAACCAGGGGAGCAGATAAGAAACCAACAAGAGTTCCGAACAAGAGTTTTTCTTGTCGAATCTAGCGTTGGTATTGTGTGTTTGGGATTGAAATGCTCTTGGATGATTGAGCATCCTTGGCTAGGACGGTGGGAGGCGGATATGTGTGTGAGCCGTATACAAACTTGTAAAGGTCATAGCCAATGAGGGTGGCCTCAACTTGGAGTTTCCAAGCTATATAGGTAGTGGAGGTGAGTTTGGTGATGTTGTGGTGAGAGATGTTGATGAGGTCGAAGGTTTGTGTGGGATCAAGGAGGTTTTTAATGGTGAGAGAGTAATTTCCGTTAGCCATGGCGGAGAATAGTTAGGGCGGCGGCTAGAGGAAGAAGATAAAGTTTTAAGAGCAAATGTTTGTTACCATGTAGAAACTAATAAATTTTAAGAAATAACGGCATGACCTTTCCATTGATTGAATCACTTATTTATAGAGAGAGAGTTACAATTAGGGTTACACTTGGAGTATGATACAATAAACTTTTACAGTTGATCACGCCAAAAATGTGGTGATCTTGTCGTGTTGTGTCCGGGGTGCCGAAAGTAACGTGATGTTGATTGCCGGCGTCGTTGTCCGACGGTGGTTGTCGCGGTGGGATATCTGGCATGTTTTTATCTGCAAAATAAAGCACCGTGAGTGGGTGGGGGTGCCCCCCAAAACCCTCCGGTGTGATAATCAGTATCTGTTGTGTATGTCATAGATAATAAAATAAAAATGGAGTGTGTATATGTGTCGGTATAAACGGGCAGTCGGGAGAGATGAAGGAGAGTTCTTCTTTCTTTTGTGGAGGGAAAATAGTCCCTGCCTTTTAAGGAGGAAGTCTCCTCCTATTTATAGTAAAGGCCATCTTAAAATCTTGGGCTTCTTTCGCATAATCGGGCTTGGGCCCTTCTTTGGGTATGGATTTGGCCCAATCTTCTATATATATTTTGGAGTACTCTTTTGGGCTATCTTTTCGGACCTAATATTTTTGGTGCAGTTCAGTAGCCCCCTACTCCTTATCCGTCGTGGCTGATATCGAGGGTAAGGAGTATAACCTGCTTGTAGTTTTTTTCTCGTGATGCTAAGGGTTTTGAGATTTTGCTTTGAATTTCAGAAGAGTTTATGTAGCTAACTTTTGAGCCTTGGCGTGTGAACTTTGTGTATAATTGATCCTTGATTGGCGAATTAGACCTCGACCGGCAAGTATAGGTATGAAAATAAGATATGTAGTCTTCGGCATAAGGCCATAATAAAATTTATCATCATCGTAGCGAGGACCTTCAAGAGAATCGAGCCATAAGGCCATAATAAGATTTATCCTCGGCGTGGCGAGGACCTTCAAGAGAATCGAGCCATAAGGCCATAATAAGATTTATCCTCGGCGTGGCGAGGACTTTCAAGAGAATCGAGCCATAAGGCCATAATAAGATTTATCCTCGGCGTGGAGAGGACCTTCAAGAAAATCGAGCCATAAGGCCATAATAAGATTTATCCTCGGCGTGGCGAGGACCTTCAAGAGAATCGAGCCATAAGGCCATAATAAGATTTATCCTCGGCGTGGCGAGGACCTTCAAGAAAATCGAGCCATAAGGCCATAATAAGATTTATCCTCGGCGTGGCGAGGACCTTCAAGAGAATCGAGCCATAAGGCCATAAACCGCAAGGCACTGTAAGGAAGTGACCTTGAACCGCAAGGTATTGAGAGAGGAAATAGGAGCATGTTTTTATGTTTATGCAATGATAAATGGAGGATGCATGTGTTCTGTAACTTGTAAATATGTATGAAATGCTCATGTGGATGCAATAGGTATTTAGAGGCATTAGAGCCTGGCCTCTCCTCGGTTTGGCGAGGAGGATATGTATGAGGCGCTAGGAGCCTGGCCTTTCCTCGGCTTGGCGAGGAGGATAGGTATGAGGCATTAGAGCCTGGCCGCTCCTTGGCAAACGAGGAGGCCAATAGGTCTCACCTCGCAAGCAAGGAGGAAAATAGGTATGAGGCATTAGAGACCCCAAATAAAGTGACCTTGAACTGCGATATGAAGCTCATGCCGAGTGTAGCTGCAAATGCTGATGAAAGCATGATGGACGCTAGGGGAGCGTGATGTGCTAAACACTCATAGAAGCTCGTGCCGAGAGTAACTGTGATGCCGAGCTGGAGCATAATATGAAGCTCATGCAGAGTGTAGCCGCAAATGCTGATGAAAGCATGATGGACGCTAGGGGAGCGTGATGTGCTAAACACTCGTAAAAGCTCGTGCCGAGATTAACTGTGATGCCGAGCTGGAGCACAATATGAAGATCATGCCGAGTGTAAACTGGAGGAGGGAGCATAAGCGCAGGTAGGCGCGGTGTACAACTCGACCGCGAGTAGACTTCGAGCGGGAGGACAAGGTAGAGCTCAGCCTTGAGTAAACTCGAGTGGGGAGCATAATGTAAAGCTCGACGTGCACATGTATGAAATATAATCCGCAACTCAGGCATAGGCGCTAGCGTAAGGTGCTCGGACGCGAGAAATAATAATCTGAGGCTCAGGCTTTAGCACGAGCATAATCTAAAGCTCCAGCTTTGTCGTGAGAGTGGCGTGCACGGGCACGTGAATAATAATAATACGAAGCTTGGCAGCACGAGCATAATCTGAGACTCGAGCTCTGGCGCGAGCGTGGGGTGGACGGGTACATGAATAATAATAATATGAAGCTCGGCAGCGCGAGCATAATCTGAGACTCGAGCTCTGACGCGAGCGTGGCGTGCACGGGCACGTGAATAATAATAATATGAAGCTCGACAGCGCGAGCATCATCTGAGACTCGAGCTGTGGCGCGAGCGTAGTGTGCACGGGCACGTGGATAATAATAATATGAAGCGCGGCAGCGCAAGCATAATCTGAGGCTCGAGCTCTGGCGCGAACGTGGCGTGCACATGCACGTGAATAATAATAATATGAAGCTCGGCAGCGCGAGCATAATCTGAGGCTCGAGCTTTGGCGCAAGCGTGGCGTGCACGGATACGTGAATAATAATAATATGAAGCTTGGCAGCGCGAGCATAATCTGAGGCTCGAGCTCTGGCGCGAGCGTGGCGTGCACGGGCACGTGAATAATAATAATATGAAGCTCGACAGCGCGAGCATAATCTGAGGCTCGAGCTTGTAGGTCCCTCAGTACTAGTCCCCCAGTTAATGATTGTTATTAACTGCGAGTAGTAAAAATGTGGGTGCATGGTCTAAATGTGACCTCGGCGAGGTTCGATAGGCACGTAACCTTGTAACTAATCACATAATAGTTTGTAGAGGAACGACTCGCGTTATTGATCGTGGTTGCCGAGGCTATGCCCGTTTGTATTTTGTACCTGAAAGTTTCAGGAACATCTTTGTATAGGCAAAAATCAAGTTTTGTCACAAGTAGTTTTGTCATACAATGTTTGTCATAGTCCAAGCATATTGATCATACAAGATGAGTTTATTTGAATATGTGCCTATTATGCGAGAATAGGAAACAATTATTGCGGCGACACGTCGCGCTATTAAAAGATACGATGAATTTTTAAGATGAAAGTATTTGAGTGTGAAGCATGAGAGAATACATGTGTCGTGCTAATATATGATAGGTAGATTGAGCTTGTCATCGTATTATATTGTCAAATAGTTTCGTTCATAATTTTAGCTCTGCTCGTAATTTTATCTCGGCACATAATTTTAATATCATGTAAGCTCGGCACATATCAATTTCAATTTGAATGTTATGTTTCTCATAAGTAGGGGAACTCGAATCATATTTAATTGTCATGCTATGCCGACAAAAAATAAATAATATAATATTCGAGTTGACGAGGCTAACGAGCTCGTGTACACTTCATCAAAATAATGTATTTACATTTGTAAGAAAATATTTCTACTTGCTACGGGGAGCGCTAAAGCATGCTATCATAGTTGCGTACAATAAATCATATCCGACGAGGTAATATATATTTCATCTAATCGATTAAGTTATGTTATTGCTCAGCATATAATTTTCGCTCGGCAAATAATTTCAGTTCGGCAAATAATTTCAGCTCGTCAAATAATTTCAGTTCGGTAAATAATTTCAGCTCGTCAAATAGTTTCAGCTTGGCAAATAATTTCAGTTCGGCAAATAATTTCGTACAATGAATCGAACTCGTCATGGTAATTTATATTGCATCCAATTTATTTAAGTCATATTATTGCTCGTCATGTAATTTAGAACTGCTAATTAACCTTGTTCATTTAAATAATATATACTGGTGTGAAAATATACATATTGTAATCCTTTATATACGAACGATAGGGAGTCCCTAATGTATGCGAGTGTAACACAAATATATAGTCAGGTGTGCCCAAATATATTTATGTAATTTTATATAATGTCAATACATCATTCGTTGTATCAAATATATTAAATGTATGAGGCGGTGCAGGCATACCGTAGCATGCGTTATGATGGACACTTCATTGTAATTATAGCAAGGTTGCGAGTATGAATTAATCACAATTATTCTAATTTATTCCAAATAGTTATCATAATAATTAATATTTTTTTATTGAAATAACGAGAGTGTCCTCGAAATCATAATTTAGTCGCGGGTATAATTTTATTGTAGATATAGGTGCATTCATGTAATAAATAATTATATTGACATGAAAATTAAATATGTTGTGGGGTAATAATTATGTTATTAAACCGGTAGATAAAAAAAATAAAAATCATACAAGATGAATAACCATATCATTGTGTACGATTAATTGCATTAATTGTTTATACTTCATAAAATTAGAATTGTTATTTTCTTAAATGAAAAGTTATGCTTCTTTATGGAATGATGGGTCCACATAATGGTAGATAGTGGAATAGCATGATAATGTTAGTTTTGAATTGGTAAAGAAAGTCAAGGAAAGTGGACCGAAAACAAAGAAATAGGATGAATAACACCCGATAGTAGTGGGAGGAATGGAAGACTTTAGCAAGTGGCCGATAAATTGATGGCCATACTGATAATAGCGGCAGGTTAGGCAGTAGCTTTATCTGGGAAATGGCAATAACAGAGTAGGTAAATCAAATCTCACCATCAACCCTCTATCATTTTGCGCATGGCCGGTGAGAGAAACAATCGGTAAAGCTTCAGCCATTTTAGGTGACGCGTGAGTGAGCGTTTCTGTTCCGTTTGCGGCGATTCAGGCGGCGTTGGACTCGTCTAGCTCAGGCGCACAAACCCAGCGTATTGATTTGCCGCTTCATACACTTTTATTCGTTCAGTTCGCAAGAAAATTGGTAAGGCGTCACTCTTTGATTGTGGCTACAATGGTGGTTTTTGGCAGCTTCTAGTGGCGCGTCCAGCCTTGGATGGAAGCGATCCCGGCGGCACTAGACTCGCTTGGTCGAGTCGTGGCTAATGGTGTTGTTGGTTTTCAGTTTAGCGTTGGAATGTGACGTCTCTATTAAGCCGGAGAGTTGTCGGTGTGTCATTGGTGGTCCTCGCCTTCGACAGTTTTGGGTGGTGCATGGAGAAGCATTAGGACTCGGTTGACAGCGATCTTGGTGGCCTTGGTTTCGTCTAGTCAAGGAGCGTCACCTGGTGGTTTTCGCATGTTTCTCAGTATCTAATTCCTATCGCCCAGTTCGTGTAGAAAGTGAGTATGTTGTTTGTTGTTTGTGATTTCGGCCCCCTTTGGACGGCGTTCCGCCATGGATGACGGAGTCGGTGGATAGAGAAAAATAAAATGAAGTCGTTTCCTGGCAACGGAACCAAACTGATCACGCCAAAACTGTGGTGATCTTGTCGTGTTGTGTCCGGGGTGCCGAAAGTAACGTGATGTCGGGATCGCCGTCGTCGTTGTCCGACGGTGGTCGTTTGGTGGGATATCTGGCATGTTTTTATCTGCAAAATAAAGCACCGTGAGTGGGTGGGGGTGTTCCCCAAAACCCTCCGATGTGAAAATCAGTATCTGTTGTGTGTGTCATAGATAATAAATAAAAATGAAGTGTGTGTATGAACCGGTAGTAGTCCGAGATGAAGGAGAGTTCTTCTTTCTTTTGTGGAGGGAAAATAGTCCCTGCCTTTTAAGGAGGAAGTCTCCTCCTATTTATAGTAAAGGTCATCTTAAAATCTTGGGCTTCTTTCGCATAATCGGGCTTGGGCCCTTCTTTGGGTATGGATTTGGCTCAATCTTCTATATATATTTTGGAGTACTCTTTTGGGCTATCTTTTCGGGCCTAATATTTTTGGTGCACTTCAACAGTGAATGAATTATAATAAGGAAAGAACTGTACAATGTAATTACTACTAAATAATAATTACAAATAAACAAAAATAAATATAAAATATATTATTCTCTAATATCCGACACCCCCACCGTCACTGCCGAACCCATGGTTAATAATTCTAACTTCTAGAATGGCCATTCCAGTTACATACTCCCTCCGTCCCTAAATTATCGTCCTACTTTCCTTTTTCGTCCGTCCCAAAATAATTGTCCACTTTGAAACTTACCTTTTTAGAACATCACTTTTACCACTTTACCCTTACTTTTTCACTCTACTTTAATTATGGGCCACATATACATGGGCATTAAAGGAAACTACACATTAAACCAATATAAATAATCAAGTCAATTACTTTTTCTTAAATTGTGTGCCGGATCAAACAGGACGATTATTTAGGGACGGAGGGAGTATAATACGTGAAACCCTAGTTTAGTTTCAATCCATATTTGACAAATTCTCAATCAAGCCAGGGAGTTGAAAAAGTCTTAGCCAAGGCCGAAGAAGAAAGAGTTGGGCAATCAAAATTGGACCAAACCAAAGCCAAGAAAGGCATGGTACTTTTTGGGCCTGTCATCTCGAAGCTAGATTGTGCTCATAAATGTAATTGTCTGTCCTACTCTACTCTTGATAGGTCGAAAGACAAGATCAATCATTTAGAGAAACAAATTGGATATTGGTTAAAGATAAGAATCGAGCAAGTTATTGGTGATTGGTCGCTCCATAATATTTAAAAGGTTGTGCACTCTGCCATTGCCATTGATATCGCTGCTTATAGTTATATTTGAGTCTCATTATTATCTAGTTATTGGTTGGTAGTTGATGAGATGGATTTCTAGCGGGAGATTTTCATCTGTTTCATTATTATCTATTTGTTTCTATTTTTCATTTTCATGTAATATATATTTCAATTTTTTTCTATTTCGTGTTTCTTATTTTATATTTCAATTCAATTCAATTCACTTTCTTTTTTTTTCTTTTCCCCTTCTGTTTCAAATTTTATTTTATACTTTGATTTATTTTCGAGTCATTTCAAATTTCATGTTTCTTTTTCATCGTTTTTTGCTACATTTAAAAATACATGTTTGTCCCTTTTTTTTATTTTCCTATTTCATTTTTTATAACAATTAAATTTTTTGGTGTTGGTGAAATTTTTGGGTTTGGGTTTAAAATAGAAACTTAAAAAATAACTCATTTAAATAGAAAACGTTTAAAGAGGAAAATAAAATAAATATAAAACAAATAAAAAACTTAATAATTAATGACCAATGTGATTTAAAAAACTATTTTTGGATTAACTTCATAATTACTTGTAGCTCAATGAAAAATAAAATGATTACAAAGAAATTGATTAAAATTTGAAATGAACTAGAGAATAAATTAAAGTATAAAATAATAAATTGAAACAAAAAAGGGAAAAAAATTGTGACAAAAGAGAGAGAAGAGCAAAAAAGAATTAGCCTCAGTCTCAAAAAAAAAAAAAAATTTTAAAATCCAACTAAACTTTTTAATATAACATTGAATCTCACTTACCATCTACTAAGGACATTTAGTCATTTCATGTAATTTTTAACGTTCAAAAGGACGAACACTTAAGGGACAAATTGTTATGCCAAAAGTCCAGTTTAAAGATCAAATCAGGAAATGTCCAAGTACTAGAGCTAAACCCAGTAAAGGTGTTAGGTTCGGGGATCAAATTACATATTAAACCTTGTGTTTTTAATAAACTAAAGAAATTTGAAATTTTAACTTTTTGGTTTTGATTTTTTAATGAATAAAGGGTATTGTACATAATTTATTGACTTAATTTTAGCTTATTAGCTGAAACAAATATTTTAAATATGACTTATTTTAAGTTAAGAATCAAAAGTCACTCCATAAAAACTGTAACAAACGAGCACTAAGTGGCGGTAGAAACTCTTCCAAATTGTTACGAGTGGCGAAAAGGAAATGAAATTAAAAGTATAAATTTTTGGGGACAAAAATTATCTTTAACCAACAAAAAAATTAAATGAGCAACCTCGTTTCCACCATCTTGAATGTCAACAAATCTACAACATAGAAACTGTAAAAATTAGTATGCTCTAATAGAAAATTGTTTGTGTTATGCTTCAAGAGTCATTTGCGAATTCAAATGAGCACGTTAGTAGTAATTTATTTATTTTTAATATTTAACAAACAAAAAAAATAAAATCAAACAAATACTCCATTCCTCCGTTCCATGCAAAATGTCGACCGTATATTTTGCGGGTTACCTAGAAAATGAGAACGCATCGTAGATGGGGAAAACCTTGAGATAAGCGAGTTGACAACAAATTGAGCGCAAATTGAATGACACAAATATGCTTGCCAATCCCGTACACTCTTGTCCCATATAACTTCCGTCATTGAGAAGAGAGGAACTGTCGTATTTGAGAATTCAAATGTATAGAGATGCTCGTATTCTCAATGCACCCCTTGGCGACCGCTACCACTCGTCCACCACAGTTGTCCAATAAGCAATCTTGAGTTAAATAAAAATTTAACTAGCACTGAAAAAAATTGATACTTACATATTGTTGGGCCTCCCTTGAGGTCGAAGGGGTGCACTGTAGAACGTACAGTTGTGCAGACGTACACACGTGCACCTACTTTGACCTTATTTCAAACCGCCCTATCCCCCTTTTCAAATATCCTCTGCTTCCATTTCTTCTTTTCTTCGTATTCGTCCCCACTACAAATAAAACCTATGACAGAGTCAACGCTTACCATTTTCAATCCATATTTACTAAAGAAAATACCTCAACTTTCAACTCCAAGTATCATTCTATTTCAATGCAATGGGACATTGCGACTGCAAGAAGTTGTTGAATCAGATCTATAGATTTACATGGGTTCTAAATTATCTGTCTTTTCTCTCAATTTTTTACTATCAATTGTCTCATGTTTGATTAATATTTTGCGTGCTTCCGCTGTTGCACAACACATATCCTGATGACGTTTCCTCAATCCATTACGGAGTAGAGCAGAATCGTGTGTTCACCGGAGGATGTGTGGGCAAGTATAAATATGTCCGGAAACTCGACATGGGGACTATATGTCTGGAAATGCCCTTTATTTTTAAATAATCGTCTTCTTTGATTAGGCACATTGTTTAAGAAAAAATAATTGACTATAAATGTAGGTGTAATATATGGTTTCGTTTAATGCATTTATATATAAGACCATATTAAAATAAATAGAAAATGTAAGGGTAAATTAAGCGGTAAAAGTTTTTGTTTTTGTTTTTTTTTTTATGTTTTAAAAAAGGGCAATTACATTGAAATGGATAAAAAAAAAAGAAGATATGACAATTATTTAGGAACATAAGTAGCATTATTCAAACATGGATTTAAACTTCATTTCGGACTACGATACCCCGCTTAAAAATTATATTTTTTTAAATAGCAATTTTAATAACTCTTTAATAATAAAATTACACGTTTATATTGATAGGGCTAAGGAAAGCAAAAAAGAGAAAGACCAACTTTCCGTGGAGTTGTCTATCCTTTATTTTTTATCCCCTATGTGCAAAAAGGATGTTAAAAAATCAAAAAATCTGACGAGCTGTTTGGTTAAAAAGTCAAAATACCTGGTAGTAGCTATTTTGTTAAAAAATCAAAAAAATCTGGCGACTGTTTTGTTAAAAGGCCAAAATATATGACGGTTATATTGTTAAAGGGCCAAAATATATGGCGACTGTATTGTTAAAAGACCAAAATATTTGGCGACTATATTGATAAAACACCAAAATACCGGGTAACTGTTTTATTAAAAAGCCAAAACATCTAGCGATTTTATTAAAAGGCCAAAATAACTGGCGACTGTATTATTAAAAAGCCAAAACACCTGACGACTTTGTTGTCAATTTTTTTTTCTGAACGATTGTGTTTTTTTGTCGTAAGAGAGGATGTCGATTCTTTTTAAAAAATTGTGATATCTTTTGTGATTTTTTTGGAAAAATGTGATATTTCTTGTCTAATTTTTTTTTTCTTTTTTCACAACTATTTTTAAAAAAACTGAAAATTGAAAAATAGATTTTCCCCATGACGAATATATATATATATATATATATATATAATATTTTTTTTCTTTTCAATTCGAAGGAGGACAGTTTGGTAACTAAACATCTAAAATAATGTAGTATTTAGTATTTTTGGATGTACCATTTAGGGTTTCTCTTGAAGGATGTTGATCATATGTATTGTCATGGCTGGTTGTATACGAAAGAATGGTGATTTGAGTGGGGAAGTGTGAGTGCCCACAATTTATTAATCATCTTTATTATACGGCCTCAATTGTGGATTAAAAATGTTAATAACAGAGTCGTCATTTTTATTTTAAGGATAAACAAAGAAAAACAAAAAATATCAGATTTGTAAACGGTTCGGAGGGTAAGTTACAAGTTGGGAAGGGTTAGGCACCCAACTCGCCCTTTCGGACTCAAAATAGATTTTTGCCTAAATATGTTCTTTTTATAAAGTTTACAATTTAAATAAAGCATAAATATATATAAATGTATATATAATAAAAGAAATAAAGAAACTTAGAGCAGCCTCATTTTAGAGTTGCATATAAACTTAAATAAATTAGGCCATAATAATGACTTATTTTAGTGTTATTTATACCCGAAGTTTGAGTATTATAACAACTTATTTCGTGGTATATTATTATTTAAATAGCCTCATTTTAAAAACAAAATAATAAATACTTTAGGTACCTACCTAGCCTCATCTTTATTATACGGCCTCACTAATGGCTTTATCACGGACTAACTTTTTTTTGGTAGATTTTAGGGTGTGCTCATTCCGTCCTTTAGGGAGGAGCATTTCTTTTCTTGTGGTTGTTGTCGAATTTCAGACAGCGTGACTGCTCTTTTTGGTTGTTTCGTCTGGGGATCCACGACTGCTTGCTTCTGCTTGCTTTCGTTGTCGTTGAATTTAAAATCGGACAAAATAACTGCTTGATTCGATTAAATTTGACATTTGGATTCGAACAGAACAACTACTGCGCTTGTGGTATATATTTCGCATGTGTGTACATGTTGTGTGTTTGTTTGTTTATGTGTGGGAGGGGGCTGCCGAGAGAGTTTTTGTGAGAGAGGGACGGTGAGTGAGGGAGTGAGATTGAGGAAATGAAGGAATTTGGGAGAGAGGACGGTGTGAGTGAGAGATTGTTGTTCTTCTGGGCTGTTGGGTTGAAGGAGTATGTATTGGAGGATTAATTGGGGAGCAAGGAAATGGTGGGGTGACCGGCTGCCCCCTTTTGCCTTCTTTTTTTTTTTTTTTTTTTTTTTTCTTTTGTTTTCATTTTTATTCCTTTCTTTCTCTCTACTTTTGTTTTTCCTTATTGTCTCTTAAACATATAAAAAACTTGTGTTAGTCTATTTTGCGATAACTATTAGACAATCTAAAATAAGGGTACTGTAAGGGTAAAATAGGCATGATCTATTTTATTTTTGTTTCTCCTTTTTTGGTAAAATACATATTTGTCAAGTGTGGCATTTTTTGTAACAAAATCTTGAATTAGATTTTGTTTTTTCTTGGTCCTTAAGGTTTTATCATTTTTGGAAACAAAATATTTCTAAAGATTTGTGGTTTCTTGGACCTAAATTCTAGGAGTTGTTTTTGATAATAAAATCTTGGTCAAATCTTTTTCCAAAACCGTGCCTTAATCCTAGTCTAACCATGATTGTTGACCACTTTCATATTTGGTAACAAAATCCCATTAGTTTGGTAAGTTGTTGATTTTTTCCTTAAGTTCTAATCCTAAAGATTTGTGGTTTCTTGTAGGGGTGTGCACGGGCCCTAAGCCCGCGGGCATTGTCAATGCCCAGTATGAGCCCATCAAGCAGCGGGCATTAGATTTAAAAGCCCAGTACTATTGATCAGCCCACGGGCATTAGTGGACGGGCTTCAGACGGGCATTGAACGGGCACGGGCAGGCACGGGCTTCAGCCCATTTGTTTATATTTTTAAATGATTTTACTGTTTTCTCATTCAAACTTTGGGTCTCAGCTTTCAGCCCATCAATTCATTGCCATGAACTTTTTTTTTCAAACTATTATACTTGCAAATTTAAAATAAAACACAGTTGAAGTGAAAGAAAAGGAAGAGAAACAACTAAGTTAAAATATAAATTCAGTATGTAGTAAACGGATTCATATAACTCGACATTATCGATGTCAAATTTTAATCTTGCATGTGTTGAGATTGAGAATAGAATATCAATAGATGTATAGATGATTGAGTAATTAATTATTAAAATAATAGGATTTGACTTTTAGGTTTTTATTTTTAGCAATAGCTTTATTAGTTTAAGTGTATTATACTATTACTATATTTATAGATTACAATTTATAACTTATAGTATATAAATATAGTAATAGTATAATACACATAAATTAAATATATAGGATTTGGTCAAAGATCTATAATTAAAAAAATTAAAAAAAGTTATCATAGAAGAGAGGGCCGCATAAGGCAGGAGCGATTGAAGGCCCAGTAGAACCCGAGACCACGGGCATTTGACTTATCTAAAGCCCAGTACTATGTAGTGCCCATGGGCACGGGCTCCATGGGCCGGGCACTGACGGGCTTTAATGGGCTTGATGGGCATTGACGGGCCCTGCTCACCCCTAGTTTCTTGGACCTAAATTCTAGGAGTTGTTTTTGGTAATAAAATCTTGGTCAAATCTTTCTCCAAAATCGTGCCTTAATCCTAGTTTAACCATGATTGTTGACCACTTTTATATTTGGTAACAAAATCCCATTAGTTTGGTAAGTTGTTGATTTTTTCCTTAAGTTCTAATCATTTTCCTTGTAGTAGACGGACTGTTTTTTGGTGTATGTAGGAGACGCATAACTATATATTCAGGAGCAAGGATTCGTGGTTCTTGTAGAGCTCCAGAAAGAGAATAAAATCCATACGGCCGTGAAGTTCCGAAGTTCGAAGTTCGGCGGCGGTTTTTCGATCGATCCCGAGATCTGAAGATGTCAATCTTATAACATTGGCAGTCACATTGAAAATTCTGAAACTGTTTTGTGCTTCCTGTTTTGTTTAAAGGAGGCTGTTTTTGTTTCTTCCCACGTTTTGTTTAACTTGTTTATGTGGAGTTTTTGTTCTCCAAGATTCATTATCTTGTGAGAATATTTTTTGTGTGATTTCACATAGTTTTTGTAAAACAATTCATCGTTTTTTAGTGAAATCTTTGTGGCCTTGAGGCTAAGTCTACAAGTATTAACTTGTAGTATTAACTTGTAGATTATTTTTGGTTTTTAAAACTTGAGTTTAGTTTAGTTTTTAAAGTATTCTTCCACTTGCTACAATTATTTGTTGTTTCATTGTGATTCCGATTGTAGCTACAATCGCAGCTACATTGGTAATCACATTGACCTATCTTGAGAATCCTAGCTACTAGCGTTCTTTCAATTGGTATCAGAGCCTCCTCTTGACGTCACTAAGAGTAGATTCTGGTAGTAGCCGTGATGGATTCTCAGTATGAGAATGTCGTTCGTCCTCCTATTTTGACTAGTCAAATTATTCTATTTGGAAAGTCAAGATGCGTATCTTCATCAAATCAATTAATGAGAGAGCGTGGCTTGCTGTTCTAAATGGTTGGACCCCTCCCAAAACTACTGATGATAATGGTGATGTAAAGATCACCAAAGAAGCAGATTGGTCTAATAATGATAGAAACATTGCATCTTTCAATTCTAAAGCCTTGTCTGCCATATACAAAGCTCTTGATGCTAACACCTTTAGGGTTATAGCCAACTATGAGTCTGCTAAAGATGTTTGGGAGGCCCTTCAAACCTTGTGTGAAGGGCCTTCTAGTGTTCATGCTTCTAAATTAAGATTGCTTACCACTCAATTTGAAAACACAAGGATGAATGAAGATGAAGATATTATGTCTTACTATGCTAGATTACTTGATATATCTAACTCTGCTCTTGCTTTGGGTGATCCTATCACCAATGATCGACTTGTTAGCAAGATGATGCGAACCTTGCCTGAAAGGTTTAATGTGAAAATTTGTGCTATTGAGGAAGCTCATAACATTGACAAAATTAGTTTTGAAAGACTAGCTGGTATTCTTCAAAATTTTGAGTTAAACCTCAATGAGCAAATTAAGAACAAAGGCAAAGGTGCATCATCTTCTACTCCTTCTGATGATAGTATTGCTTTTCCTTCTGTTGTTGATATCTCTTCTGAATTTCTTGAATTGCATAAGGAGATTGAGGAATCTGATTTTGGTGAAGAGTCAATTGATTTTTTAACAACAAAGTTTAAAAATATTTTGAAAGCAAAGGGGCAAAACAAATCTCCATCTTCTATCACCAAAACAGTTTTCAAAACTGAGCCTAGCAAATTTCCTCCCAAAGAAAGTTCTTTTCAAAACCCTGAAAAATCTTTTACCAATCCTTTTGCTAAGCAGTCTACATCTAGAAGTAAAAATATTGATTCTATTCAATGTAGGGCTTGTCAAGGGTTTGGGCATTATGCTAATCAATGTGCTAATACTTTGAGAAAGAAAGGTTTGAATTTTTCTGCGACTTTGAGTGATAGTGATGATGAAGATCCAGGTGATCTCATCACTCTCACTGCTGTACACAAATCTCCATCTGATTTTGCAGGATTTTTGGCCAATGTGACTCCCAATGTAGCTACATCGGAAGTCACATCAGAAGATGCAGTGGACAGAAATAGTGATGATCTTTATTGTTTCAATTCTTCAGTCCCAGAAGATGGTGGAGATTCAGAGTCTGAATTGCTGGAAGGGTACAAGGAATTATACTAGGATTGGGAGAAGCGAGCACACCAAGTTACATTGCTTGGTAAGGCAAACGAACTGCTGAAGAAGGCCAATGAAGAACAGAAAGTTTGCATTATAAGGCTGGAAGGTTTGTTGAGTAAAAAGGATGTTGAGATCGAAGGTTTAAAAGAGCAGCTCATTCAAGCCAATGAAACCATGGCTAAATGGAACTCAAGCCAACAAAAAATGGATGAGATGCTCAATTCAGGTAAGTCTTGTAAATCAGGTATTGGTTTTGTACCAAAGATGTTTGTGAGAGAGGGTGAAGGTACTTCTGAACCTAAACAGCCCACGCAAAATTTTCAAAATCCAAATTTCTTTGAAAAACCGAAATCAAGAAAGAAAAATTTTGTGTGCCATTTTTCCCATAAGCCTGGACATATACAACCTTTTTGTTTTCTAAAAAAGGCTATATATGAGGATGATGTTAGGCAGGCTTTCTTGGCAAAAACTCAGATGAAGAATCGTATGAAACAACCATTGCGACAGCCAATACAACAACATTGGTAGTCACATTGGAAGTCTCATTCGAAGTTGCATCAGAAATCTCATCCTCAGAAAAAGCAAACTAAAGTTTTTAAACAGATGTGGGTTCCTAAGGGTAGTAATGACAAAGGCAAGTCCAAATACTGTGAACCTTTTGATATATGTCCACGGTGCTAAGCGTTTATTCTATGATGAATCTCCTTCAAAATCTTCGAACCAAAGATATGAAACCATTGAACTCGCACTGATAAGACGTAACCCGCATATTCCGAAAGTTCACCAATGTGATTCACAATGTGTCACCCAATGTGATTCCGAATGTAGCTACATCGGCAAATCACATTGGACAAAAACTTGGCGTATTGAGTCCCGAACATTCGAAATTTCAATTTGAATGATTGCAGCCATGACATTCCCAGCCGCATACAGAAAAACTATCCAATTTCTCAAGTGATAGGTAATATTCATGATGGCATAAACACAAGGAGAAGAGGTAAGGTTGAATCTCACAATATAGCATGCTTATCAAAATATTTTTGTGAGAAGCCTTAAAACTTTTGTGAATGCTCCAAATGATCAAAGATTATGTGCTACACATTGATGTGTTAACCTTGTTTTTTGATAACACATATGCATTTTGCTTAGCACAAAAATCCAGTTCATCATTCTCAAACAAAACACGTTGATATAAGACATCACTTTATTAGAGACTTGGTTGAATATGGAAATTGTTTGCATTGTACATGTTGGGACTGAAAATCATCTTGCTGATATTTTTGCCTAGTGTCTTGTTTTTGAGAGATTTTTCAATATTTGGAAATCTCTTGTGTTTTGTGTGCCATATGATTTTACACTTGTTAATTATATATAAAAAAAATTAGGCATGCTTGCATTTTGTCTTTAGAGGGCACTCTAGATCATTGTTTCACATGTATGTGCCTCTTGTGGTTGCTTGGGAATTTCATTCAAAATCTGTTGTGATTTCATTGTTATGATTCTCTCTCTCTCCCAGTTCTTGAGTATGTTTAAAGTCCACAAAGGAAAGAGCTACCTTTTGAAAATTTTGGGATGCTGCAATTTGTCAAGGTACTATGGAACTTAGGTTCTCATGGGTTGATCTTGAGTAAATTGACTCCCCTTAATTGAAAAAGTGTGAAAGCTACCTAACGGAAAAGAGCTACCTATAAACAAGGTTTGTGACACCTTTCTTTTGGGACTATGGATCCTCGGATTTCATGGGTTGATCAAATGCAAAATTGCTTCCCTTGGTAAATAGTGTGAAAGGTTCCAAGTGGCATGTTTTTATAGCTTGAAATAAAGTAGAGCTATATTCCTAGGGAAATAAAGTACCTATGGATTTTTGTTGTGAAAATTTTATGATCTTGGAGAGAAATCTGGTTGAGAAAACAAACAAAAAAAATGCAAAATTGAAAATAAAATCACAATTTTGGCGAATGCATCTCCCAATGCAGCTACATTAGGAACTACATCCTTTGATCTGGTCTTTATCACTTGTGTGTGATTGCATTTTATTTTATTTTATTTTTTCTTTTGCCTAGCTTTTAGTTATCATGTTTTTTAGGCATAAAATTTTAGGACATGCATTGTTGTCAAGGATATCAGCTTGGTGAAATTTTGTCCTAATATAAACTGTGCAAATCAATTTCCAAAAATCTCCATGTTGAAAAATATTTAGTGGTTGTCTAATTTTTGTGTGGATCTAAGAGGTATTGAATCTGGATATGATGTGCTCAGTTGTTGTTAGGGGTGTGATCAAATCATGGTGAACACTTCATTGTGTTTTTCAAAATCTTTGATTTTTGAGAATTCCTAAAAGATTGTTTATCCCTCTTCCTTTTCCAGTCAAATAGGGGGAGAGAGATCAAGTGTTTCTTGTGATGGTGATGATTTCTGATTTGTGCACCATGCACAAATTCAGGGAGAGATGAGTTTTTCTAACCAATGCAGGTTAGATGATTTGATTGGTGTTGAATAAACCCTTGTCATTTGATTTGACCAGAAAGGCTCAACAAAGGGGGAGATTGTAAGGGTAAAATAGGCATGACCTATTTTATTTTTGTTTCTCCTTTCTTGGTAAAATACATATTTGTCAAGTGTGGCATTTTTGGTAACAAAATCTTTAATTAGATTTTGTTTTTCCTTGCTCCTTAAGGTTTTATCATTTTTGGAAACAAAATATTCCTAAAGATTTGTGGTTTCTTGGACCTAAATTCTAGGAGTTGTTTTTGGTAATAAAATCTTGGTCAAATCTTTCTCCAAAACCGTGCCTTAATCCTAGTCTAACCATGATTGTTGACCACTTTCATATTTGGTAACAAAATCCCATTAGTTTGGTAAGTTGTTGATTTTTTCCTTAAGTTCTAATCCTTTTCCTTGTAGTAGACAGACTGTTTTTGGATGTATGTAGGAGATGCATAACTATATTTTCAGGAGCAAGGATTCGTGGTTCTTGTAGAGCTCCAGGAAGAGAATAAAATCCATACAGCAGTGGTCTGAAGTTCAAAAGTTCAGCAGCAGTTTTTCAGTCCCGGACTGCAGCAGTCTACCTGAAGCTGTCAATGTTATAACATTGGTAGTCACATTGAAAATTCTGAAACTATTTTGTGCTTCCTGTTTTGTTTAAAGGAGTCTGTTTTTGTTTCTTCCCACGTTTTGTTTAACTTGTTTATGTGGGGTTTTTGTTCTCCAAGATTCATTATCTTCTGAGAATTTTTTTTGTGTGATTTCACATAGTTTTTGTAAAACAATTCATCGTTTTTTAGTGAAATCTTTGTGGCCTTGAGGCTAGGTCTACAAGTATTAACTTGTAGATTGTTTTTGGTAAAACTTGAGTTTAGTTTTTCTGTTTTTCTGTTTTTTAAAGTATTCTTCCGCTGCTACAATTATTTGTTGTTTCATTGTGATTCCGATTGTAGCTACAATCGCAGCTACATTGGTAATCACATTGACCTATCTTGAGAATCCTAGCTACTAGCATTCTTTCAGGTACGAATTTCAGGTGTTTACAAAGTCCCTCAACAACGGAATTTATGAGTATATATATATATATATACTAGTCTTTGTGCCCGTGCCTATGGCACGGCGCGAGCAGGAGAGAATGTCAGTATTGGAGGGTGTAAATATTTAAATAAATCGATATATGATTTAATCATGTTTTAAAAAGAGTCTAAAATAAAAAATAAAAAATAAAAGCCTCTCGGTAACCAATTAAAACAATATGATCATCCATACTGGAATAAAAATTTAAAGTATCCCTAGATGATGCTATATGATGTCTGGCAAGGTTCTAAAAATCGTTAGGCGGTCGCTAGGCGGCACACTAGCGCCTAGCGCCTAGGGGACTAGTCGGGGCATAATCGGGGCCTAGGCGAGGCCTAGAATTAAGGCATAATTACCATTTTTTCGATAATTTACATCAAAGATCAAACACATTGACTACAAATTTAATTTTTTTTTATGTTTGTCATTTTATCAAACACTTGTCTATATTTGTAAAATGAACAAAAATATACAAACATACCTTTAATCCCAATTCTCAACAACCCCATAGCAATAAACCAGCCAAGTTCAGAACTAAAAATAAAAAAAATATTACTCCACCTACCTGCTGCCTCTATAACCTATAGTCTAACATATCCTCCCTAGTCCCTTCTCATTCTAAATTATGAATCTCGAGACAGCCCCCTTCTTCTTCATTTTTTTGTTCTTCTTTCTTCTATTGATCTAGCAGAGCGGCAACGTAGGCACCGACTTGGTCGATTAGGCGGCGACTAAGAAAGTCGCGGCGGTAGAGAGGAGCCTAGCGCCTAGTCGGGGCCTAGGCGAAGCTAGGCGGAGAGTTTTAGAACACTGATGTCTGGGATGCTTAATTTATCAAATATCCAAGAAATTAATAATAAACTGAGACACATTGGCAGCTAAAAAACAGATAAAATATTTATCACGAATCATGCTATATTCTTTTTATCCGGTGAAAAACCTTATACGAATTGCTTTATAATATTCTCCTTGCATTTTTTTTATAAAGAGTTTTTTTTACTCAATTAATAGAATAAGGAAAATGAATTGATTTTATTTAAAATTTATATCCAATACCAGTACTAAGTTTTACTTATCCCCTACAATTATTGCTTAATTAAATTAATTATTATCATAACATATTTTGATGAGTAATTTCCTAAAGTTGAGTATTTTTTTCTTAATTTTATTTAAAGAGTTTATTTTTTAAAATTACGATATATAAGTGTTATGCACACAAAAAAAGTACACTAATAAAGTGGAGTAAAAACTAAAATTAGATGGTGTTCCAAATCTGAACAAATAGAGAAGTTGATTCGTTGAATATTGCAAGATCTATTTATTGAATTTCCATTTGACTTAATTAGATGAAAATCTCAATCTAGATATACTTTTAAGCCATATTAAGGGAAAGAATCATGATAATTACATTGTTTTTTTTTTTTAACAAAACTTTTTTTAGCGGATTACTATTATCACAGTAACTATCAATCATCAGCTAAGAAAGATAACATCATTCTATAAAAAAATTCCAAGCAACCTTCTTTGACAGGCACAGATTTCACTTTAATTGGCGACGAATTTTCTGTATTGGACAATTTTCATCACATTCATTAAATGTAAGTTGTCTCTTGATTGATGAATTCCCCAAAACTTCCGAAGAAGTAGACCGATTTTGCAATAAATTTCGGGGAACCGGAGTGTTGCTTTTCTTCATTTCAATTTCCTGCAGTAGTTTATAACAGGAATGTATATGCTCTCTTTCTAGACACCCCCGTGATGGGATTTCACTAATCTTGGACTCCAATTCGTTTCTTGTCAAGTTGCCATTATAAGCTGCCAAGACTACTGATGCAGCAACCACAGATGGTCTATGCTCCACCAAATTAATCTCTTCAACTATAGCCAAAATGAGTTCCATAGCCCTGAAATTCAATTCTTCAAGTCTGGAGCCAACACAAAACTTAGAGATAAAATAGCGGAGATAAGCGAACGGAGTAACTGACCCCATTTCCCATCCCAATGTATCCAAAACCATAAGTTCCATTCTTTTAGTTACTTTGCCTTCAAAATTACAATCATCCATTTTATATGGGGACAATGTGGTACATAACGTTCCTCCATCTTTGCCGCCAATGACAAACATGCCACTGACCCCAATCGGATCACCCATTCCTTCCCACTATCAAGGGTTTGCCTCCAAATGAATTGATCAAGCTATGTCAATGAGAGATAAGTCGTACGGAAATGAAAGCCAAAAATTGATCTTGCATTACCTCTATACACACATACCCACATGCATTAAACCCTCCTTGACTCCCTCTTCTTCTCTCTGCCGTACACTCTCACACACAGCACACTTTTTTTTTCTCTTCCACTTCCCAATGGCCCCATTAACAAATAAAATTCAAGCCTTTCTCTCCCGTCAATAACATTCTAAGCGCACACCCCCCCCCAATCGACAAACCCAAATACTCCATTATAACACACACACACCCAACAAATACACCGAAGTCAGAACCCAAATACTCAATTCCTCTATACACACATACCCACCTGCATTAACCCCTCCTTGACTCCCTCTTCTCTCTCGCCGTACACCCTCACACACAGCACACTTTTTTTTTTCTCTTCCACCTCCCAATGGCCCCATTAACAAATAAAATTCAAGCCTTTCTCTTCCTTTTTTTTTCTCTTCCACTTCCCAATGGCCCCATTAACAAATAAAATTCAAGCCTTTCTCTTATGTAGGAGAGAGAAATTCCCCAAAAAGAGTACAAAAAATTCCCCCAAATCTCGAAATTACTTGACCAAACACAAATCCACCCAAAAAAATTAAATATTTCTCTTTTTAAATCACAAAACTACTAAAACTTGAATAATACAACCGGGAAATCCTGTAAATAGAGATACGAATCCGACTGAACTTAGCCAAATCACACAAACATGCTAGCACCCACAAACACACACACACATGCAGACCCAGTACCAAAACTCGATAACATATACAAAACATGCCCACCATCAATTCCGAATTCCCGTTTCCCTCATCGAAATTAAAATCAAAATTCCCAATTAAAAAAATTTCGTTAATTATCCAATCAGACAACAATACAGTCGCAATCATATTGGACAGAAAATCCTGGTTTAATTAATAAGCAGATCTGGTTTAACTGAAGAGCTTCAAAAAACAAAAAAAACCCAGAAACCGAAGAGCTTCTGTGAAATGCAAAACAGATCTGTTTTATATTCCCAATTAAAAAAATTTCGTTAATTATCCAATCCGACTGAACTTAGCCAAATCACACAAACATGCTAGCACCCACAAACACACACACACATGCAGACCCAATACCAAAACTCGATAACATATACAAAACATGCCCACCATCAATTCCAAATTACCGCTTCCTCATCGAAATTAAAATCAAAATTAAAAAAATTCGTTAATTATCCAATCGACAACAATAAAGTCGCAATCATATTGGACAGAAAATCCCGGTTTAATTAATAAGACAAAACAGATCTGTTGAAGACGGTAAACTTAAAAGAAGAAATAGATGCAAACCTTGAATTTGAGCGCTAAGAGGTCATGGCATGGAGAGAAGGCAGGTACCGATCGAAACGTCGGAAGCCAATCGAATCTCATCAATGTTGACTTCAGTTCCGTCACTGTTCAAACCTGAAGAAACACTAATATGGGTGTCATTGTCCACTAACACAAAAACCACGAATTCCGAGATACACCAACTGATTAGTATTTCACAAAAATTGATTAGTATTTCTTTTCCAATTTTAATTGCCCCTCTCCATTTAAGCCAATTCTTTGAAGCTAAGAACACTTATGTGACGAAATTAAGAAATTAAGAGAGTAGAAATGGGAAATAATCAAAGAAGAACAGATAGCAAAGTCAATCAAAAAAATGTCTACATGAATAGAAGCAAGAGAAACTTACAATTTCAAGGCGGGAGACCCAGATGACAAAAAGAAAGAGAAACTTACAATTTCAATCCACTGACTCTCCAAGCACGTGTTTCCACCAAAACACTAATATGGCTATTCTCCCTCTATCCATCCACGTCGTCCTCAGCCTGGTCGCCGCCCCATGTCAGTCCCTCCAACAGCACATAACAATCGAAAATCCAATAACACATAACAAAACGACAAACGAATACCCAAGACTTACGGGAAGTAGCCAAAGACAGAAGCTTCAAATATTGTTGTCCCAAATAATCTTGTAGCCTGAAATCCAAATTAACACAATCCATCAAACTATACAGAAATACCCTTTTGATCAAACTATACAAATACCCTTTTGATTAAACTATAAAAAGAGGAAAAATAAATTACGAGAGACTAAGGAGAATCGAGCAGCTCTCTGTAAATTCGGGAGAAGCTCACAATTTGTTAGAGAAGGCGAAGAAACCCAACGACGGCTTGCGGCTGAAATCCAAATCTGTGGAAATTAAAACTATACAAATACGGAAAAAAAGCAATGTGACCCAAAAGACGGAAACCCAACGATTAATCGGAATGAGAAACTTACCGATTTCCTTTCTTTGAGATTCGCAGGCGAAGGTCGAGAGGGAGGGCATGGGTTTGGTAAACGGTGGATTTGGTAAAGGGGCGTGGTGAGATTCGCCGGGGAAGAAGGGGCGAAGATGGATGAACGAAGGGGTGGTCTCGCTGGGGCCGGTTGATTTTTGGAGATGAAGAGAGAGAGGGAGAAGCCGCCTTTATGAGACTCGGAGAAAAGGAGGAGAAACCCATTTCAATTGGAAGAACGCCGGAGAAACACTCGGGGAAAGGAAAGAGAGTTGGAGTTGTACCGGGAGAGTGAGAGGGGGACGCTGAGGAGGAGTCGTGAATGGATCTCAACGGTTGAATGGATCTCAACCGTTAGATACAGTTATAAATACGTAACCTCAGCCGTCTGATATAAACATAAATATACAACGTCAGCCGTTTGATATAAAGTCAATTAAGCGATCTCAGCCGCTCTTTATGAGACTGAGCTCTATTGTATTTTATATATATATATATATATATATATATATATATATATATATATATATATATATATATATATATATATTTAAAGTTGGTGGAGAGTACTATGGTTGTGTCACCTCACCACCTTTGGATAAATCTTCATTCTAAAGCATTCCTATGGAAGTTTTAAATACTTTTGATTTTCTAACCATCAGCTAATAGTAATACATAATAATAATCAATATGATAAGTGGTATTAGTATTAGTATATATAACTTCTTCTATTTTCAATAGTAGAAGAATTATATTTAAAATTTTTTACAAATAACATTACTTATAACCAATGTGAAATAAAACTCTTCAAGGTTACATATTACTTTTAATGACTTACTTTTAACATCATACTTTAAGGTTTGATATCTTATTCATCAAAAACTTGATTTGGACAAATAAATATATCATTTCGATGTTCTTGCCTAATAGAACACATTTACACAATTACTTTTGTCAACAAACAAATGACACGTAAAGAAATTTATGCTTCACGTTGTACAATTTCTTTAACTAAAAACACTATTTTTTTAATAAATATTATACTTTAACTCTTGATATCTTATTCATCCAAAACTCGATTTAGACAAATAAATACACCATTTCGATGCTCTCACCGAGTAGAACACATATACGTAATTACATTGGCCAACAAATAAATGACACGTAAATAAATTCGTGCCCCAAGTTGTACAATTTCTCTCACTAATAACAATAATTTTTTTAACAAGTATTATACTTTAACTCTTGATATCTTATTATCCGAAACTCGATTTGGACAAATAAATATATTATTTTGATGCTTTCACCGAGTATAACACATTTGCGCAATTACCTTCGCCAACAAACAAATGACACGTAAAGAAATTAGTGCCTCAAGTTGCACAATTTCTTTCACTAAAAACACTAATTTTTCAACAATGGAAGAGATGTATCCCACATTGGTTAGAAATTGATGTTGGTTTTAAAAATACTATTATTAAGTACCAATAGAAGAAATGCATCATACATTGGTTGGAAAGTAATGTTGATTTTCAAAGTCAATAGAAAACCAAAAGTTTTTAAAGCTTCCAAATGGATACTTTAGAATGAAGATTTAATTATCTAAATATGGTGAGGTGGCACAACCATAGTGATCCTCACCAACTTTATATATATATATATATATATATATATATATATATATATATATATATATATATATATTTGATAAAAGATTTATACCATTATTAACAATAGAAAATGTATATCTCACATTGGTTGGAAAATAATGTTGAGTTTAAATTATTTTATATTATTACCAATAAAAGATATGTATAATATATTGTTTAAAAAGAAAATATTAGGTTTTAAAGTCTTTAGACTAAAGACTTTCACTTTTACAAGAGATGTATCTCACATGGTTACAAAATATTCTACTATTATTACCTTGATAATAATACTAACTTTTACAATTACTTGTGTTAAAAGGCCAAAATATCTGGCGACTGTATTGATAAAAAACCAAAATACCTGGTAACTGATTTGTTAAAAAGCCAAAACATCTGGCGATTTTGTTAAAATGCCAAAATATCTGCCGACTGTAATGTTAAAAAGCCAAAATACCTGGCTACTTTGTTGTCAAATTTTTTTCTGAACGATTGTGTTTTTTTTTTTTTATCGTAAGAGAGGATGGTGATTCTTTTACAAAAATTGTGATATCTTTTGCAATCTTTTTTGGAAAAATGTGATATTTCTTGGCTAATTTTTTCTTCTTTTTTCACAACTATTTTTTTTAAAACTAAAAATTGAAAAATAGATTTTCCCCAAAATGAAAAATATATTTTGTTTCTTTTCAATTCAAAGGAAGACAGTCTAGTAACTTGACAAAATGTTTTTTTTATTTAAATTCATAGGAGGACAGTTTGGTAACTGGACATCTTAAGTAGTGTGGTATTTAGTGTTTTTGGGTGTAGCATTTAGGAGTTCTGTTGGAAGGATGTTGATCATAAGTATTGTCATGGCTGTTTGTATACGAAAGAATGGTGATTTGATTGGGGTAGTGTGAGTGCCCAGTTTATTAATCGTTTTCTCTGTTACTGAAAAACGGGTGGTTTCAAAATTTTTCAAAAGCGTGTGGAATATGCTCGGTCTCAATTATGGACTCAAAATGTAAATAACAGAGTCGTCATCTTTATTTTAAGAATAAACAAAATGTGAGTGTTGGCATGGCCCAAAACGGGCAGTCCACTTCCAAACCCAACCCAACAACCCAAGACCCAAACCCAATTTGCTTACCCCCCTCCCTGTTTGACTTTTGACTGGTGAATGGCAATTTTGGGAGAATATTTGATTTCCCAAAATTGCATCAGTTCCTTCTTTTTTCCTTTTCCAATCAGTCATGTCTTCCATTGCTTGGGCCGGAATCTTCGGTATTTGATTGATCTCCTTGAGCACTATATATACTCCTTGTGGTTTGCCGCCTTCTACAACCTTGAATCAGTGAATGGTTGGTGTGTGAACAACCACAACAACATCACAGTGCCATATATATATATATATATATATATATATATATATATATATATATATATATATATCTTTGCGTCTCTGGTTTGAGCCGGTACATTGGGTATACACTTTTTGTGTGTGAGCTTGAGATTACTGTGATTGAGAGTTCTGTGGGGGGGGTTTCGGGTTGTGGGATTTCTTGTTGGAAGGCTGAGTGGTATACACAGTTGGGTGAAATCCTAGGAAACATTGTCCCTTTCGGTAGTACTGAACTCTTGGGTTGGACTGCTATACTTTGTGTATAGACAGTGGGGATCTGAGCCTAGGCAACCATAAGCCCTAGACAGATCGAGTTAGGCTCCGTTGCGTCGAGGATACTCATAGCACTAATTTTATTATTTATATTGCTTTGTTATAAATTGTTTTTGCAGGTGATACATTGCAATATACTTTGATATTATTAGTGGGTTATTTTTCGACTTTGGTATATTGTAAGTTTACTGCCAAAGTCGAAGACGGGTTCTATTCAAAGTCCTATTTTTTTTAAATTTGGTGTGGCCCTGGTGTTCGTTTGATTTGGTAAAGTATCCTTATTTTTACGTGACAGTGGTATCAGAGCGTAGGTGGATTGAATCAAAATTTTGGGAGCCTTCTTTATTCCAAATTGGGTTTGTGACTTTGGTATTTTAATTATTCCCCTATTAATTGTGTTTCTTGTCTGCTTTATTATTTTTTGCTTCTGGATAATTTTTTGCCCTTTGCCTATCTTTGTTGTATGCAAAATTAAAATCGGTGATTTTTGGTATAAACGTTAAATTGTAATTTTTAGACTATGTCTACTTACACTTTGGAACCGTTTAATGGAAAATATGATTTTTCAATTTGGCAACAAAAGATGAAAGGAATTTTGATAAAAGAAAAATGTTTTTCTGCTATAACTCAGAAATTCAAAAAGGATGCATCTGAAGATGCTATACTTGAAATTGATGAATGTGCTTACTCGTCTATTATTTTGAACTTGATTGAATCTATGATTCGTAAGTGTGGTAAACAATCGCATGCTAAAAATCTTTGGGATAAACTTGAGGAAATTTACTTTGAGAAGAATTTGTCTAACAAGACGTATCTTTTAGAAAAATTCTTTAGTTTTAAATTAGACCTCAATAAAGATATCGAAGATAATATTGATGCGTTTACCAAATTAGTTCAAGAAATAAAGCAAACGGTGATGAGCACATAGATAACTATACTTCTATTGTCCAATTAAATGCTATACATGAATTTTACTCTGATGGTAAGTCTGCGATCAAATATTGATTTGAAATGCAATTCTGGTTATGTTTTAACTTTGAAAAATGTGAGACATGTGCCTGAATTATGTAGCAATTTGATTTCATGTGCCTCGTTAGAGGATGATGGTTTAGAAGGAAAATGGGGTAAGGGTGTTATGAAAATACTAAAGGGGTCTTTAGTTATTGCAAAATGCGAAAAACGTCGGAACTTATATGTTTGCCAGGCTTTACCTATGTCTACTTCTGAGATTTATGCTAATGTCATTAAGGAAGATAAAACGATGTTGTGGTATAAGAGACTAGGCCACATAAGTAATAAAGGGTTAGAAATTTTGCAAAAAACGGGTGTTTTTGGATATGACAAATTTTTTGGTTTACCTTTTTGTGATACTTTTGTTAAGAGCAAACATCATAAAGTGAGTTTTCCACCCCCTTCCCTAGGTGAGCATTCTAGCAAGAAATTCCTTGACTACATACATGCCGATGTATGGCGGCCCTCTAGTGTACCCACTCAAGGTGGCAATAGGTATTTTCTATCCATCATTGATGACTTTTCACGAAAAGTCTTTCTTAATGAGACACAAATATGAGTCGTTTGAGAAATTTAAAACTTGGAAAGTTTTTATTGAAAATCAAACAGGAAAGAAAATCAAAATGCTTAGGACCGATAATGTATTAAAATTCTGTAATCATGAGTTTGATGAATTCTGTGCTATTCATGGTATTGGTCGATATAAAACTGTTCCCTATAACCCGCAACAAAATGGTGTTGCCGAGCGTATGAACATGACTCTTTTGGAAAGAGTGAGAGCTATGCTCAATACTTCGGGTCTCTCCAAACGTTTTTGGGGAGAGGCAGTTGTAACTGCCGCCTATATCATCAATAGGTCCCCTTATGTGCCTTTGCATGGTAGATGACCTGAAGCGTTATGGGCAAAGAGATTGATATATCGCATATGAGGGTGTTCGGTTATGCAGCTTATGCACATCAATGACATGACAAACTTGAACCTAGGGCTGCTAGGTGTGTATTTTTAAGGTACCCGGAGGGTGTGAAGGGGTATAGACTTTGGTTAAAAGAGGAAAATGGTTTTAAGACCATAATTAGTAGGGATGTTGTCTTCAATGAACTTGAATTTCCTTGCTTGATTCTTGCTCATCCTATACCTGTTAATGATGTTCCCCCTCCCCCGGCTCCAATTGCGATGGAGCAACCCCATGTTATTGATGATGTGCCAACCGAAAGTGTGAAAATTGATCATGAGAATGTTGAAATTGAACACAATGAAGATAATGAAAATGTAGAGGATGAGCACGTCTCGGAAATAGAAACTCTAGATGACTACCAACTTGCTAGGGACCAACCTAGACGGGAAGTTAGGATACCACCTAGACTTTATGATTTTCATATGACATCTTTTGTGTTTAGTGTGTTTGATTCTCTTGACAATTTTGATGAACCTAAATCTTACCATGATGCTTTAAAGTCTCCTCATTCTGCTAAGTGGTTAAATGCTATGAAAGATGAAATGAACTTGTTGCTTGTTAACCAAACATGGACCTTGGTCCCTAAACCTAAAACATGTTCTCTTGTTGCCTGCAAATGGTTGTTTAAGGTTAAGACTGAGAATGAGAGTGTTAGATTTAAAGCATGGTTGGTTGCTAAAGGATTTACTCAAAAGGAGGGGATAGATTACAAATAAATTTTTGCTCCGGTTGTCAAATTTACTATGGTAAGAGTCATACTTGCTTTAGTTGCTCAGTTTAATTGGGAATTAAAACAAATGGATGTGAAAACGACGTTTTTACATGGTGACTTGGATGAAAAAAATTTCATGAGACAACCCAAAGGTTTTGTTGATAAGAGAAATCCGGACTATGTGTGTTTATTGAAAAAATCTTTGTATGGCTTGAAACAATCTCCTAGGATGTGGAACAAAAAGTTTGATATGTGTATGTTGTCTTTAAAATTCACTCGCAGAAGTTTGATATGCGAATTTTGACATGAAAGATCTAGGAGATGCTAAAAAGATTTTGGGAATGAACATTGTTAGGGATAGAAAGAATTCCACTATTTCTCTTAATCAAATTTCTTATGTGCAAAAGATTTTGAGTAAATTTAGGATGGAGGATGCTAAACCTATAGATGTGCCTCTAGGAGGACATTTCATCCTCAGTAAAAATCAGGCCCCCCAAACTGATTTTGATAAAAAGCAAATGGAGAAAGTGTCTTATTCTAATGCGATTGGTTCCGTTATATATCTTATGGTTAGCACTAGACCTGATATAGCCTATGCTATTAGTTGCTTGAGTAGATACATGTCTAACCATGGTATGCCTCATTGGGAAGCGGTTAAATGGCTTCTTAAATATCTTGGTTATTCTGTGAATTATGGCTTGAAATTCTCCAAATGCAATGAAGGTGCTATATTGAAGGGTTATGTGGATTCTAACTATGCTAATGATAGAGATAATAGGAAGTCTACTACTTCTAATGTGTTCACTTTGTGTGGCTCATGTGTTAGTTGGAAATCTCAATTACAACCCATTGTTGCATTGTCTACTACCGAGTCTCAGTTTGTTGCTATAACTGAAGCTTTTAAAGAAGCGACTTGGTTGAAAGGATTGATAACTGAAATTGGTTTTCTAAAGGAAAAAGTTATGGTTTATTCTGACAGTCAGTCAGGAATTCAACTTTGCAAAAACCCCATTTTTCATGATAGAACGAAACATATCTATGTTCATTTTCATTATTTGAGAGAATTAATTGAAAAGGGTTTTATTTTATTAGAAAAAATTTCATCTCAGTATAATCCTGCGGATATGAATACGAAATGCTTACATGTGTTAAAATTTCAAACGTGCTTGAAAATTTTGAATTTTGATACCGGTGGTTGAATGCATGCTTCATGTCCCTGTTTCCCTACTTTGTGTTTGGAAAGTGATTCATGTCCCTTTTACAGTTTTTCTTTGTGAAAATCTGTCTCCCGTTCTTGGTTCCTTCTTTGTGTTGGATCAAGTTCGGGATAGGTTATGATGCACCCCACTTGTGTCCATGAGTTCAAAGTGATGGTCCCGATACTTGTTCCAAGGTGGAGATTGTAAGTGTTGGCATGGCCCAAAATAGGCAGCCCACTTCCAAACCCAATCCAGCAACCCAAGACCCAAACCCAATTTTCTTACCCCCCCTCCCTGTTTGACTTTCTGCTCGTGAATGGCAATTTTGGGAGAATCTTTGATTTCCCAAAATTGCATCAGTTCCTTCCTTTTTCCTTTTCCAATCAGCCGTGTCTTCCATTGTTTGGGCCGGAATCTTCGGTACTTGATTGATCCCTTTGAGCACTATATATACTCCTTGTGGTCTGCCGCCTTCTACAACCTTGAATCAGTGAATGGTTGGTGTGTGAACAACCACAACAACATCACAGTGCCATATATATCTCTCTCTCTCTTTGCGTCTCTGGTTTGAGCCGGTACATTAGGTATACACTTTGTGTGTGTGAGCTTGAGATTACTGTTGTAACGACTCGACCCGGATTCCAACACAAAATCCCAAGGTCGTGCCGCTGGAACTAACTTAAGAAGAGGACAAGCACTTGTTAAACAGTAATGCAAGTCAAACAGTCGAGCTAACACGCTCTAAACATGAACATAAAGCCGCACTAAAATACGATATTTCAAAAATCGAATCAGTGGAAGCAATATAAGAAAAGAAGTCCCAAGCTATGAAGCTCGAAACCAAAGACAATGAAACCAAGAGAGACATTATCTCTCAAAGGAGGAAAATCAAAACTCGCATGCCGCAACATTGCAGACGCTAATCAAATCATCGGCACTCCAGGCCGACGTTTCAACAAAGAACCAACCTGATATCTCAATTACCCAACGGCTAAAGCATACCGGGGTCAATCAATAACTATAACAAATATAATACAGAAAAGCCCCAAAGCTACTGCGTGCCCGGGAGACAACTGAAATAAATACTAAAACCACAAACAAGGCACGATGCAACACGTCGGCCCAAGAAATAACCAATACAAATGCCTAAGTATTCTACCCGACTGTAAAGTCTAAATAACTTTACAAAATGTCAATCTCACAAGAATAGCAAAGTACATGAAATCAATGACAATGCTAAAAAGGAACAAGACTCCACGAGCTGCTACTCGGGAAAGTCGGCTGCTACAAACACGAACCACACGATCTAATCCCGATCTATCGATCATGCTGATCACGATCTACTCGACCTCAGTGCAGCTATCAGTTACTGCAGCTAGAAACAAGTACGGGATGAGTCATAATGACCCAGTACGATACTACAATATATATATATGCAACATATAATTATGTAACATAAACATAACCATGGTGTCATTTTATAAATGACAGAAAACCCCGTGAAGAGGCGTCGTATCATTTCGATACTCCACAAGATATCCATTTCTTCTCACTTACTAAACCGTCCAAATGAACCAGGGTGTAATTCCCAGTTCAAACACAAATCAAATGAATTAGAAGGTAGTTCCCACAAAACATCATATGCAAGTATACATATCATTATATATACAAATCAAGCTATTCACATTATTACCACGTGTAAGGGTGCATGTTTATATATATACACCTATATCAGTATGTATATCTCTATATATACATATCAAATATCCCATATAATCATCATGCATAAGTGTGCATATCTATATATATATACACATCAAGTCTTTCATATATATATATATATATATACATATACATATATATATATATATATATATCATATATAAGTATGTATATATATATATATACATATCAATTCTCTCATATATTAGTCATGTATAAGTGTGCATATGTATATACACATTTCAAGTCTTCCATATAACATCAACCAATACAAACATGGTCACTAAGATCTCATGTTCACTAACACTTTGTTATCACATAAGTGCCCATAGTAAGCCACATAAAGGATAGAGAAGATACTAAATCACTTCTGTCGTATTGCTCCTGCAATCACAATTGTTAATCATATCGTGCCAGTGATACTCGTGTTCAGGTATCAAAGTACCGAGCTCTCTTCTCGGGTCTGAGCTCTCTACTCAGGAAAATAGCACTAGCCAATGTGCTCAATTGGTTACGACAAAGGGGGCTACTTCCCCACTGTAGCTAGCAGTGGAGGTGTGTGTGAAACCCGAATCTGGTACGGCGATACATTGCAACCACGAATCCCATAATTTGTGAAGACAATGCATCGTCCCATCATCATCATGAAAACTCAACTAATGCCAGCTGGACTTATATGCAATGCACAAGTAGATGTTTACTTGCTAATTCTCAAGTAGATATAATGATCTACTAAACTCATACGATTATGCACATTGTTACAATAATCACAAAACCACAATAGGAGCTTATTTGAGTCCCTAAATCATAAGTGTCGAGTTGTTCACTCTATTCGATTCAAGTCCCAAAAGCTAGTAATCTAGTCAAATGGAATATAATTATCATAGGATCTCACCACGATCCTCGTAAGGTTTAATTGTTCCTTAACTCGACTCCGTTGAGTCTTCACTACAATTCCAGCCAAATAGAGTTTGAACATTATATGTGTTCCAAGACTCTTTTCTATGTTCTCGTTTGAGGCATAGCTAGGTTCTCGTTCCATTTAGGAATCTTAGTTCAAAGTCCTAAGTCAATTATATAAGGGAAGCCTAAGTTGATTATTGTGAAATCAAGCTTAGTTCAATTTGATTCATAATTCCACTTAATAGTAGAATCCAAGTTCATCACAATTCATTAACTGTAGAACAGATCAGGCACAAAGGCAAATACATTCAATATGCTCATAAGTCATATCATAGAAACACGTAGAAGAATCAATTCTTGACAAGGTAGGAAATCATGCATTTAGTCATAATATAAAATATGCACAGTATTCCATATTCACATATGAAATTCAACAGAGTCACAACTTAACCATCAGTCCATTATGTACTATCTAAGACTACTCCGTTAGTCTAGGATCTAGAAGCCATTTACTAAACTCTTCCTAGAGTAATAACTCATTCTATAACGCAAAAGTCGATAGTAGTCAAAGACTTAAGCAACACTAGAGCGGTAATAACCCGTAAGGTCAAACCATACCGGTGAGTCTTAGATAACAACATGGTTATCCTAGCGACTTATACAAGTAGACTCCATGTATAGAGTACTAAAGATAGTCCCAATCCAAATCCTCTCAATTATGCATTTCTTTCACACAATCATATAAACCGCATAAGAACTCGATTGAGTCTTATAAGCACACATATCAAACATGCATTTCAATTCATCCCAAAGTCACGTAAACTAATACATTAGTCTAACGAACTACAAACGTCGTAGGGATCGAATGTCGAGTCGGTATTGTTCAATAACTCCCTAATCTCAACTCCGGTGAGTAATTTCTAAAATTCAACCAAGTGGAGCATAGATAATAAATGCACCCCATTGCTCAATTCTATGTTCTCCGTTCATTTAGAACTTAATAACTAAGCCGTTCATGACCTTAGACTAGCCATAAACCAAATCCCGAGTTTCAAACCCTAGAATTGTCGATTTTGCTAAACCTACAATTGAAACATATTCTTTCACAAGAGTTGATCCTAGGCACATATGGAACAACATTCATGCTTTGCACAAAGTCAAAATCATAACTTCATATAGAAATCATAAAATCCTACACACATTTCATAGATTGAATTGGTGGATTGTACTTCACTAGAAATCATCCTAAGCATGATTAGAACAACATTAATGAAGGGGGCATGTCATAATATTTAACATGAAATTTTTGGGAATTGCAAACGCACCTTAAGCCTATGAATAATGGATGGAAGGAAGATTAAACCAAGGATTGTTGTAGAGGAGAGCAAGGACTTCGATTCGACGGTCTCGGATCGCCGATCGGATCACCAGAACTCTGGCAAATGGTCACTCAAGCTAGGGTTCTTGCTATGGACGAAAATGGAGGTTCGCTCTCTGAAAATCTGGAGCTTAGTGATCACTAATGGTTGCCAAGGCTAAAAATTTGTTTATATACTTCCCAAGAAGACCACAATCCAAGTGATGGAGATTATGTGGCTTCTTATTGGCTAAGGGATGCAAGCCCTTGATAAGGATTCATCCAAGGGTTTAGAAGGGTTGAACTTGGGTCAACAAAGGAGGCTTGAGTCACTCAAGACATCCAAGGGCCAAGGGCTTTGTGGTCATCAACCAAAACCAACCAAGAAAAGTCCAATTGCTGAAAACTGCCTGATGCGGTCGCATCCTGCATGGACCATGCAACCGCATGGTCCCTATTTCCAGAACATGCACATTTGGGGGTGCTCTCAGCATCTCATGCGAGCCAATGGCCAAAAACCAATCCGGCCGCGAGGTACAGGTCTCAAACTTGTTCTAAAGTTGTCCTAAATGGTTCCAAACTCATGGGCAACCATCCTAAGGTGTAACCCAACTCAAAACAAGTCGGAAACACACCCGAACATCCTCCGAAACATGCTAAAACATGGCTGGAATCGCTCGACGAATGGGCAACGAATCAAACACGAATCAAACCCAACTTAAACTAGGATAACCTGAACATGTATAAGGCTTGTTTTAACATGGTTATGGATTGCATACAAGGCCTAGAACTCAAATGAACACCTCGCAAGACGAAACGCAAGCAATACGAGCAACAACGAAAAACCCTAAAGCTCAAACGATGCAACCAAGCTTCTAAACCTCCAACCAAGCATACTATGATCAAGTTGAACATTTTAAATCTTATATGCAAGGTAGAAGACTCCAATGAGACTTATTTAGGTGCTAACATGCTAAGATGAACACTCGAAACATCAACAACAAAGCATGCAACGCATGGAAGACAATCACTCTATTATGATCTTAACCAACTCAATGCAAACATGATATGAATGAAATGAAGTCTCTAACATGTTAAGACATACAATAAACATGCTATAATGATGTTATACATGTAAAGGGGTTTGGGTTCTCACACTACGCGAGTCTTTGAAATTGGTGTAGGGGAGATACCGCATGTGTTCCAGATAAATGGGCTGGAGGTTTTTGATGAACATTCGGCATGACTCGGCTGGATCGGGTCTGTCAAAGGTTTGGGCCAACTTTCTTTTCCATCGGCCTTAAACTTCGGCCACGAGGTTTCTTTTTTCCCTCTAGGTGCACGACTCAAGGTCCCTTCTATTTTCGGGGTGGTGTTGTATTTGTACCTTTCGAGGAATGCTTCGCCTATCGGTCCCACGTATTCATGGTCTTTGCTATCGACAACATTAGCCATTGTTTGGGCCCTATTAGGGTGAGGTGAAAATTGGAAGCCATAGCCTCAAAGCTAGCTCCCCTTGACTGCATGCCAGTGGAATAGGATTTTAAGTGGGATATAGGGCATCTAGTCCCATCAAATTTTTCTATGTCGGGCATTTTGAATTTGAGAGGCAATACTGCTGCAGGTTGTAATGTCAGTGCCCGTGTAGAAAATTCCCCTTTGTTGAGAAGTTTGAGTAACATGGTTTTTATATTTTCCACGTCGGCCTCTACTTTGGTGGCTGGGGGAGTTGGCTTTTGGTATATACTAGCTGGGTTAGGGAAGGTTGGGTTAATTTAAATGTGTCCGGTGTGTAAGGATTTTGGGAAATTTGGATATGGATATGGGATTGGATTCGGGTTGGTGGAACTTGGGTAGGATATGGGTTTTGGGCTGGTGTAACTTGGGTAGGATATGGGTTTTGGGCTGGTGGATTATTGATGGTTTCGATTGAGCGGCCAGGATCATTATAAGGTAAGTATGTGGTAACTTGGCCTGGTGGGTTGTAACTTTGTGGATCTATATGTGGGCTGTTCTGGAGTGGATTGGTTATGGGAACAGGGAGGTCATTTGGGTTTTGGGAAATTTTGGTGCTTGGGGAAGGATATGGAGTATAGGACGGGTAAGGGTTGATATTTGGGTAGTAGGGGCTTGGTGGAGGATTGGAATTTGGGGTAGCGGCCATATTTGGTGGGTTAGTGTTTGGTGGAGGATGCAGGCACATGGATGTGGATTTAGGGAAGAGTTTACCTCACCACCGGGTTTTAGACCTTGTATAAGCCATACTTGCTAGTGTTTGGTTTTGGGTGCGATCATGAGATGTGGAGTGTTTGCCATTGACCTTGTTGCTATGCTATTTGGCTCATCATGCCATACGTCGATTTTTTACCATGCTTGATTAGACGCCCGCTTATGCGATATGCTCACGATACCCTGTTACGATCTACGCCCCTACTCCTTCTCGTATCAACCGGTCCTATCTGCGCGCTTTCGGATTCGGGCCGTTCGAGGAAAATGGGTTTTGGATGTATCAGAAGGCTAGCTGAAGGCTTTCTGGGCTTGGAGTACAGCGTGCCTTTATTAGTATATTTTATTATTTATTAATTTCCCTACAAATTGACCGGATAAGCACCTGCTTTATTTTGACGGTCTCAGGAGTTTCCTGGAATAGTGGATTCTTTCTCCAGAGTATAGGACCAACGTATTCCACCTGCCTTTCGACTCCCCGAGATCGGACTGATCTCAGGCGAAGGGCCTATACTCTTTTCGAGATCCACCATTCGAAATAATCTAGGTCGAGCATTTGAAAATAATAAGTCAGCCCCAGCGTATTTTTTTTTTGACTTGTGCATTTTTATTTTTTTTTTTTTTGACTTGCACATTTTTTTTTTGACTTGCGCATTTTTTTTTTGACTGGGGCTAACCCAAAATTTAAAATGCAAAAACCGGCCGGTCCTTGAAGTGTCCTGAGAATCTATATGCAGTCTAACGTTGGCTCATGCAGGGGGGTAAGCTGGCCATGGTGTAGGGTAGCAGTTCGGAATATATTTATATGCATGTGCGCGTGTGTGCGGTAGCTAAAGAGCAAAAAAGTTTTTTTTTTTTAGATATAGAAGCAGAAGATAAAACAGATATGGCATGTCTTGCTGTTATTTATGGATTTTCTCGGCTTTTTAGTTTGAGCGCGAGCAGGCAAGCATACCATCAAGAAATAGAAAGAAAAGCGGGGAATCTATTTACTTCTATCAAAATAGGTCCTAATCCCCAAAATAAAATGACAGAATGCATGCATATATGTATATATATTGCAGAATGAAAGTAAAGCAGTAAATAAAATAAGGTCGAAAATGAAAAGATTTTAAAAATAAAGCCCCGGCCCTTTTGTTGTGCTGCCCGGATAGTATTGCACATAAAGTGTTGAATATATAAAAATAATATATATATATATATATATATATATATATATATATATATTGAATTTTTTTTTTGAAAAATACGAATATTTTCAAGTATATCCGTAACGTTGTTTGAAATGAAACTGTCGCAAGATGGAGGATCATATCCACAAATATAGACACGGATGTTAAAGGAACGCAATATTCAACTGTTTAAATTAATATAACAAGCATACTTTAGCCAGAAACAAAAGAAAAAAAGTTTTGGTTACTGAGTCTAGCCCTCCATTTTTATTTATTAAAATAAAAACGATCTCCCAAGAGTCGCCACCTGGGTTCAGGAAACGTGCTCCGCCCGCGCCTTGGATAGGGTGCGCGTACGCGCGGATGCGGTGACATCCACCTTTGCTCCGTTCCACCCTCCCTTGTTTAGGGAGAACGAAATCAAAAGTGCGGGAGGAGTGCTGTCGGAATAGCGCGTTGGAATGCGCCTCGGTTGCCTTTAGTGGATTTTTTATCCAATATGGGAGCTTTGGATTTTTTATGTCAAGTTATCCCTTTTTTAGGGGATACCAGGATATAGGAAAACATCACCTTTCCATTCTCATCCTCCCTTGTTTAGGGAGAAGCATTGAAAGTGCAAAGAAAGATGTTGCAGCGCCCCCACTATGGATTTTATGAAAATAGCCTTATGGCCTATTTCGGATCACTATAAGTGCTTTGGGTTTTCTACGTCAAGTTATCCCTTGTTTAGGGGATACCAGGACATAGGAATACATCACCTTTCCATTCCCATTCTCCCTTTTTAGGGGAGAACGTGAAAGTGCAAAGAAAGATGTTGCGAGGCCCCACTGGATCCAAAATGTTTTTAGAGTCGCCATCTTTATTTTAAGGCAAAAATAAAGAAAAACCAGAAAGAAAACCGAGAGATGAAGAAACGGGTTCGGAGGCTAAGTTACGAGTTGGGAAGGTGCTAGGCACCCAACTCGCCCTTTCGGTCTCAAAACGGTTTTTGGCTAAAGTATGCTTTTTGTTATATTTATTAAACAGATAAATAAAGCATTAACTGCCTACAAATACATCCGTTACATCTATATTATTTACAGACTTGCAACAATCTCTTTTACAAACAATTACAAATATACTTGGAAATATTTTGCCATTATAACGGCTACATTTAGTATTATTTCCTAACAAAATCCGGGCAGCATAACTGCTTATATATTTACATTGGGCCGGATTGGAAATAATACTATTACAAATAAAGACTTTAATGAATAGATAAAGTAAATAATTACAAATACATCTGAAAAGATTTGGCCATAATAACGGCTACATTTAGTACTATTTCCTAATTAAATCCGGGCAGCACAACTGCTTATATGACTACATTGGGCCGGATTGGAAATAATACTATTTTACAGAATGAAAAACTTTAAAAATAAAAACTTACAGACAGCCTAAAGGTGTGCTCGCCCTGTCCCTCGGGGAGAGAGTCTTTTTTGTTGTTGTTGTTGTGTGTTGTGTGTTGTGTTGTGTGTTGTGTGAATTTGGGCAGTGTGACTGCTTCTGGAAGTTACTTTTGGCCTCGGGGTTTGGACAGAGTAACTGTTTGTGTTTGGTTGTTTGTTGGCTTGAGGTAGGCTAAAATTGGGCAGAGTAACGGCTTATCTTTGGTTGTTTTGACCTTTTAAATCGGGCAGAGCAACTGCTCTTTCCACGATTTTTGGACCGGGAAAAAAGGGTGGATACCTAGCTGGGGGCTAGGGTATACTTCTACCGGTTGGATTTGTGTTTGGCAGAGGTTTGGCAGGGTTTCGAGGCTTTGGAGGTGATCTCTCACTATCTTACACCGCTCTCTAATTCTTCAGCGTAACGATAACGCGGAGAAGCTTTACGCAAAAAAGGAGTACTGAATGAAGAGTCGGGCACCTCTATTTATAGGTGAGGACTGGGACATCGGTGGAATTTTAAAATTTTATCAGACGCATCAATCGGTTGCACTTTGTGCTGGACCAGTTGTGTTTTACGGCAAATTTGCGCTGAAGGAAAGCAGTTTGGGCGCTGCTATATAGAAGTTTGGGCGCCATGCCCAAATCAGATGGGAGCCATGCCCAAATCTTTTCATGTGCTTCAATTAGTTGTACATTGCGCTGGCTGAATTGCATTTTGCGTCAAGAATTGAATGAACAGTGGCTGAGTGGAGAATTTGGGCACCAACCTATAGAGGTTTGGGCGCCATGCCCAAACTCTATGTGAGCCATGCCCAAACTTCAAACTAGGCTCCTTTTTGACACTTTAGTCCCTGCAGTTTGTCCTTTTGCGCATCCTGCTTTGTCCTTTTGCATTTTTGACCCTGTAACTTGACATTTGTTAATGTTTTAACAGTTCTTGATATTTTTTGTCATGTCACATTTCAGAGGTACGAAATTGGGGTGTCTACACCCATGCACTTCTATGTATGACATACAATGCTCTCCTATCCCAATGACTTGTAATAGCTAAGATTATGCTAACACAGTGAGCTTTAAGGCGAATAATAATGAACACGAAGTGTTTGATCAATTCCATTTGACTCACTTAGCAGTTAAAACAACACAAGCATTGGCAAGAAGATCATTAGGTCTTTATTTAGCTTGTAATGTAAGGCTAAGGTGATGGGGGATTTGATGGAAAGGGATTGGAATTCAAAGTGAGAGAGTAAGACTACCATTTATCCCTCATACTTCCAAGCAAAAGGAAGTTTTCCCTATTTAGGCTAGGACCTGCAAAGACTACAAGTAGGGGGTGCTTTCTGTTACTTTTCACTTTTCTTCTTTCCCCCCCCCCCCAAACTTGTTTTGGGCATTTATATTCTTCTAAAAACATCTCTTCATTCTTCTCAACAATAATTTTCTAATATATTTTCTTTTGAAAACTATGCTTCCATCTGAATCTTTTTGCACCATTCTTCTTCTGTTTCATTTTTCGTCGATACATATATGTTTTTTTTTTGATATTTTCTTTCTTTTTTTTTTACGACGGAAAGAAGAAGTCTTCAGAAAAATAGCCCAACCGAAAAGAATGGTCCTTAAAAATCAATTTCCCCACCCACATCCTACTCTCTCAAAGGGTAGGCTAAAAGTGTATAGGTTTTTAGGGTTAAGTTAATGTGGGTAATAGAAACGATGTCGAATGGGGGTTTAGTAGTGTGCTTAGCACATTCCATTCTTTTTAAATTAGGCTCAACGGAGACACTATGGATATTTTTAGTATAGGTCAGGGAATATTTAGGCTCTAACGATCCAAAGATGGCCTAAGTCATTTCTTAATGCCAAATGCTCATGTAGTTTTTAAAGCAAGTAAGACACACAAAATATAATATCAACTATGAGATTTATGGGGTTGAATGTTTAGCATCACTGGATTTCACATAAGCATTCGCTAAGACAGATGGTAGGGACAATTGAGACTAACATGCAGACAAGGTTCAAAAGTGTGCTTGAGATATATAAATGAGAAAAATCCAAAGGATCTAACTATCATGCAATTTACCCTAAGTCACAATTTAATGCAACAATCATGTTTGAATGACTATGCATCATATTCTTGTGCATATCTAGTTGTAATGAAGTAGGTGCTATAAACTTTATAAAACTATTCTAATCAATCCATAATTATGACTGGTGTGGGTGCATGAAGAATTTAGAGAAAAGTAAAAGTTTCGCAAAATCAAGTAAATTCCAGAGGGATCTACAGACTAGCTATGCGGTTCATTGCATTAACTCCTCGTCGACTAGTATTGTCACACCTAAACTCGAGGATGAAAATTTTAAATAAAATATTTTTTTTTATTTTGATTTTGAAATTTTCTATATTTTTTTTATAAAGAAAATTGGAGATGTTGATGACCCAATTGATGATGGGTTCCCACAAGAGGAATTCACGAGCATCCAAAACCAGTGTATTCTGGTCAAGGAAACATCTCCGAAAATAAGAAAAGAATTAAAAACAAGAAAGGCGGGTGAAGAGTTAAATGGTCATCGAGAAAAGAAAATTTTCTTCACCCTAAAAACGTAGCCCAACTCCATTCCTCCTTAGGCTAGGACCTGCTAAGACTCTGGGCTTAGAATCTCCCCCCCCCCCAAACTTAATTTCTATTTTGTCCTCAAAATTGAGGAACATATGAGAGGATTGATGGGGAAGGACAAATATCAAAAGGAAATAGTAGGCCCACCTAACGAAAGAGGATGGAACTTGGGCCTCGACTCACGGTGAGTCGGTCGGAAATAACGAATGAGGACGAAACTCGGGGATCGTGCCAGGAGGCAGCCCATAATAGGTTGAGACATTTTGTCCCACGGTGTTAAACCACCCAAACAGCCGCTCTTGGTCGGCACGCATTTGTGCCAACTGTTGAGTTGCCATTTGGGCTTCAAGGGCAACATCTTCTAGCCTATTAGAGATCCCCTCGAGCGGGTCCTCCTCCTCTTCTTCGGGTTCTTCCCCAAGAGGAACCCTCACTCGCGGCTGCTGGTGGTGCTCAAACAAAATGGCCCTAGTGATGGCTGGACCAGTCTTAAGCCTCTCCGCGTGTCTGGGCCATCTCACACCTGCCCCCTACACAACTCGGTAATCAAATGCGGGAACGCGAACCCCGCATTTGTGGCACCTCTAATAAGGGTCTTAATTTTTGCCGTTCATCAGGCGGCCGACATCAACAGACCCACCGGTCATAATAGTGTAGATCAGGACAGCCTTACCCCAAGTCACCGTGTGTTGGTGACTGGAAGGCATGAGACGAGCACAAATAAATTTGAACACGAGCTTGGCCGTGTTCAAAAGGAAGGACTCCTCCATGGTGCGTGGACCGTAGGGTGGATTATGGTTTTGGGTCCACTGAACACCAGGGAGGGCGATGGTCGCATTGACCACCTCGAGAGGGACAGGGGCATGGAGGTGGAGGCTAAAGTCGTCGGCACCATCCGCGAAGTTGGATGTGCCATAGTACATGTTAATGCTTTGGGACGAAAAGTCAACACTAACGCCCCTAACATAGACAGTCTCTACCACCCCCCCCCATCTATGCCAATTTGGCCATTGGCATAGAACTCGTGGACAATAGGCACGACTGCCTTGTCCGGAGAATCGGTCAATACCCCCACCTACGGGCCGTGAAATTATCGCGGAGGCCAAATTCTTCAGCCATAAATCCCCTCTCGGGGACCAATGTCTTGGAGAGTTTGGCCGTATTTTTCCAAGGCCTCGTAGGAGATAAATTGGCGGTGGTCATACTGTGGTTCCTCCTCCTGAACAGGGCAAGAGGAAGAAGGGCCGGTATTTCTACGCTTACGGAACATTTTTATTTGAGCAAAATTAAAAATTAAATATTTAACAATTAAAATATTATTATTTTTCAAAAAAATTTAAAATTAAAAATTAATTCCTAAAGCATGCAAATATTATCTACGTGAAATTATCTAACACCCTAGCATGCAAAAATTGGACGTTAAAAATTAAAGAGGAGAGTTAGAATTACTAGTTTGCAGCCTTAGATGAGTTGAGTCGCCGGAGTTTTGAGCTTGACATCGGCAACAATGGAGTCCTCCCTTGCTTCACTTCTTCAAGCCTTCAATGGTGTGAAATGGAAGGTTATGAGATGATGGAGGTTGAAGGGTTTGAAGGAGGGAGGTTATCTTTGAGATTTGAGCCGAAAATTGGAAGAGTTTCAAGGATCTCGCCGGATTTAGAAGAGAGAATCGGCTGCTGCTGCTTTGCTGGAAGGAGGGAGTGATTCTTGGTGGTTCTGCAAAAGAGGCCCGGGTGTTTCTTATATAAAGGCACCTTGCGGTCGCAAGCTGTCTTTTACCTTGTGTCCGCAAGGTGGGCAGTTCAGGCATTTTACATTCTCATTGATTCCCACATCGTGACTGTACCCGATCACGATGCCTGCATTTACTGAGGACCTTGCGGTCGCAAGGTCTTCCACACCTTGCGTCCACAAGGTGAGCAAAATATCTCCTTTTTGTTTATGTTTCAATCTTTTTCAGCATATTAGCAGTTAAGCCCCTCCGTTAAATTCCGTTAAGTTTCTTTACTTTCATGCATTGTAAAAATTCTACAAAAACTCTAAACTAAAATTATTAGCAACATATAAATACAACATTAAGATGCTTTTCTCCCCCAAACTTGAATTTTGGCATATTTAATTTAAAATTAAATGTCCAAAAATACATTTAACGGAGAATAGCATATTTAAATTAACTACAGAAGCAATAAAATTCATAATAGTGGGTTGCCTCCCACTCAGCGCCTTTGTTTAACGTCTTTGGCTTGACCCAACTGCAAACCTAATCATTGGGCGGTTCATTGTCAGCCAAACGAATTAATTCAATCATTCGCTCAACTAACATCGGTTCAAGGTATGGCTTGAGTCGGTGTCCATTAACTTTAAAAATTTCATTATTCTTTGGATTTTGTATATCAACAGCTCCATGGGGATAAATTCGTACAATTATAAAAGGACCAGACCATTTAGATTTCAACTTTCCAGGGAATAACCTAAGTCTAGAATTAAAAAGTAAAACTTTCAATCCTGGTCGAAACATCTTATTGGCTAACTCCATATCATGATACTTCTTGGTCTTCTCTTTATACGTTTTGGCGTTCTCATACGAATTTAGCATGTGTTCTTCTAATTCATTCAATTGAAACAATCTTTCCTCACCAACCAAGGTTAGATCTAAATTTAATACTTTAACAGCCCAATAAGCTTTATGTTCAATTTCAACTGGTAAATGGCATGCCTTGCCATTTACCATTCTATATGGACTCATTCCTATTGGGGTTTTAAAAGCAGTTCGGTATGCTCATAGACCATCCTTAAGTTTAGATTCTCAATCTTTACGATTAGGCTTAACAGTCTTTTCTAATACTGCTTTAATTTGTCTATTACTAACCTCTACTTGGCCAGATGTTTGAGGATGATAAGGTGTAGCTAACTTGTGAGTTACACCATGTTTCTTAAGGACATTATTCAATAACTTATTGGTAAAGTGAGTCCCTTGGTCACTTATTATGGCCTTAGGTACTCCATATCTAGCAAAAAGATCTTCTACAAATTTAACCACAGTTTTACCATCATTTGTCCTAGTTGCTATGGCTTCAATCCACTTAGACACATAGTCAACTGCTACCAAAATATACTCACAATTATTTGACACTGGAAAGGGACCCATGAAATCAATGCCCCAAACATCGAAGATTTCAACAACCATGTTTATATGTAAAGGCATTTCGTTTCTTTTTCCTATTCCACCAGTTCTTTGACACTTGTCACATGTTCTATAAAATAATTCACAGTCTCTAAAAACAGTTGGCCAATATAAACCAAATTGTAAAATTTGTCTAGCAGTTTTATTCCCACTAAAATGACCTCCACAAGAGTATTCATGGCAGAATTCCATAATACTTTGTTCTTCTTTTTCTAGAATACATCTCCTTATTAAAGAGTCTGAACAGATTTTATATAGATGAGGCTCTTCCCAAAAATAATTTTTCGCTTCAGCCAAAAATTTCTTCTTTTCATAATGATCAAAATCAGGATTTATGATATCAGACACATAATAATTGACAAAATCAGCATACCAAGGGTCTGAATCTTTAATAGCTAACAGTTGCTCATCAGGAAAATCTTCTTTTATGGGAATTGGATCATCAAGAAATTGACGTTCAAGTAAGGGCGAAAATTATAATCTAGACAAATGGTCGGCTACGACATTTTCAGTTCTCTTTTTGTCTTTGATTGTGATGTCAAATTTTTGTAACAATAGCATCCACCTAATTAGTCTAGGCTTAGCATCTTTCTTACTTAATAAATATTTTAATGCAGAATGATCAGAAAATATTATCACTTTTGATCCTAACAGATATGATCTAATTTTTTCTAAAGCATACACAACTGCCAAAAACTCATTTTATGTTGTTGTGTAATTTAACTGTGCATCATTTAGAGTTCTACTAGCATAATGGATCACATGAGGCTTTCTATCTACCCTTTGTCCTAACACGGCTCCAATTGCAAAATCTGATGCATCACACATGATTTCAAAAGGAAGAAACCAATCAGGGCCGGATAAATAAAGGCAGTTAATTTTTCTTTCAATAAATTAAATGCATCTAACATTCTTTATCAAAAACAAATTATGTATCTTTTGCTAACAAGTTACATAGAGGCTTACAGATTTTGGAAAAATCTTTTATGAATCTTCTATAAAAACCAGCATGCCCTAGAAAACTTCTAACACCTTTAATAGAAGTTGGAGGGGGTAGTTTGTAACACCCCGGATTCTTGCATGTGCATTGTGTGCTTGCCTTCATGTTTTCTTGTTGATTGTGAGCATGTTTACTTAGTCTATATATGACTTAGAATCATTCATAAGTCATTCATGAAGCTCTTAACATGTTTAGAATCATGTATGCTTGCTTGTTGAATCGCCGGTTCGATTGCTTTGTTTTGGCCTTAGCGATTTCCCTCGTTGCTCGTATTGCTTGTGTTTCGTTATGCAAAGTGTTCGTTGAGTTCTCGGCCTTGTATTCAGGTCATAACCATGTTTAAACAAGCCTTTTCCATGTCCAAGTTATCCTAGTATGATTGGTGTTTGATTCGTTAACCATTCGTCGCATGATTCGAGCCTTGTTCTACCTTGTTCCGGATGTTGTTCGGGTGTGTTTCCGACTTGTTTTGAGTTGGGTTAGACCTTAGAATGGTTGCCCATGAGTTTGGGACCATTTAGGACATGTTTAGACCAAGTTCAAGGGGTGGACCATGCCGCATCATCGACTCGATCACCAGCCCAGGGACAATGCTGAGAGCATTGCAAAATGAACATAAGCTGACAGAAGTCCAGGCGCCCGCCTGGACATATGTGAGGCGCCCGCCTCAAGAACTGGGGTCACCTACGGAATTTTTCTCTTGCAATATGATTTGTGACCAATTAGACCCTTAACCCCCATCCTAATTGACCCTAAACCTCCCTAACCCTCCTTACTTATGTCCTAACATCTCTAACATGTTTTAAGAGTGGATTAAGAGAGCTTTAATGATCTATTAAGCAACAAAAATCTGATTTTAAGTGACCACAATTACCTTGACACTTGTCCCACTCAGTTTTTAGACCAATATAAGCCACATCTGATGAGTTTGACCCTCATTCCTCTCCCTCACTCTCCAAAAACGGGATTTCATTTCTCTCAAGCTCTCCCATGGCTTCTTGAAGCTCTCATCTTCATCCTCCATGATCCTTCCCTCATTTGCTCAAGCCACCTCCACAAGAAGTGAAGAACTTGAAGAGTAGATCATTTTCAACCGATTAGTTTTCTCATTTGCTTTCTTGGGTGTAGAATACAAGTAAGTTACTTCTCTTCTTCTTCTTTTTAGTTCTCATTGACCCTAAGGAAACAAAGCTTATGATGTATGAGGTCAATGAGGACACATAATTGCTTCCTATGCCTTCTACTTGTATTTTGAAAATATGAACTTGCTAGGAGCATGTATAGGATGATTTCTTGCCTATGAAAGTTTATAATACTCTTTCATCTTGACTAATTGAGGTTTTGAACATGTTAGAAACATGTATTATATGTGTTGCTTGAATAAGTGCAATATGTGAATGCCCTAATTTGAGCCTACATGATATGTTGTTATGCTATTATGTGTTCTATCCTATAAAATGAACTTAATGATGAATATGAATCACATTGCAATGCCTTGGTGAATTTACAACCTTGTTGAACTTAGGAATGGCCTAGGTTGGGTTATGAAGCACATAGCTTCAATTTCTCCAAAATTGGGAATTTTTAGTAAAGACTCAACGGAGTCGACTCTAGGGAAGATTTGAACATGTTGAACCCTAATTTCAATCCCTACGAAGTTTGGACACCGTTTGATTGGGTTTACTCAAATATGAGCTTAGATTAATTGTTTGCAACAAGTTGTTGTGTATGATTGGTTTTGAGCAATTAATTGCCTTGACATGTTTTATGGTAGAGATTAATACCCTACTTGCTCGGATGAGTTCGCTCTTGTCGGATTCAATCCTTAATTGGTTTAAGTCAAGTAAATATCTACTTGTGCATCACATTGAGTCCAGCTGGCATTATTTGGTTTGTTTATTAAGTCAGGGTGGGACGATGCATCGCCTTCACGAATTGTGAGATTCGTGCTCGCTATGGATCGCCGCACCCGGGACCTCACACACACCTCCATTGTTGGCCGCAATGGGGAAGTAGCCCCTTTGCCGTATCAATACGTGCCGCATTGGCTTGCTAATTAAATCGAGTAGGTTCTCGGTATAAGTCGATGAATTCACAAAACATCGATGGCACAATCCAGTATAACAAAGTTTATTGCGGGGAGCTACTGGCGGCCGTGACTATATCATATCCTACTTGTATGATTTATTTATGCACTTATGTGAATAATGTGCTAAGTGCTATATGATGATCATGTACCATAATTGTGATAAATCCATGCCATGACATGAACATGCATTTTTGGTAACTTACTAAGTCTTTCGACTTACCCTATTTGTTTGTTTGTTTTCCTTAGATCGAGCCGAGGAGGCGGTTCACGCTAGATTCGCCTTACCGCGTTGGTTGTTGTGAGCTCAAGGTTGCTCTTTGGGACTTTTGGTAGTTAGTCTTTTATTTTGGCAAGGGCGTTGGGAAGCAAGTCATCTAGACTTGACTTTGGGGATTTTGTTGTTGTAGTAACTTAATGACTTAATACTTAAAATCTTTTGTATGCCGACTTATATGTCGAGCTTGTTTATATGTTAATGGTTCGCTGTTTCTTCGCTAAAGCTCTTTTAAATATTATTGTTGTTGTTGTCTCCGGCATGTTGTGGCCGTTGAGGATATTATATGCATGTGTTTAAAATTGTAGGAGTAGTTGTTGGGTTCAACGTCGCCGATGACTTGTTTATTTTAAGTTATTTTCGGCCAAGTGTAGCCGAGTTGTTAATTGTATGCGATGTTGCGCCACATGAATTTTATAATCCTACTTGCGCATGCTTGTATCTTGCCTATTTGGGCGGCACGACTCGGGATCTCGCATTGGGGTCGGTTCGGTGTCACACTTGGTATCGAGCTATAGGTTAGGCGTCGGCGGGATAGGTTCCATGGCCTAGGTGGGTTGGTTATTTGTGTGTTGATTCTAACGTCGAGTGAATTCTTGTAGGGGTTCGATGGAGAATCCTAGGGATGGCAATGGCCGTGGTAGAGGTAGGCCGGAGAGGTCAGCCGAGGCGAGGTACCGCCGCCACAGAATCCGGTGGGTCCGGATATGGCAGAGTTACACCGTAGGTTGATGGCTTTTTTGGCAGGGGCAGGCCAGGGAGGTCAAGTTGAGGGAGCACCACCACCACCTCGACGGGAGGAAGTTGTACCACCACAGAGACCAGGAATGACACCACTCTTCTAGAGATTCCTTAAGTTGAAGCCTAGTGCATTTCTTGGGGAGCCGAAACCTAGGGAGGCCTGAGTTGTGGATGGAAGAGATGATTAAGGTGCTATCTATGTTGGGATGTACCGATGAAGAGAGAGTCATGCTAGCGACATTTAAGTTTAAGGGAGCCGCCGAGCATTGGTGGACTGTGTTGAAGGAAAGCTGGGAGATTCAGCAAGTTCCTATTACTTGGGCTAATTTTCAAAGGGAGTTTAAAAATGAGTATGTGCCGGATGTAGTTCGCAACAAAAGGGAGAAAGAATTTTATGATCTTGAGCAGGGTAGTATGACTGTAGCGGAGTATTCCGCGAAGTTCACTGAATTGAGCCGTTATTGCACGTACTTGATTCCTACTGAAGCACGGAGGACACATAAGTTTGTTAAGGGGTTGAGAACTGAATTTAGGAAGCAAATTCTAGCACTTAAGCTCACTGATTATCGGAGTGCAGTTGATAGAGCTTATGAGGTGGAGCAGGATATTGAGGAGCACCGAAGCAAGAATAATTCGGGTAATGCACGACAGACTACTCAGAACACTAATCAGGGAAATAATTCAGGTAACAGAAGGGGATACCAAGGAAACAGAGATAGGAGAGGTGGAGGCCAAGGTAGGCCACAGACAGGGAAGCAGGGCAACAACACTTCTTCTACTCAGGGGCAGCAAGGATCACGTAATGAGACTATGATTTGTTCGTTACGTCGGAAGCTTTGGACACACGGTTGATAGGTGTTGGGGAAAGACTGGGAAGTGTTACTATTGTGGTGATGGAACTCACTTGAAGAAAGATTGTCCAAAGCTTAAGGCCAATCAGTCGGGTAGCGCCGGTCAGCAGTCTGGGGCTAAGAGAGATGGGGATGGTAAACCTAAGGTGCAGGGCCGTGTGTTTGCGCTTGATCAGCGCGAGGTTCAGGGGTCTACGGCCGTGATAGGAGGTACTCTTTCTATATTTGATCATAAGGCTCGAGTTCTCATAGATCCAGGGTCTTCACATTCTTATGTTGCTTCGCACTTTGTTGAGAATTTATGTGTGCTGCCTCAACCTTTGCCATATTTGCTTGAAGTGTCTACCCCGCTCGGGGAATATATGCTCGCATCTGAAGTGTTTAAATCTTGTGATGTATTGGTGGGTGACCACACTTTGCATGCGGACTTGGTAGTTCTACCTATACGTGATTTTGATGTGATTCTTGGCATGGGTGGTTATGTGCTTATCATGCTATAGTTGACGCCATAAAAAGCGGGTTACTTTTTATATCTTGGGTGTGCTGAATTTACATTTGTGGGTGATCATGCATCGAGTGGCTTGCATTTTATTTATGCTCTAAGGGCTAGAAAATTATTGTCTCAAGGGTGTACGGGTTATCTTGCATGCGTTGTTGATAAGAAGAAGTCTTCACCGAAATTAGAAGAGGTTCCGGTAGTATGTGAGTTTCCCGATGTATTTTCTACCGACCATGCTATGCCACCCGATAGAGAGCTAGAATTTTGTATTGAGCTTATTCCGGGGACTTCACCGATTTCTAAGGCACCGTATAGGATGGCGCCCGCGGAGCTTAAGGAGTTGAAAATTCAGTTGCAAGAACTCTAGAGATTGGCTTTATTAAACCGAGTGTGTCGCCTTGGGGCGCCGGTCTTATTTGTGAGGAAGAAAGATGGGAGTTTGCGGTTATGCATAGATTATCGGGAATTGAATAAGGTGACCATTAAGAATAAATATCCACTACCCCACATTGATGATCTCTTTGACCAATTGCAAGGGTCTATTGTGTATTCTAAGCTTGATTTGAGATGGGGTTACTACCAATTGAAGGTTAGAGAGGAAGACATTCCAAAGACGGCTTTTCGCACTAGATATGGGCACTTTGAATTTGTAGTGATGCCGTTTGGGTTGACGAATGCACCAGCGGTGTTTATGGACTTGATGAATCGTGTCTTTCATAGCTATCTTGATTGTTTCGTGGTAGTCTTTATTGATGATATCTTAGTGTATTCGAAATCTCGGGAGGAGCATGAGAAACACTTGAGGATTGTCTTGTCTATTCTTCGGGAGAAACAACTTTATGCGAAGTTTAGTAAATGTGCCTTTTGGCTTGAAGAAGTATCATTTTTGGGGCATATAGTTTCTAGCGCCGGGATAGCCGTTGATCCTTCTAAGGTTGAAGCCGTGATGACTTGGAAGAGACCTAGTTCAGTTATTGAGGTTCGGAGTTTCTTGGGTCTAGCGGGTTATTACCGGAGATTTATTGAGGGATTTTCTCGAATTGTGACTCCTATGACTAGATTGGCACAAAAGAATATGCCATTTGGTTGGAGCGAAAATGTGAGGCTAGTTTCAAGAGCTTAAGAAGCGGTTGACGTCGGCACCTATTTTGGCTTTGCCTAGTGGAGGAGATAATTTTGTGATTTATAGCGATGCTTCTAAGGAAGGTTTGGGGTGTGTGCTGATGCAAAATGGTAGAGTTATCGCCTATGCGTCGAGGAAGTTGTCTATTCATGAGCAGAATTACCCGACACATGATTTGGAGTTGGCTGCGATTATTTTCGCGTTGCATAAATGGAAACACTACTTGTATGGGGCTAAGTTTGAGATCTTTACCGACCACAAAAGTTTGAAGTATTTGTTTTCCCAAAAGGAGTTGAACATGAGGCAAAGAAGATGGATGGAGAAATTAAAGGATCATGATTGTACTATTTTGTATCATCCGGGGAAGGCAAATGTAGTAGCGGATGCCTTGAGTAGGAAAGTTCACATGTCTTGTATGATGGTTAGAGAATGGAAGATGTTGGAAGATTTGCGAGATTGGGGTCCTAGTTTTTATGATAGAGGTGTAATTTTTGCAAATGTTAGGTGCTACGCCCGATTTTATTTGGGAAAATTAAAGAAGCGCAAGGGAATGATCCGGAGTTGAAGAAAATTATTGATGGGTTGGCTGAGAATGTATCGCCTGATTTTGTGATTAATAGTGAGGGTACTTTGACATTTCGAGGTAGAATTTGTGTTCCTGCTAATAATGAATTGAAGAGGCTAGTTCTTGATGAGGCTCATAAAACGAGGTATACCATTCACCCGGGGAGCACGAAGATGTATTTGGATTTGAAAAGACAATTTTGGTGGAAAGGCATGAAGAGGGAAATTGCGGAGTATGTATCAAAGTGTTTGACTTGCCAACAGGTTAAGGCTGAACATCAAAGGCCTGCGGGATTTCTACAACCACTTGAGATTCCTGAATGGAAGTGGGAGTTTATTACTATGGATTTTGTGACAGGGTTACCGCGCACGCGGAGAGGATTTAATGCAGTTTGGGTTATAGTTGACAGATTGACTAAGTCTGCACACTTTATTCCGATCGCGATCACTTATTCATTGACTCAGTTGGCAGCCTTGTACATTCAGGAGATTGTGAGACTTCATGGCGTACCTGTTAGTATTGTGTCCGATAGAGATCCGAGGTTTACATCTAGATTTTGGAGGTCTTTGCAGGAGGCTTTGGGAACAGATTTGAAATTCGGATCTGACTTTTCATCCACAAGCGGATGGTCGGTCCGAGCGGTTGATTCATATTTTGGAGGATATCTTTGCGAGCTTGTGCTTGTGGATTTCAAGGGAAGTTGGGATTCTCACTTACCTTTAGCCGAGTTTGCGTATAATAACCTATCGATCGAGTATCAAGATGGCGCCGTATGAAGCATTGTATGGGCGTAAGTGTAGATCACCAATTTGTTGGGACGAAGTTGGAGAGGCGAAACTTTGGGGTTCGAGTTAGTGCAACAGATCGGTTGAGGCGTGAAGTTGATTAGAGATAGATTGCGCACCGCTCAAAGTCGACAAAGAGTTACGCGGATAATCGTAGCGGGATCTTGAGTTCCAAGTGGGAGACTACGTGTTCTTGAAGGTGTCACCAAGAAGTGCGAAGAGATTTGGCAAGAAAGGGAAGCTTACAGGTACATTGGCCCATTCGAGATTCTTGAGAAGGTTGGGTCTTTCGCTTATCGAGTTGCATTACCACCTTCACTTTCGGAGACTCATAATGTCTTCCATGTTTCCATGTTGCGAAAGTATTTGAAAGATGAGTCCCATGTACTTGAGTATGAGGAGATAACGTTTGAGCCGGATATGTCTTATGTTGAAAAGCCCGTGAAGATTTTGGATACCAAGGAGCAAGTACTACGAACCAAAAGAATTCCCTTAGTTAAAGTCCTTTGGAGAAATCACAACATTGAGGAAGCGACTTGGGAAAGCGAGCGGAGATGCGAGAAGCATCCACATTTGTTTGAGGGACTTGGTAAGAATTTAGGGACTAAATTCCTTAAGGAGGGGAGAGTGTAACACCCCGGATTCTTGCATGTGCATTGTGTGCTTGCCTTCATGTTTTCTTGTTGATTGTGAGCATGTTTACTTAGTCTATATATGACTTAGAATCATTCATAAGTCATTCATGAAGCTCTTAACATGTTTAGAATCATGTATGCTTGCTTGTTGAATCGCCGGTTCGATTGCTTTGTTTTGGCCTTAGCGATTTCCCTCGTTGCTCGTATTGCTTGTATTTCGTCGTGCGAAGTGTTCGTTGAGTTCTCGGCCTTGTATTCAGGTCATAACCATGTTTAAACAAGCCTTTTCCATGTCCAAGTTATCTTAGTATGATTGGTGTTTGATTGGTGTTTGATTCGTTAACCATTCGTCGCATGATTCGAGCCTTGTTCTACCTTGTTCCGGATGTTGTTCGGGTGTGTTTCCGACTTGTTTTGAGTTGGGTTAGACCTTAGAATGGTTGCCCATGAGTTTGGGACCATTTAGGACATGTTTAGACCAAGTTCAAGGGCTGGACCATGCGCTCGCATCGAATTCTGATCACCAGCTCGCGGGACAATGCTGAGAGCATTGCAAAATGAACATAAGCTTACAGAAGTTCAGGCGCCCGCATGGAGATAGGTGAGGCGGCCGCCTCAAGTGCTGGTTCACCTACGGAATTTTTCTCTTGCAATCTGATTTGTGATCAATTAGACCCTTAACCCCCATCCTAATTGACCCTAAACCTCCCTAACCCTCCTTACTTATGTCCTAACATCTCTAACATGTTTTAAGAGTGGATTAAGAGAGCTTTAATGATCTATTAAGCAACAAAAATCTGATTTTAAAGTGACCACATTACCTTGACACTTGTCCCACTCAGTTTTTAGACCAATATAAGCCACATCTGATGAGTTTGACCCTCATTCCTCTCCCTCACTCTCCAAAAACGGGATTTCATTTCTCTCAAGCTCTCCCATGGCTTCTTGAAGCTCTCATCTTCATCCTCCATGATCCTTCCCTCATTTGCTCAAGCCACCTCCACAAGAAGTGAAGAACTTGAAGAGTAGATCATTTTCAACCGATTAGTTTTCTCATTTGCTTTCTTGGGTGTAGAATACAAGTAAGTTACTTCTCTTCTTCTTCTTTTTAGTTCTCATTGACCCTAAGGAAACAAAGCTTATGGTGTATGAGGTCAATGAGGACTCATAATTGCTTCCTATGCCTTCTACTTGTATTTTGAAAATATGAACTTGCTAGGAGCATGTATAGGATGATTTCTTGCCTATGAAAGTTTATAATACTCTTTCATCTTGACTAATTGAGGTTTTGAACATGTTAGAAACATGTATTATATGTGTTGCTTGAATAAGTGCAATATGTGAATGCCCTAATTTGAGCCTACATGATATGTTGTTATGCTATTATGTGTTCTATCCTATAAAATGAACTTAATGATGAATATGAATCACATTGCAATGCCTTGGTGAATTTACAACCTTGTTGAACTTAGGAATGGCCTAGGTTGGGTTATGAAGCACATAGCTTCAATTTCTCTAAAATTGGGAATTTCTAGTAAAGACTCAACGGAGTCGACTCTAGGGAAGATTTGAACATGTTGAACCCTAATTTCAATCCCTACGAAGTTTGGACACCGTTTGATTGGGTTTACTCAAATATGAGCTTAGATTAATTGTTTGCAACAAGTTGTTGTGTATGATTGGTTTTGAGCAATTAATTGCCTTGACATGTTTTATGGTAGAGATTAATACCCTACTTGCTCGGATGAGTTCGCTCTTGTCGGATTCAATCCTTAATTGGTTTAAGTCAAGTAAATATCTACTTGTGCATCACATTGAGTCCAGCTGGCATTATTTGGTTTGTTTATTACGTCAGGGTGGGACGATGCATCGCCTTCACGAATTGTGAGATTCGTGCTCGCTATGGATCGCCGCATCTGGGACCTCACACACACCTCCACTGTGGGCCGCAGTGGGGAAGTAGCCCCTTTGCCGTATCAATACGTGCCGCATTGGCTGCTAATTAAATCGAGTAGGTTCTCGGTATAAGTCGATGAATTCACAAAACATCGATGGCACAACCCAGTATAACAAAGTTTATTTCAAGAGCTACGAAGCGGCCGTGACTATATCATATCCTACTTGTATGATTTATGATTATGCACGTATGTGAATAATGTGCTAAGTGCTATATGAAGAACATGAGCCATAATTGTGATAAATGTCATGCTATAACATGAACATGCATTTTTTTAGTAACTTACTAAGTCTTTCGACTTACCCTATTTGTTTGTTTTGTTTTCCTTAGATCCGAGCCGAGGAGACGGTTCACGCTAGATTCGCCTTACCCGTGTTGGTTGTTGTGAGCTCAAGGTTGCTCTTTGGGACTTTTGGTAGTTAGTCTTTTATTTTGGCAAGGACGTTGGGAAGCAAGTCATCTAGACTTGACTTTGGGGATTTTGTTGTTGTAGTAACTTAATGACTTAATACTTAAAATCTTTTGTATGCCGACTTATATGTCGAGCTTGTTTATATGTTAATGGTTCGCTACAGTTTCTTCCGCTAAAGCTCTTTTAAATATTATTGTTGTTGTGTCTCCGGCATGTTGTGGCCGTTGAGGTTTTTATAAGCATGTGTTTAAATTGTAGGAGTAGTTGTTGGGTTCCGGCTGTAACGTCGCCGATGACTTGTTTATTTAAAGTCATTTTCCGGCCAAGTGTAGCCGAGTTGTTAATTGTATGCGATGTTGCGCCACATGAATTTTATAATCCTACTTGCGCATGCTTGTATCTTGCCTATTTGGACGGCACGACTCGGGATCTCGCATTGGGGTCCGGGTCGGGTTGTCACAATCTCCCCCCACTTAAATTTTTGACGCCCTCGTCAAGGCTGAACAATGCCCCGAACGATACCAGATTAAAGAGGTGGTACGTACGGGGATTAAGAGATGTCTCTCACCTCCAGTGATGTAGCATTTTTTTTCCCACTCATCACTTTGTTCCCACAAAAAAAGGATGAAACATAGAAAAACCTTTGGTGTAGTTTAACCTAAATAAAGTAAACATTTTTCGAATCCATTGTGTTTAGACGAGAAATTTTCTAGAATCTATAAATTGAGAGAAGAGGAAGAAAAATTGTTACACATCGTGTTTATACTTTTTTGTTATATTTTTGTTGACGAATAATCTCTAAATTGGAATTGCATATTGATATTTTTGTTGGAGAAACATCTGTAAGTTGATGTCTAAAAATGTCGAATTCATTATATATAAGAATCTATTGATTATACTTTTTTTCTCAATTTCAGGCTTTTATTTTATTTTTTAATGCTTTTCATGTTGGTTTGGTCAGTGCCTCAACTTAATCCAATTATTTTATTCTATATTGAAATGTTTTATTTGATAGTATCAGGGTTTTCCCAGACGAAGATTATGAACTTCTTTCGAATCCAGAAATGTGCAAATGCTTCAACAGTGAAATGTATCTCTCCACAAGGTAAAATTTTTATGAGCACAAAGAATCTTATTTCCAGTTTCATCATAACCTTACGAGCTCTTTGTAAGATGTAATTATCCGCATACAACTACGATGTACTCCTAAACTGGGGTTGGAATTATGATTGATAGTTCTGAATTTTTGTATGTGACAGATTTCAAAAAGGAAAAAAAGTACAAGAACCATTAATTGGTTAACTTAACAATTTTTTAAATCCATGGTATTCAATCGAGATACTTTATGTGACAACCCGACCCAGATTCCGGAACGGAATGCCAAGGTCGCGTCTCAAGGACAAGGCAAGAAGGGGACACGCACTTGTAAATCAGTAGTGTGAGTCAAAAAATAGAGCTATCCAGCTCTAAACATGAATGTACATCCGTACAAAAATACAGGTCAACAAAATTTTTGAAGATTCGGAAGCGTTAAAGAACAAGCCCTTGAGCTAATAAACTTGAAATCAACACTAAATGAAACCAAAAGAGACTATTTTCTCGAGAGGAGAAAGTACAAAACTCACGTGTCGCAACATTGCAGACGCGGAACAAACCATCGGCACTCCAGGTCGGCGTTTCAACAAGGAACTAACCTGATATAACAATTACCCACGGCTAAAGCATACCGGGGTTAACCAACAGTGAAAACAACTAGAATAAAGAAAAGCCCCAAAAGTACTGCATGCCTGGGAGACCACTGAATATAAAACTAAGACTCCAAATAACGACACGACACAATACATCGGCCCAAAGAAGAACCAAATCAGAACCCAAGTGATCTACCCAACTGTAAAGTCTAAATAACTTTACAATACAACGAGCTCACAAGAATAGTAAACTACAATATATAAATCAATGATGCTAGATGAGATAGTAATCCACAAGCTACTACGTCGGGGATGTCGGTTGCTACAAATACGAACACACGATCAAACGAACTAAGCTCGAGCTATCGATTAGCTACGATCTGCTACAATCACGATCTACTCGGCCTCAACGTGGTGAACAGGTCACTGCAACTAGAAAACAAAGTACGGGATGAGTCATAATGACTTAGTACGCTACTACTAAACAATATATCATAATATGAAACATTGTTATAATAACAGTAACATCGTGTTACGACGACGAAACCCGCAAAGACGTGTTGTATACTTTACAAGAAATCTCTCCTTCTCACTTACTAAACTGTCCGAACGAACTAGGGTGGAATTCCCCATTCAACACAATCAAATGAATTAGAAAGTAATTCTCATTAAAGCATTACATGTAAGTATGCATAACTTTATATATACACGTCAAGTCATTCATGAAATTAGCAAGTATAAGCATGTATAGTCACATATATGCATATCAAGTCATAGAATTATCTAGTATAAGTATGTATACCTACAGATATACACACCATGAAATTCAATAACGCGCAATCAAGATAAACATGGTCACTTTCGATCCCATGTCTCAATTAACACTTTATTGTCACATAAGTGCTTGAAATAAATCACATAACATGAGGATATATTATAGAGCCGTTGCCGCAACGTAGGTCTTGAAATGAAAACGGTTATCACGAGTGCGAGTTGTCGGATGCACGTGAGTGATACATCGACCAAGAACACGATAGTATTATTCCAAGCGCCCTAATGGTTACGACAAGGTACTCTTCTCCACTGTGATCAAATAGTGGAGGGTGGGTGCATGATGATGGGTTGGTGACCCTTCACTACCACGAATCTCACAATTCGTGACGGCGATGCATCGTTACCATCGACACAAGACAAGTATGCCAGCTGGACTAATGGAATGACAAGTAGATGTTTACTTGACACTAAAATCAAGTAGAGAACGAGCTTGACAAGAGAAAACTCGTCCATGTCAAGTAGATGTTTACTCATATAGAATCAAGTAGGAAGCGAGCTCGACAAGAGCGAACTCGTTCAAGACAAGTAGACATGTTATTCACGACATGTTCACGATTAATCATATAGATTACAAAAGGAGCTCGATTGAGTCTCAAGTATAAGTGTCAAGCTATCTACTCAATTCTATTCAAGTTCCAAAAGCTAGTAATCTAGCCCAATGGATTTCTATGTGCCAAAGGATCTCACCACGATCCTAGTAAGGTCCAATCGTTCCTTAAGATCGACTGAGTTGAGTCTTTACTACAATTCCAACCAAATAGGGTATAAATGCTATATGCATTTCTAGCCCTTCTATGTTCTTGTTTAAGGCATAGCTAGGTTCTCGTTCCATTTAGAAACCCTAGTTCACGTATCAATAAGTCAAGTACGAGTTGGTAGCCTAAGTTGATTTCAAGTTCGCAGTTCCACTTGTTAATGGAATACAATTTAAATACAAGTCAGGAAATCAACACCAATAAAATCATCAAGTAATCAAAGGAAATATATGCTTCATGAGTCATATTCTTAAACGCATATTAGATAAAAATCTCAACAAATGTAGGAATTATGCATTTAGTCATAATCTAAATCAATCATAGAATTCATATTCTAGTGTACAACCAAGCTAAGTTATTTACTTAACCATTAATCCATTATATATTGACCAAGACTACTTTGTTAGTCTACGGTAGTTAATCAACAATGTTACACACATTACAATATTTCTAGAATGATAAATCATTCTATAGTCTCAACTCATTGAAGTTCATGTTAATTCATAAACCCCTCCCATCATATTCACGAGAATGGGGTCGCACATTAGATACAATCCACTATGCTCTAAGAGCATCTAAAGGGTCTCCACTTCGAGATTAAGTATACGCTCTACAATATCCATGAATGGTAATCCATTCTTCAAACCAAATCAATCCTTCTCTACTCGTTGTTCATGCACCGAAAGATACCCATTCTAACCATTGGAATTACAACTTAGTAATAACTCATTCTGCATAGCCATTTTGTAAAATTGACCAATAACTCATCATAACTCTTAATTTCATGAATCTTATATATTCTGAAACTAGGCTCTTCAAACTATAACTTAACCTTTTAAAACACTCAATTCAGACTTGTATTCATCAAGTCATGGTCACTTCAAGTTCAAGTCTAAAATCTGATTTCCTGCTATTACACATTCTGCCCAGTCAACTTTTAAATTCAACCATTAATTCCTCACAACTCCAAATTTCATGAATTTTATATATTCAGAAACTAAATTCTTGAAACTATAAATTAGAACTTTATAGAACTCTATTTGGACTTTTATTCATCTAAATACAGCCCCTCCAAGTTCATGTCAGAAATCTGTTTTTCTGTTGTGGCCTGTACTGCATGTCTATCATACAAATTTCACCAAAAAATCTTCATTTATCCAAATGAGACATATTTTACATTTCCACAAACTAGACTCATTGATCTAGAGTTTAACATTTTAAAACACTCCAATTGAATTTTTATTAATCGATTTATGATCACATTGAGATGATGTTAATAACCAATTTTCCCATGTTCAGACTCACTGTCGCAGCCATGGTTCGTGATTTATAAAAAAAATACTTCCCGAACTCGAATATTCATGAAAATTTACAGAAAATTTTGTAACATACAAATTTACAACATATAATATTTTTAGGAAGTTCTATTTAGTAGATTAGTACCAGTATTTTTCCGAATTTGGCTTAAACCTGAGAATTTTCTGATTTTGAATATCATGTTCCTAACACCCCCATTCCAACCAAATTTCCTTCCACATCAATTCCATAAACCCAACAATAACCATTTGAATTCAAACCCATATATTAAGTAATCAAAACCCCAAGGAAACACATTACATAGATATGTAATAACACAATAAATCAAGAGAATCAAGTCTCTAACAACCTAGCATTCATTTGAGTTAGAAAGAGGGAGTAAGGGTTTTAGTCACGTACCAAAATCGGAATTTAAAAAACCTATAGAAACTAAAAATGGATAGTGGGGAAACGATCTTCTCGTCGAGAGCTTTCCAACGGTGGTCTCGGCTCGTCGATTGGTTGGACGGAGCTCCGGGAATCGCCGGAAGACACACAAACACCAAGAACACACACTGGTTCACTCTCTCTATCGGTGAACCGATGAAGATGAAGATGAAGATGGAGATGATGACTGAAATGGAGGAAGGTTCAGGTCTCAAATACCTCAAATGGAGTCCATAAGGGAGGAAAGAGGCCGGAATAATCGATCAAGGCTCAAACTATGGCGGACGCACCACCCGTATTCATGGTTCCCTCTCCTCTTGTATCTCTCTGCTATGTTACACGGCTGAATGAATGAAATAAAAGAGGAGTAGAAGTCTTCATGCCAAGGAAATCTCCAACAAGGCAACTCGAAACGATGAGTCACTAACTCTCTCGCTCACACGGTCACCGATGGAGCGATTACTACCAATTTTGTTTTGTATGGCGGCTAGGCTAGAAAACTTAGTGAGATATAAACCTTAATCATCTCTCCACAAATTTGCCCATTTAATAATATATATATATATATATATATATATATATATATATATATATATATATATATATATATATATGCCAACTATACATAAAGAAGTCATTAAAATGTATCTTACTCAAACATTAAAAAGTGGATGATATACTTCATGAAACTATTATGATAAATAAGTCAACACTTTATAATTTGTTCAAATCATAATAAAAGTACTGTTAAATTCATTTATTATTATTTTTTAATCAAAGTAGATAAAATATTGGGGTTTTACACTTTCTCAGATCAACAATCTGTAAAATGAGTGAAGTGAAAGAAGAATTACATGTGGCAAGCGTTAGAAAATTTCATATTGTTACACGGGAAACTTTCTAGAATCTATAAATTGAGAGAAGAGGAAGAAAAATTGTTACACATCGTGTTTATACTCTTTTGTTATATTTTTGTTGAAGAATAATCTCTAAATTGGAATTGCATATTGATATTTTTGTTGGAGAAACATATCTAAGTTGATGTCTATAAATGTCGAATGCGTTATATATAAGAATCTATTGATTATACTTTTTTCTAAATTTCAGGCTTTTATTTTATTTCTTAAAACTACTCATGTTGGTTTGGTCAGTGCCTCAACTTAATCTAATAATTTTATTCTATTTTGATATGTTTTATTTGACAATATCAGGGTTTTCCCAGACAAAAATTCTGAACTTCTTTCGAATCCATAAATTCGCAAATGCTTCAACGGTGAAATGTATCTCTCCACAAGGTAAAATTTTTATGAGCACAAAGAATGCTATTTCCAGTTTCATCATAACCTTACGAGCTCTTTATAAGATGTAATTATCCGCATACAACAACGATGTACTCCTAAAATGGGGTTGGAATTATGATTGATTGTTCTGAATTTTTGTATGTGCAAAAATTCCAAAAAGGACAAAAAGTACAGGAACCATTAATTGGTTAACTTAACAATTTTTAAATCCATGGTATTCAATCGAGATACTTTCTCAGCTCAACAATATGTAAAATGAGTGAAGAGAAAGAAAAATTACATGTGGCAAGTGTTAGAATAGTACATGGAAAAACAATAATCAAAACAAATTACAGAATTGAAGACAATAGGAATAGTTACTGCTCTATATTTGAAGTCTGCAGGTGGACTTCATGTCTGCTGATGGACTTCAAGTCTGCAGGTGAACTTCAGGTCTACTGGTGGACTTCAAGTTTGGTGGACTTCAAGTCTGCTGGTGGGCTCAAGTATGCTGGTGCTTCACACAATGTCTGCTGTTATAGAGCTGTGATCAACCTTCAAGTCCAAGGCCTGTGTCGCACACAGTTTCCTTAAAACAGATTCGTCCCTTCCCGTCTATGCTTGGAAGCTTTAATGGACGTCTATCTCCCACGATACAGTGGAGACACCGGAGAAACCATCAGCACTAAGGATTCTGGCGAACTGAATTTGTGTCTGACTCTATCACCAATAAGTAAATAGAAGGCCAAAGGAATACGCTCAACGATTTGCAGAATGCAGAGGAGAAACGGAGATTATTCTTGATTGTGTTCTGTAATTGTGGAAATAATCTCCTTATATAGGAGAAAATTGAGACTAATTAAGGACCACATTGATGATGAAATAAATCCATCATCAATAGGTAAATAAAATCTCTCATTAAAGTTGGTAATAACCGCCCATAAAGTCTGTTATAAATGTTGGAGTTACAAAAACCAAAAGAATAATTAACAAAACATGGGTTGGTCTAAACAGGAAAATTTGGTCCAACATTCGTGTGTGTAGGACATGCTCGCACATGAAACTGGACCATGATTTGCACCCCCCCTTGCTCAGGCATGTGCGAGAGAGAGCATATATTCTATACAAGCTTACCCTTATCACATAAGGTACTTATATATAAACCACTCAAGTTTTTGTTAATCTTCCAATGTGAGATAAACCAACTTCCAACAACCATACTTTAATCAATCGTAACTTATTCATCCAACCACCAAATTGGACAAATAAATATATGATTTCGAAGTTCTCACGGAGTATAACACGATTTCACAATTACCCTTGTCATTACACAAATGACACATGAAGAAATCCGTGCCAAAATAATACACAATTTCATTCTTTAAACACAATTTTTCCAACAATCCCCCAAAAGAAAGAAATTGACGAATATGGTGATAAAGTCCAGCAATCGAAACCTGCATAGGATAGGTAGATGTTACCCTTTGAACCTTCCCTCGAAAAAGCATATTTACTTTACTAGCTGATCAGTAGACATGATGTTTTTGAACCGTTCCGCCGTTAGTGTAAACGGTCATATACTTTATACAAGAATCTTCCTAACACAATTAAGTTCTCATAGCTATGTTCATTCATGGCCATGAACATACACATGGTTCTGTGAGAGGTCTAAGAATTGAGCCTCACACAATTCTCCTCGAAGCAGCCCCACTTCTCTCTCACATAGGTGATTCTTACTTAGGAATCATTAAAAGCCATATGCTTATCCTCTTACACACGAGCATCACTATTACAAGGGATGAACCCCACAGTGAATCTAAGAGTCTTTTTACAGTTAGGTTGTCCCTTTGAACCAAGATCTTTGGATCTCCAGTCAACAAGGTTGGGTTTCCATTGTATCAACTCATATCAAGAGGCTTAAGTCCCATTCCTTTGGAAGACTTATCAACTAACTCTCTATTTAACCCTTTGGTTAATGTATCTACTAAATTCTTCTTTAACTTCACATAGTCAATAGAGATAGTTACAGTTGAGAGTAGTTGTCTAATGGTATTATGTCTACGACGTATATGTATAGACTTACCATTGTACATATTACTCTGTGCCCTACCAATTACCGGTTGACTATCGCAATGTATGCAAATTGCAGGCACAGGTCTTGTCCATCTAGGAATATCATCTAAGAATTTACGTAGCCATTCAGCCTCTTCACCACTTTTGTCTAGAGCTATAAACTCAGACTCCATCGTAGATCTAGCTATGACAGTCTTCTTAGAAGATTTCCATGATATGGTTGCACCTGCCAAAGTGAATACAAATCCACTTGTAGATCTTGAGTCTTTAATATCTGAGATCGAATTTGCATCACAGTATCTTTCGATCACTACTGGATATCTTGTATAGTACAGTCCATAATCACGAGTATATCTCAAGTACCTTAGTACTCTGACTATTGCTTTCCAGTGATCAGTCCCAGGATTACTCGTGTATTTGCTCAATTTACTCACTACATAGGCAATGTCTGGCCTTGTACAACTCATTAAGTACATCAGACTTCCTATGATTCTTGAGTATTCTACCTGAAAGATAGTCTCACCTCTATTCTTTGATAGATGTAGACTAGTGTCAATAGGAGTTCTAGCTATTGCAATGTCATCCTTGCTAAACTTCTCAAGAATTTTATCCACATAGTGTGACTGACTTAAAGTTAGTCCACTTAAAATTCTAGAAATTTTAACACCAAGGATTACATCAGCTAACTCCATATGTTTCATGTCAAATTAAGAGTTTAACATGTCTTTTGTAGATTTAATCATATTCTCATTGCTTCCAATGATAAGCATGTCGTCTACGTAAAGATATAAAATGACATAGCCATTTTCAGTGTCCTTTACATAAACACATTTATCACACTAATTGATCTTAAATCCACAACCCAACATGGCATTATCAAATTTCTCATGTCATTGTTTTGGTGCTTGTTTTAAGCCATACAAAGATTTAACCAACTTACACACTTTGTTTTCTTGCCCTAGAGCAGAAAACTCTTCTGGTTGTTCCATGTAAATCTTCTCTTCTAAATCATCATTTAGAAAAGCAGTCTTTACATCCATTTGATGTACTTCAAGATTCCGCAATGCGGCAATTGCAAGTACTATCCTTATTGATATTATTCTCGTAAATTGAGAATACATACCAAAGTAATCAAGACCTTCACGTTGCCTGTAACCTTTTATTACAAATCTGACCTTATACTTATCAATTGATCCATCTGCTTTCATCTTCCTTTTGAAAATCCACTTATAACCTAGTGGTTTACTTCCCGGAGGAAGATCCACTAATTCCCAAGTGTGATTTTGAAGGATAGAATCAATTTCACCCTTGATAGCCTCTTTCCAGAGAGGTCCTTCAAAAGAACTCACAGCTTTTTTATAGATGTGAAGTTCATTTTCCAGCATGTAGGTTAGAAAATCCAGACCAAAGGATTTTTCTACCTCCTCCCGCGGTGTAGCACTTTGGCCCACACATCACTCTATTTCAACAATTACAACCAGGACCCACTTTGATACCATTAATAACGTCTTGGACCCAAGAGCCTGGTATGCTACATGTTTGTGTGGCCTAGTAAGCACCTAGCACTTTTTATCACCCAAGCCTATCACGAGCCGACCCAAAAATCCGTAAATAATGTCGGTGTCCATTGGTACTGTGTGGCCACTTTATAAACTAGTCATAAGTTTTACATCGACCCCATGTGGGATGAGAGTATTACACATAAAATTAGAGTTCTTAGGATGCAGTTTACCAAACTAACAATCTGATGATTCATTATTATTTTATAGTCTGAAAAGGGCAATTGGATATTTGTTAAAAAAAGATGTGGGAAAGAGAAACAAACGAGGGAGGGGAAGGAAAGAAAAATAGGGTTAGATGACGAGTTTCCCTCTGGCCTCTACAAAATATCATGTGTGGAGAATGTGATCATAGTTAACTACGTACTAAAATTGGATGGAAGAATCCTAATGTGTTTAATCTCACTAGTACAAAGATTTCAATTTTTCGAATTTATTGTACATGGACAAATTCCAAAAAAAGGACGAAACATAGAAAAACCTTTGGTGTAGTTTATGGTAAATAAAGTAAACATTTTTCGAATCGATTGTGCTTAGACGAGAAACTTTCTAGAATCTGCAAATTGAGAGAAGAAGAAAAATTATTTCACATCTTGTTTATACTTTATAGAATCTTGGGGTATAATGGTATCTTCAAGCAGTCAAATCCTGACAGAAGGGGTGTGGGAGAGACGGTGGGAAAACCAGAGGGGCTGGAAGTGAAACTGCACCCATTGCAACGTCAAGATAAATTGTTGACAGATGGCGGGGCGGGAAATCTGAAAAAGGAACACCTTTGCAAATGGCTTTTTAGAAATGTTTGAGACAACGCAGTAGGCTTTCGCATAGTCGCCTCCTACACTCTCTCCCTCCCTCTCTCTCTCTCTCTCTCCTGCGGCTGCCTACTCTACTCAGCAGGTCTCTCTCCCTCTCTACCCCAAACCCTTACTTTAGTAACCAAAGTAATTGCTGATTTATCCTTTTTAATTTAATTAAGCCTGATATGATTGATTGTTCTGAATTTTGCGAAATCCGAGATCAAATTAGAATTTGCTCATTAGTTATTTATCCTTTTTAATTCGAATTTTGTTGATTCATATGTATAATCTTAATTAAGCTGATCAAATGATATATTATGCACATGTATGTGCTGATCTTGGTCCTTATTTGATGCAATTTGGATCATTTAATCCACTGCTCTACCTTCCTTTCTAACTGTGATTCGTATTTCTTTACTTGAAACGTAATGGTGGAATTTAGCTAATTTTATAATTCGTTGTTGTATTCGTGCAGCATCTCTGCACAGCTAAATAAGAGATCCTTAACATTACTACTTATCGGTAAAGAACTCTCGCTTCCCCCCCCCCTTTTGTTTTTCTTTCTTGCCATTTGTTGCATTGGACAAAACCCTAGAATCACTGTGACAGAAGTTCATGTACATGCAAATTGATATTTTGTTTATGTTTGAGATTTGATCTGTTTGACAAATATATTTTTCCATCTGAAGTTTAAATAGGATTTCTATATTCCCATGGTATAATTAGCGTCGTATGACAGTTGGATCACGACAAGAGATAAGATTCATAAATTAAATTACACGTACATTCAATTTAATTTATATTTAAATATGTATTAGCGACATATTTCTTTTATTTCGAGTTGCATGAGCGTTCAATATCTCCTATTCGAATTTTTATAATTTTCGTATTTGGTTAGCAGATTAGAATCATAGTACTAAAACTCCACGAATCGTGAAAAATATTTCGTTAAAGTTGAAATATGACCGGACATATTCTCATGCATGTATATTTAATGACCTATAGTTGAATGACGACAGGGAATAAGACCGTTAAAGTAAAAAACACGTAGACTTGCTTCTAAAAGATGTTCAAATATGGAATGACGACCAATTTCCTTGGGTATGGAGTTTGCATTACAAATTTTCCGCCTCTTATCTAACAAGCGATGTAACATAGTTATAAGCTTGGAATATTGTTTGACTGATTCTTAATTCCTTGTCTTTCCTTCATTATTATTATTATTATTTTTTTTTGCAGCTTCTTAACAACTTGTCCTGAGATTTCAATTAGAGGGTTTTGCCTAACCCTTTTTACGGGGGAAATGTAACATTGTACAAAATCAGAGCTTTTGAGCATTTTTTGGAACACTTACTTTCGTAGCTTCTTTCTCAAAATGCATTTATGCGAAAAATAATGCATTTCAAGAGAATTGGGCAAACCTAATGAGCTACATACGTTTGTAAAAAGCTCCCAAAGTAACTCTCTTTCCACCTCTTGATTTATATAGTACTGTCCATGAGAAGAAACATCTAGCAGCATTTGATCCACATCTAAATCTCATTTCTTGCTTGTCAGAAATCGTTCTTACTTTCAGCTTATGAAGACCAACCTTTTTTAGATTTGAAGTTGTATAAGTTTGACATCTCTTCTTGTTCATTCCCCCGTAGAGATAATCACTTTTTAGTGTGCTAGTGACAAGTAGTAGTATTTACTAGATATAGTAAAATAATCCTTTCTAATATTGCATAGCTTTGGCTTACAAATTACATGACACAATATAATCCAGATGAACATTTCTAATTATTTTTGTCATTTTGAACTAAAATGTTCACTTGCAGACATCATGAAGCAAGGTACTCCAACAAGATTTGAAGACCTACCATATGACATTCTGAAGCATATAATGCTTCTCTTGGCCATGTCCGAGGATGGTCCAAAGAATATAGCAACAGTTACTTCCTTGTAAGAACCTCTGCTAAGAAATTAATTTTTTTATTTTTATTTTTGTCGTTACATGCTAGCTATAAGGATCACCCGTAATTGGAATATCAATATATTTATTGAAGCGGAAGCTAAATAGCATTATGCTTACCATAGTCTCATGATCAATTTGTTATTTAAGTGATATTTGAATGACTTTGTTTCTTGACATTTTTCACCCTTCAAACATAACAAAGCAACACATCTCCAGGTGTGTCAATGAAAAGCCATTTATATATAAGTGCTGAGAGTATATATATAGTTGATTTATATGTTAGGTACCAATTTGGTAGTGATTAGTGACATTTCAAACAAATAAACTTATATGGTTTTAATCTCCTCAGCGGCTAATACATCTGATATTCTGGAACCATGCTGCTTGGGGTGTTTAATTTTCAATGTATTAAGCTGATCAGACTTTTGAACAAACATATATGATATTTTATCACATGCCGTATTCAAACAACTGAAGCTCTAGTAAGAAAACACATTCATTTAGTATGTTTTCACTTCATAAGATACTTGGGGCTCTATAATTGTAAATCTCCTCTGGTTTATTTCTCTTTCCTGTGGTTCCGGGTTGATATGAATCCTACATATCAAATAGTATTTTACAAGGGTAATTTTTCATTATGCTTGTCAGTTTGATATATGTGGACACAATATCATTCTTGTTTGGCTTCATTCAGAGTGTGTGTGTGTGTGTGTGTGTGTGTGTGTGTTTGCGCTACATTACTCATCATTATTTTATCAATTCTTTGCATTTCAGAAGCAAATGTTTAAACGAATTTGGCAACGATGAGGATATTCTCAAATCTCTTGACTTTGAGAATAATTGGGATCTTTGCCTCCATCCGTCATTTTGGAATATAACAGGCCTCTATGCCAAATCTTTCAAAGTTGCAGAATTTGTTAACAATCAGATCTTTTGTGGGACTACTAAAGATGTAATTTTTATTTCTTTTCATTATTAGATGAGTATAGATTTTCATTGCAAATCCAATGTAATTAGTGTTAAATTTAGTATAAATTGACGACAGAAAAAGAGAAAGAAAGAGATATTTGGGGAGTCTTTAAATTGACTTGTCTAGCTATCATGGGCAGGTCATCCAAGAATCCATAAATTACGCAGTGGAAAAATCTGTCGATGTTGCAACAAAATCCCAGGTAAAATTATTTATTCATTCATTTTCATCTAATTGAAACTTGGGTTACTATAAGTTTGGTGCCTCTTTCTCTCTTTCCTTTTTTTTGTTGTTGTTGCTAATGGGGTAATGGGGACACACATGTAGGTATATTCAGAAGTTATCACCAGGGCAAACAGTCGTCCCCATACAAGGTTGATGAGTAGGCTCGACACAGAATATAGAGAGGTATTCTAATTAGATTTTTTTTAACGAAATATTTTAATTTCTTATCAATTGTGACGGTCGATGTTGTGGCTAACTAAAATTTTTACGCAGTGTTTGGGGAGAGTCGGATAGAGCTCTTTGTAGCTATTCAACGGACTAAACTCCTGATCTACATCTTTTCCCCTCCTAGTGGATGTGCATGCAGGTGGTTGAATTCATTTCCTTGAATAAAAGTCTGACCAATGAATTTTGTCATTTGTTTGTAATGTAAAATTCTAATTAGCTCCGAAATTTTCTCGAGAGAAGATAGTGTATAAAAAATTCTGACCGAGGATATTGCTTTGTTCATGTTGTTGTAAAATACATATAAGATAGGGTTTCCAAGTGAGTTTCTCTAGCCAACACCTAGATTTTATGTTATCATAATCAAACTTATCAAATCCAGCATAGTATTAATTAGTAGTCCAAATGTGCGTAAATGATGTTTCATGCCAAATACTAAGAAGTTGATCAAAAGTTCTACATAAGTATGAGAAATTTTTTCGGTTTTTCCTAGTACAAGCAACCTAATAGAAATCGTTAGCATTTCAAATGAGTCATTACAATGGATAATAGAAGCCATGGAGTATTACATAAACAAAGGTTATAGGTTTTGTTGGAGTAAAGATCAATGTTCAGAAAAATCGGTTTCAAATTGATACTTGCAACGGATTATGTCCGTAACAGTGTGCTTCGCAATAAGCCTCATCGCAAAACTATGTGACTAATTTCTTGTGGTTGCAAAAACCTTGCAACGAAAAAAAGTAGTTGAAGTTTCAGTTGCAATGTGCTTCCTAGCACATTTTTAACTTTCGTTGCAAACAACAACTGATTTATGTTTGTTTCTATTTTACAACCGATTTATCTGTTTCAAATTTGTTACACATAGAACGAAACTAGCAACTGAATTTTTCAGTTTCAAGTATGCAACATATTTTACAACCGATTTTTTTGTTTCAAATTTGTTACACATAGAACTAAACTAGCAACTGAATTTTTCAGTTTCAAGTATGCAACTAAATTTTTGGGTTGCAAAAGTCTGTTGTTGGTTTGTAGCTAAATTTTTTAAAACAAGAAAAAATTTGCAACGAAAAAATCTGTTGCGGAAAATTATTTTCTAAACATAAAATATTACTAGTAGTATGCCTATAAATATTTCTCAATTGTACCAAATTAATCATTTCACTTAAAATATCTTAAATCAAACAATTAAAGTCAACAAAACTTCACACATTACATTGAAAATGAATTGACAAACTGTCATACTAAAATGTCGTAATGTTAAACTATATAGAATTGTCAAGTTGTCATACTTTAAACTTCATAAAAGCTCGTGGACGATGCTTGGAGCCTCTAAGTCCTCAAATTGAGCATCTCTTGGAATTGTAACCGGAAATCATTTTTCATTTTCTCAAATTTAGCCTCATATGTGGATTGTAATTGTGCCGTGACTTCATCCCTCATTTTCTCAACTCTTTCAGTTAACTTATCTTTAAACTCTTGTGTATGTGTGAAATCTCCATTTGAACGTGTAGATGAGAAAATCGTGTTGCTACTCAAGATCTTCGATGCGGGAACCAATGAACCAAAGTCGTGCAAACGATTCTTTACAACACCACCAGATACATCCATCCAAGCTATGGAATCAAAACCATCACTTTTCTTTCGAGCAGTATAATATCCTCCTAAAATGTAAAAAAAATGAATATTATAAGTAACTTTATATTTGCATTTTATAAATAATAAAAAGAGCATTGAGATCAAAGATACATCTTTCAATAGCGATAGAGTATAATTGAATGTTTAGAGTGAACTAATAAAAATAATAAAACATTTAGTAGTGAATGATTTCGGGAAGCTCCCCTAACAGGGAAAGATGTTAAACAAACTTAAGTCACAACTCTAAATCTAGACTTTATTCTATGGAGTTTTCTTGTTTCTGCACTAGCAACATCTTCTTTTGAACCCGGAAATGAGCAAAAGGGAGTTCTTGGTTCTGCTGGTATAGTCTCTCACTTAGGAGAGTTAGGGTGGGGACTCTTCCTTGTTTCAGTCTTTTTTTTCCAAAGAGCATTTCTAGTTGCACATTCTAGTTCCAGCCAGGTTCTTTCCCTTGATAGTTCGCACTTACATGTATTGTTTTCCTATGCTACCTTCTGAATCTTCAACAAGAAAATAACATGTTGATGATCCACTTTCGTATTGTATTCCTCAAATAGTGAACATCTTTCTTAGCGAGCTTCCTTAGCTGCCTAGTAGTTCTTCTTATACTGAAAGCAATCAAATTCTTTTTGCAAAAGAGTTTCTGCCCTTAGAGTGTATGTCTTCTATCTCTTCCCTTTCTAGTTTTGCTTTCTCCCTAGCTCTTCTGATTGAGAATAGGCTTCTAGGTGTGAGTTCTATTCATGTCTTTATTCTATCTCTTCTTATTCTAGCTTGCAAAATTTCCTATTACATGTTCATAGTCTTCCCGGCACTTCCACCTCATTCTTAGAAGACTAGCCCCATTCGTAAGTACGTAGTTCTGATGGATAAGAGGATCGAAAAAGACTTCTTATGACTTGACTGACGGATGCTTAGTAGTGGCACACAAAATTTCTCCTTCTAAGTTTTGGTTTTTCAAAGAAGTTTGGGATCTGAAAATTTTGTGGGGGCTGATTTGGTTTAGTAAAAGTACCTTCACCTTCTTTAACAAACATCTTTGGGAGAAATCCAAGCCCAGACTTTAACATAACATCCACTTTGTGTTGGCTTGAATTCCATTTTTTCCAGGTTTCATTGGCTTTGATGAGTTCTTCTTTCAGATCTTTAATCTCCACGTCCTTCTTGGCCAACAAACATTCCAGCCTTGTGATACACTCCTTCTGATCTTCATTTACCTTTTTTAGTGTATCATTTGTCTTTCCAAGCAATGTAACATGATGAGCCCTTTTATGCAAATCCTTGTACAACTCTTTGTAAGCTTCCAGCAGGTCTGATTTAGATTATCCACCATCTTTTGTGACAGAGGAGTTAAAATAGCAAAAATCATTCCATCTTATGTCCAATGTAGATTCTGATGTAGTTTCTGAAGAAGCTACATTCGGAGGTACATTGACCAAAGGACCTGCACAATCAGATTCAGAGTCGTATACAAGCGGTGAGAGCGATGAGATCTCCTGGATCTTCATCATCACTATCACTCAAAGTTGCAGAAAAATTCAAACCCTTCTTTCTCAAAGTATTAGCACATTGATTAGCATAATGCCCAAACCCTTGACATGCCCTACATTGAATAGAATCAATATTTGTACTGCTAGATGTAGGCTATTTAGCAAAAGGATTGGTAAAAGATTTTTCAGGGGTTTGAAAAGAACTTTCTTTGGGAGAAAACTTGCTAGGCTCAGTTTTGAAAACAGTTTTGGTGATAGAAGATGAAGATCTGTTTTGTCCCTTTCCTTTCAAAATATTATTAAACTTTGTTGTTAAAAGATCCATTGAGTCTTCACCAAAATCAGATTCCTCAACCTCCTTATGCAATTCAATCAATTCAGAAGAGATATCAACAACAGAAGGAAAAACAATACTTTCCACATAAGGAGTAGAAGATGATGCACCTTTGCCTTTGTTTTTAATTTGCTCATTGAGGTTTAGTTCAAAATTTTGAAGAATACCAGCTAGTCTTTCAAAACCAATATTATCAATGTCATGAACTTCCTCAATTGCACAAATTTTGGCATTAAATCTTTCAGGCAAAGTGTGCATCGTCTTGCTAACAAGATGATTATTGGTGATAGGATCGCCTAAAGCAAGAGCAGTATTATATATATCAAGTAATCTAGCATAGAAAGACATAATATCTTCATCTTCATTTATTCTAGTGTTCTCAAATTGAGTAGTAAGCATTCTAAGTTTTGAAGCACGAACACTAGTAGCACCTTCACATAAGGTTTGAAGGGCATCCCAAACATCCTTGGCAGAGTCATAATTTGCAATAACTCTGAAGGTGTTGGCATCTAAGGACTTGTATATGGCTGTAAGAGCCTTAGAATTAAATGAAGCAATGGTTCTATCTTGAGTGGTCCAATTTGCCTCACTAGTGATTTTAACATCACAATCATTATCACTAGTCTTAGGAGGAGTCCAACCATTCAGAACAGCAAGTCACGCTCTCTCATCAATTGATTTGATGAAGATACGCATCTTGACTTTCCAAATTGAATAATTAACATTAGTCAAGGTAGGAGGATGAACAACATTCTCATATTGAGAATCCATCATGGCTACAACCAGAATCAACTCTTAGTGTCGTCAAGAGAAGGCTCTGATACCAATTGTAAGAACAATAGTAGCTAGGATTCACAAAATTGTCAATGCAGTTCCCAATGTAGCTTGTGCAGAAGCTACAATGGAAGGTGCATTGGTCAGAAAAATTAAAAAACAGCGGAAGACTTTAATTATAAAGTAGGAATTAAGCACAAAGGATTACAAAACAATCTACAAGCCTCTGCTTGTAGATCTAGCCTTATGGCCAAAAAGATTTCACTAAATAATATGATTTGTTTTACAAAAATTATGTGAAATCACCAAAACAAACACTCTCACAAGACAACAAGTCTTGGAGAGCAAAAAACCCATAGACAAACAGGTGGAGAAAACGTGGGTATAAAAAATCAACTTCCTAGAAGCCCTAGGATGACAAACTGTTCCAGCAATCTCAATGTAGTTCCTGATGTAGCTTCTATAGTTGCTGCATCAGAAGCTGCATTCAGAATCAGCACCAAAATTGGAACTCTGAACTTCTGAAACTCTAAATATTTTGCTCTCAGCTCTCTCTCTATATATGCACGTACATCACAACCTCTGCCCATGTCCTCTATTTATATTGTGAAGGAGACCTACACGAAAAGAAGGAAACAAACTCCAATATGGAAAAGGATTAGGAGATAGAATTGATAATCAAATAAGCTTCCTAAATTCACTAGATTTCATTACCAAATAAACCAAGGACTCTTAGTTACATTTTTAAGGAGAAAATATTGGAAAGAATATTACCAAGATATTGTTTCCATAAATACTCCTAAACTTTAGGACTAAGAAAACCAAAAATCTTTATGACTATTTTGTTTCCAAAAAATGCATCTAAAGATTTTGTTTCCAAATATCCACCAAAACTTTAGGACCAAGAAAGTTGAGAACAAGACCAAAATAGGTCATGCCTATTTTGCCCTTACAAGGGACAAAGGAATAGAGACTGAATCAGGATTGCAAAGAGTCGGCTCCTTCAATCCAAAAGATTTAAGGATTCACTTAAAATTAGGATTTAATTTATAGCTTTAGTTAAAGTTGTAATCCCTTAAGGAGTAGGATTTACTTTATTGTTTCCATAAAGGATTAAGGTGTTGAATTTTGAGAAAACGTAATAGAAAAGAATGAAGAAATTTGTTCAACTATCCTATGTTATTTTCTTAGCGGCTAGAAAGTAATTCACAAGGGATTTTTACATTAGGTTAGTGAAGTCTAACCGGTAAACCATCCATCTCTACCCATTCAGCGTTTATCTTTTTCTCTTCGTTGTGTTTCGGTTTGTTTGGGGCTTTTAGCTCCAATTATGAACAGGCTGTTTGATTTGAAGGAGCTCACGGCCATCTTGCTTGTTGGCTATGTTTTCACGTATCAAGTGGTATAAGAGCTAGCTTTTCGTGAATCCGTATTCATGAAACAATCATGGAGAACAAAGGAGATGGAGAACAACCACAAGAGTGCAACTACGAGCCAACAAACAACCTACGGAGGGATTGAGAATTCCGAGAGTTACAACGAATGGTGGAAGCTCTTCGATTAAGGATGCAAGCAATACAGGAAATTCGGGTAAATCCACCATCCGATGATGAAGAAGAGGAAGGATCTAGGGTTCGGCCTAGAAGGGAGAAGGATGACGATGATCAAGGTTTGAAGCTCGATGTTCCAGAATTCGAAGGCTCCATGGATCCAAAAAGTATCTCGAATGGGTTCGAAGGGCAACAAGAGTTTACGAGTACAAGGAGTATAGTGATCGTAAGAAGTTCAAGGTATCCGTTCTTAAACTCACTAAGTATGCATCAATATGGTATGATAACTTGAAGGCTCAGAGGAGGCGTGAAGGGAAGGAAAATATTGAATCTTGGAACAAGTTTAACAAATATTTGGATCGTAGGTTTCTGCTGAGCGCTTATCTCCAAGATAATTTTACTCTACTTCATCTTCTTAAGTAAGGGGAATTGTCCGTAGGAGAATACATTGTGGAGTTTGAAAAACTTTCCATTGTTTGTGGTATGCAAGAAAGGGTGGAACAAAAGATAGCTAGGTTTGTGAGTGGACTTGAACCCGAGGTTGCTAACATGGTTGATCTCCACCCGTGTTTCACCTACGAGGAGATGAGTAAGTTGGCTATCAAGTGTAAGAGACAATTAAAAAATAGAGTAGCTAGGGTTACGGTTTCCAAGGGAGGGATGAATTTCAAGACTACTCCTATTTCTTCAAATCCTAAAGTTGAAGAACGGGTGGACAAGAGTGACAAATCAGTGGTAGAAGAAAAAGTGGAGGGAAAGAGACCCATGAGGGGTAGCAATTCCATGAAGTGTTTCAAGTGTCAAGGCTATGGACACTACCAGTCAGAATGTTCTACGAAGAGGGTGTTATCCTTGCACGAGATTAAAGAGATAGAGGTTGATCTTGCATCGCAAGATAATGAGGTTGGGAAAGGGAAGGAACACGTGGAAGTGTGTGAAGAAATGCATGGCAGCGCGTTAGTATTGAGCAGATTTTTGCATGCAAATCCTATTGTTCCAGATGAGGGGGCTAGAGAACAGATTTTTCATGTAAAATGTCTTGTCCAAGGAAAGGTGTGTGATTTGGTTGTGGATGGTGGAAGTTGTACGAACACTGTTTCAACCGTTCTCATCGACAAACTCAAGGTACCTACTTTGATTCACCCCCGTCCTTATGAATTGCATTGGCTCAATAATAGTTCCGAAGTTAAGGTAGACAAGCAAGCTTTGATGTGGTACCAATGGATGTATGTCATATCTTATTGGGATGTCCGTGGCAATTTTGATAGTCACATAATGCATGATGGGAGGGAAAACACATACACTCTCACAAAGGATGGAAGAAAGTTCAAAATCAAGCCATCAACTTCGACACAAAAGGAAAAACCCAAGGTAACAATTTGTTTGCAACAAAAGGGGACAAGTACACAAGTTAAGGCTGCATGGGTCGAAGAAATCAATAGGGAGGTAGTTTTGGTTCTAGAAGAAAATCATGACCAAGAAAGTAAGGTGATCGATGTATTTTATACGTCGATTTTATATACTTCTATGACTTAAATTATGCTATTTCACGAGGCTTTTGGCTACTAATATATGTTTTCGATGAGTTTTGTAAGTTTCAGGGTTATTTGTGAAAATATGCGAAACTCCAGGGTTTTAAGTGCAAATTTCAAGAAGGGCCAAAAAGGAAAAATGAAGAAAGAATGAAGTTTGTCAACACTGGACACCTTGCGGACGCAAGGTGCCTCAGACCTTGTGACAGCAAGGTAGGCAGTACGGGTCACAAAGTCAGAAACCAAGAATTCCAAAGGCCGGACAAACTGGAGACCTTGCGGACGCAAGGTACCCAACACCTTGCGACCGCAAGGTAGTAAGAATGCTTGATTTTCGAATTTTCACATGGTCATTCGATTGAATTACAACTCCCGAGTATATATAGAAGTCACATGCCGAGCCAAAGAAGAAGAGGACGGCTGAAAGCTCTCTTAGATAGATTTTAGGTAGTTTTTAGATTCTATAACATAGTTAGATTTTGTAATTTCAAGTATTGAAGATCAAATCATGTATCCGATCATCTCCATGTGTTGTTCATTGTCTATGATGAACTAAATCATCCATAATCTAGGAGGTGGGAGGTAACTTGTATCAAATTTATGTTTTGATTCTTATATATGTTCATTCAATGCTTGTTGATTGTGTTGTTTATCAATCCCTCTATTATTTTGCTTTGAACAAATGAATGTAATCGCAAATAATAAAGGCTTAGAGGTGCGGATAACTGCATGACCAATGTGCATATGTCGTACACTGGTTCACCAACACAATAAATTGGACCTATCGATGCATGAGAGTGATAAGTTAGGACCAGGTTCATACATGATCTAGGTGACAAATAGATCATAAATCTAGGTGACAGCTAGATTAACAGTTCCTGTGCTTAGGATATAGAATGGATGAATTTTACGGGGATGGAGGCTGAACCAATTGTTCAACAGACTATATCTATCTTTAGTAAACGAACCCAAGACATTGAATGATATTATTATGAATTGAACATAAAAGAGATACAAGTGAACCCCAGAATCCTAGATTGCCACCCACCATAAGATCTTCATATCTGTTATTACTGTCTAATTAGTTAAACATCTATAAATAGTAGTTTAGAATAGAATTAAATATAAAAACCCCCTTTAGATTAATAATTTGCTATCAATAAATTGCACTGTTCGTGATCACTTCTCTCTGTGGGTTCGACCCTTGCTTCCAATACTATTCTATAATAGTCTTGTCCACTTGCAAGGAAAAAGATTAATTAAAACATCGATCATAAGGGTAACAGCAGCATTACTTCAGCAATCACGCCAACATCAGATTTCGCATATGTAGATTTTGGTTTGGAGCCTTGCCTGTAAAATTATACATGCATGAGTTCCAAACATAAAACTTTACCTAGAAACTCATGATACTTTAATAAAACTCAAAATCTTAGAACACATAATTCTCACGATTTAATGTACAAGAACATGTAATGGAAACTAACCTGGATCCATGATATCAACTTTAATTTACAGCAATTAAGGAAAGCGGAATTTTTTATCTTGCCTTGTACTTTAATTTCTCCTTGATGGAGAGGAGAGTTTCCCTTTCAATTTACTGGAGACTATATTGTTTCCTTCCTTAACTTACTTACTTTTCTGGCCACTGCCGGCAACCCCTTTTATAGGGGTGAGCACACCATCCAAAATGGTTTCTTAATCCTTAAGAAGACTTAATCATATTTAAGAAAACCAAATCCTATCCATGTGCCAGCCGCCTCAACCAAAATGATGTGTTGCGGATGATCATTGACTTCGGTCAATGATCATTATCTCCAATGGGAAATATATATACATATGTGTCCATTATTATGTATATATTATGTACAACTTTTAAAGGAACAGGAAGATGGAGTACCACTTTAAAACTCTCAAATTTTAACATAATTTTATTCTCACTTAACCATCGAAGTGGGACACTTTACATGTTAAAACTTTATTTACCATTAATTCATATGGGTCACATTACGGGATAAGTCTAACATTCTCCCACTTGGCCCATATGACGATTTAAGGATTTAACAACTTTAAGTGTATACAACGTTAAATCCACTTTAATGTCAATTTGACCTTCTTTTAATTAAGTCAAACTAATCGGATCATGGCGGTTACACATCATTTAATTGATATGTTCCCTTCCAAGTATCACAAATTAATTCAACTCATCTTTAACTTTAATGAGGTTAAAACATAAGCCTCAACCTTACTGTCTTCGAAGAAGACAAACCTTTCTTACATTAAACCGTACAATGTAAATAGGCAGAAACATAAAACATATACATGAGCTCTGAGTGTCATAACCTAAAGAGTAAAACAACTGTTATGTATATATATACACATGCCCATTATGTTAACAAGGACTTTTTCATGATACCCATCCTATCGACATGACCATGAAATGTCTTAGGTGGTAATCCTTTTGTTAACAGATCCGCTATCATCATGTCGGTGCTAATATGCTCTATAGACACTCTTTGTTTCTGCACTTCTTCTTTAACAACCAAGTACTTTAATTCCATATGTTTAGCACCTTTAGAGTACTTGTCGTTCTTAGAGAAGAAAACAGCTCCAGAGTTATCACAATAAATTCTCAGCAGCTTAGCTATGCTGTCGACAATTCCAAGCCCTGAGATAAAATTCCGTAACCACAATCCATGAACCGTGGCCTCAAAGCATGCCACAAATTCAGCTTCCATAGTGGACGTAGAAATGACAAACTGCTTTCCATTCCTCCATGAGACTGTTCCTTTGGCTAAAAGGAACAAATAGCCAAATGTTGACTTTTTGGTGTCAACACATCCGGCATAATCAGAATCTGAATAACCGACTACATTGAGGTGATCAGACCTCCTGTAAGTGAGCAAGTGATCTTTGGTGCCTTGTAAGTACCGAAGAACTTTCTTTGCGGCCTTCCAGTGGTCTATTCCGGGATTACTTTGATATCGACCCAGCATTCCAACAGCAAAACTGAGATCAGGTCGAGTACAAGTCTGTGCATACATTAAACTCCCAACCACTGAAGCATATGGAATAGAGTTCATTTCCTTCCGTTCCAAATCATTTTTGGGACATTGCATTAGACTTAACTTGTCCCCTTTCTGTATTGGAACTATCACAGCCGGACAATTCTCCATTTTGAATCTCTCTAAAACTTTATCAATATAGGCCTTTTGAGACAGTCATAACAATCCATGTGACCTGTCACGGAATATTTCTATTCCTATCACATAGGATGCCTCACCTAAATCTTTCATTTCAAAGTTTTTAGAGAGAAATTCCTTTACGTTATGTAACATTCCAATATCATTTGCAGTAAGCAATATGTCATCAACATACAAGACCAATAGTATGAACTTGCTCCCACTAACCTTCATGTAGATACACCGATCAACGGTGTTCTCCGTGAAGCCATAAGATGTAATGGTATTATTGAATTTCGGATACCATTGACGGGAGGCCTGTTTCAGTCCATATATTGACTTCTTTAATTTACACTCTAAATTTTCTTTTCCTGTGGTCACAAACCCTTCTGGTTGGTCCATATAAACTTCCTCTTCGAACTCACCATTTAGAAAAGCGGTTTTAACATCCAATTGGTAAAGCTCTAAATCATAATGAGCAACCAAAGCCAAAACAATTCTTAAAGAGTCCTTCTTAGATATTGGGAGAAGGTCTCTTTATAGTCAACGCCATCTTTCTATGTATAACCCTTAGCTACAAGTCTGGCCTTATACCTTTCGATGTTACCTTTCGAGTCATGTTTGGTCTTAAAGACCCATTTACAACCGACTCTTTTAGAACCTTCAGGTAACTCTACTAAGTCCCAAACCTCATTGTCATACATCGACTTAATTTCTTCTTTCATGGCATTGATCCACTTTTTCAGAATTGTTACTATTCACCGCTTGACTAAATGAGATTGGATCTTTATTAATGCTCAATTCACATTCATGCTCAAGATTATACACCACATAGTCATCAGGAATAGCTGATCTTTTTTGCCTTGCAGACCGTCTTAAAGCTACTTCCTGTTGTGGTTCATTAATATCTTGCTCGGATGTGACTGGTTCATCTATAATATTCTTATTTTTTGGGTTTTGAACATTAACATGTTGTTCTGGTATGTTGTTTGATTGTGATACAACAATTGGAACAACAACATCAGTAGGAATATCGGGTAATGACATTTCTACCCGAATTTCCTGAATGTCAATTTCACGTGGTTTCCCACTCCCACTGATTGAGCCATTTTCTATGAACCGAGCATTTCCCGACTTAACAATTCTCGTACTATGGTTAGGACAATAGAACCTATACCCCTTAGACTTTTCAGGATAGCCAATAAAATATCCACTGACTGTCCTAGCCTCAAGTTTCTTTTCATGTGGATTATATACTCTTACTTCCGCTGGGCAACCCCAAACATGAAGATGACTCAAACTGGGTTTCCTACCTGTCCATAACTCATAAGGTGTTTTAGGGACAGCTTTACTAGGAACCCTATTGAGGAGATACGCAGCGGTCTTTAATGCATGCATCCACATTGATAGGGGTAAAGAACAATCATTTAACATACTCCTAACCATATCCATTAATGTACGATTTTGTCTCTCAGCAACACCATTCTGCTGAGGAGTCTCGGGCATTGTATATTGTGCACAAATGCCACGACTTTCAAGGAACTTTGCAAATGGACCTGGACATTGTCCCTTTTCAGTAAATTTTTCGTAATATTCACCACCTCTATCTGATCTCACTATTTTCACTTTCTTATCTAACTGCCTTTCCACTTCATTTATGAACACCTCGAGGATGTTCACTGAATGAGACTTTTCATGCAGTAGATAAATGTAACCATAATGTGAGTAGTCATTAATAAAGGTAATGAAATATTGTTCGCCGCTCCAACTTGGAACGTCAAAAGGACCACAAATATCAGTGTGTATTAGCCCTAAGACTTGAGTGCTTCTTGTGGCTGATTTCTTTACTGTGGTTTTAGTCTGCTTTCCTTTAATACAGTCCACACATACGTTCCTGTCACTAAAATTCAATTGAGGAAGAATTTCACTTTTCATCAACCTCAATAACCTTTCATTGGAAATGTGACCCAATCTTTGATGCCACAAGTAAGCCGAACTTTCATTTGGTGTACTACGTTTAATGCCCACATTACTTTCAACATGAAACAAAGATTCTGCAAAATCGTTGTTGAGATTTACACGATAAAGTGAGTCACCCAACTTTCTTGACCCACAAAAACAATTATCTTTGTACAACAAAAAACTGACCTTACAAATCTCAAAACGATAACCTATTATATCCAGCTTCCCTATTGAAACAAGATTTCGGGCACATTCAGGTACATAGAGACATCTTTCCAGGTTTAAATGACACCCAGTGTCCAAAAGCAACCTATAAGTCCCTATGCCCTCTATTCTTGCCTTCATCCTGTTTCCCATAAACAAGTACTATTCATTTCCGTTTATGGGCTGGAATCGTACTGAATCCCTGCACAACATGAGACACATGAGTAGTTGCACCAAAATCTAACCACCAGGTATTAATAGGAACTTCTATAAGATTCGATTCGAAACACGCAGAAACATAATATGGACCTTTCTTTTCGAACCATTCCTTTCATTTAGGACAATCGGCCTTTACGTGTCCTTCTTTGTTACAAAAGAAACACCTAACTTTCTTTTTCTTGATTTGGCCCTCAGAAACCTTTATTGGGGCCTTATCACTTTTCTTGCCTTTGTCCTTTTTACCTGGTTTAAACTTGCTGCTGCTAGCATTGTCATAAATTGTGAGGTGGATGGAGTGATCTTTTATTTTCTTTAATCTCCCTTCCTCCTGTACTAACATGACCTTTAACTCTTTAAAGTTCCATTTATCTTTCATGGTGTTATAGTTCACCTGGAACTGGCCAAATTCAGCAGGAAGGGAATTCATTATGAACTGTACAAGAAAGCTATCACTCACATCCATTCCCATAGTCTTTAACTTTGCTGCTAGGTTGGACATTTCTGTTACATGATCATGAATTGACTTTGACCAATCAAATTTCTTTGTAGTCAATTCACCCATTAGATTGCTTACAATGGATTTATCAGCAAGATCCAACTGAGAATACTCTTTAACCTTCAGCATGAACTCTCTAGCATTTTCAGTCTTTGGCATCAACGGCTTAATATTTTCAGCCATAGTCATTTTCATAAGGTTCAAACTCAGCCTGTTAGACCGCTCCCAAGCTCTATAGATGGATCTGTCATCTTCTGAGCTAGTCTCTGTAATGGCTGCGGGCTTTTCATCTGATACTATAGCCATGTCCAGATCCTCCATAACACCCAGTGTAAACTGGATTTGTTCAGACCAGTCCGTATAGTTTAGCCCGTTGAACTTAACAACTGAACTTCCAGATGCTAAAAGACTTAATGAGGCTGTAAAACATTTATACATGCTCAACCATTAGCGCTTTGAGTTGACTTTAATAAATTCAGAAATAGTCATGAACTTTAAGCATGCATTTAAGTTCACCTTTGGGTAAGCCTTAAACACATAAACAATTTAAACGATGTCATACGATAGAAACTTTAATGAATAATCATAACACACAATAGTCAAATAGGTTGTCTATCTTTGGATATACATCATATTTAACCAAGGTACAATGATTTGTCCCTTTAATGATATAGACTAGTTGCAATGGTCCGTCTTTGGACGACCTTCTAGCAATTAGTCTATAAATTCAATTGTTCAGTCAACTTTTCTTGTCATTTTAGAGGCATCTCTGTACTCATGAACAACTGATATAAAATTAATTTAATGTGTTAGACATTCCATTCAGCCAGGCTACTTTGGTGACTAACAAGTCATTAACGTCTTAACAATAAATTATACTTTTATATTTCAAGCTTTTAACAGAACATTAAAATTTTATTTGGAAAATAAAAACATAATAACCAATTTGTTCTGCAAATTTTCGGTAAAGCTTGAAATTCAACATAACCGGTGTTAAACACCCAATTAATATTGCACAAAAACTTTACTGCACAAAATTATAATTTTGCTCTTAAACAGTACAAGGGCAACAAAAATATTACATGTACAACTACTGTACAAATTTTACAGTTAAAAAATATAATACACTTAATCGGAGAAATAATGAGTTCGCAACCTTAAGCTTTGATACCACATGTAAATTTATACATGTATGAGTTCCAAACATAAAACTTTACCTAGAAACTCATGATACTTTAATAAAACCCAAAATCTCAGAACACATAATTCTCACGATTTAATGTACAAGAACATGTAATGGAAACTAACCTGGATCCATGATATCAACTTTAATTTACAGCAATTAAGGAAAGCGGAATTTTCGACATTGCCTCGTACTTTAATTTCTCCTTGATGGCGAGGAGAATTTCCCTTTCAATTTACTGGAGTCTATATTGTTTCCTTCCTTAACTTACTTACTTTTATGGCCACTGCCAGCAGCCCCTTTTATAGGGGTGAGCACACCATCCAAAATGGTTTCTTAATCCTTAAGAAGACTTAATCATTAAGAAAACCAAATCATATCCATGTGTCAGCCGCCTCAACCAAAATGATGTGTTGCGGATGATCATTGACTTCGGTCAATGATCATTATCTCCAACTTTACAACTTTTAAAGTATATATACATATGTGTCCATTATTATGTATATATTATATACAACTTTTAAAGGCACAAGAAGAGGGAGTACCACTTTAAAATTCTCAAGCTTTAACATAATTTTATTCTCACTTAACCATCAAAGTGGGACACTTTACATGTTAAAACTTTATTTACCATTAATTCATATGGATCACATTAGGGGATAAGTCTAACATTGCCAACTTTTATTATTGTCTAAGGAAGAAGCCAAGGCATGGACCGCGGTTTTGAGGATTATTATGTCCGACAAAAGAAAGGCTAATGGAGCAGTTTTTGTGGATAAGAGAATGCTGGAAATAGCAAGGGAGGCAGCGCGCACACTGGGTTCGAAATGATAAAAAAAGGAAGCAAGGAGAGTATGGGTTAGAGGCAAATAGAAGCAGCGAACGGGTTCTTCGAGCAAGGGCTGTTGTGTACAACAAAGGAAGCACTTGAGTTTCCTACGTTGTGGTTCGAACTGCGTGGTAGGAAAAGATTATCTCAAGAATTGAGGACAATTCTTTTTCACGAAGGGAGTTTGATACGAATTATTTGAGTGATGATAAAAAAAAAAGGATGCACAAGTAAAAAGGGTCAGGTTGAGTATTGTGTGGGTATTAGGGGCTGCCCCGAGGAGTAACAAGAGTGAAGGAAAAGGGATATGGGGTATAGGCTGCATGCATGCAAGGGAATCTTGTGAAGGGGGCACTGTTTTGGGAATGTTGCAAAGTACGCAGTCTGGTCTTGGGTTAATTGTTGGGGTAGCTTGGTGCGGCTAAGTGAGAAAGGGCAAGGCAGCGAGGGGCTTGGTGAACAAAGCAGTAAAGGGGCTGTCACACATTGGCTCAAGAAAGGAATGTGCGACGCAAGGAGGGACAATGGGATGGATAGAGGTGCCAACTGGGTGTTACTGGATAATTTGGATAAAATCATGGCAAAAACTTGTGTAGGACGGAGATCCGTAAGACGGAGCCCCATTTAAAAATTTACGGGTTAATAATTAAATCTGTTAACAAAAAACATAATAAGCTGTTAGTAAAGTTGGTTGGAGGCTCCACCTTAAGGGTTTAGGGATTAGGGATTTAGGGATTTAGGGATTGATGGTCAATGGTTCAAAACAATCTAGTTACACTTTTTTGTTTTAATTCTCATTATTGAAAAGTTCTTCTATTTATTCCGGTGCCCCTCCACTTTCAATGTTTGTTAGCTTCGTTAGCCATCCGTTAGCATCAATTGCCTTGAGACACTTGACAGATCATAACGGACTTTGACGAAATGCTAAGTGACACATTTAAAACCAAAAGTGACACATTAAAAACACAAAAGGTGACACATTTTAATGTTAAAAGTGACACTATAAATGAAAATTTATTATAATTTTTATTAAAATACAAAGTAACACTATTAATACTAAAAAGTGACACATTTAATACTAAAAAGTGACACTCTTAATACTAAAAAGTGACATATTTAATTAATACTAAAAAGTGACACTCTTCCTTAAATAATTTACCGGACCAAAATGAATCATCTCGTGTTTCAAGTTCATCTTCAACATGCCTAGATCCTGCTCCCTCTATTACGAAGGGAAAGAGAAAAAGAATTAAGGGAAGTATTGAAAAGGGCAAGAAAAAGACTACTGATTTTTCTGATTCCCATCAAGCCAAGTAATTTGGTTCCAAGACTCCTAATGCTCGATTATTTTAGACATATTTTCAGTAAATTTTGTAAGTTTGAGTAAGAAACATATACTTTACCTTGAAAAAGTTATGATTTTGTGTTTTTAACGATTGACACACTACAAAAAAAAGTAGTTTTAGGGTCGCCATTTTTTAGGTCGCCCCTATCTCCCGACCCTATTACATAGTTATTTAGGTCAGCTAAGCTTAGTGTAACAAATACCTTTCATTTGGTACGTTCATTTACCGTCCTAAGTAAATCGGAAGGTCAATTGGGATTTGGGAGGCTAAAATGAAAATAACCAAAAACTTTCCCTCTAATATTCTCAAAACTTTCACCCGCCTCTTCTTTTCCCTCTCAATCTCCCTCTCCCACCTAATTTACTATGGCTTTCTAGGAGAAATATTCCAATCCTGTTTCAAACTTCTAATCCAATCCTGTTTAAAACTTCTTTTTCTTGCTTCAATTACAAGTAGTGGCACTGATACAATCTAGTTAGGGCTTCAACGAACGGTGACAGGTTAATAATATGATTAGGGCTTCAGGGAAAAGATTGCGCACATGTAAACAATTCTCTCTCCTCATCTTTTAATGGTAAGTTCTTGTTTTTTTTTCTTCAATTTGTTCTCCTTCTCGTCGTCCTCCCTCTATGTCTAGTTTTTTTTTTTAATTTCAACTTTAGTTGGGTACACAGAATAGCAGCGCATACACTCAATTTAGGGCTGTAATTGAGCTCCGCACCCTCAACAATAGGTAAAACTCGATGAGTTTATTATGAATAAATATTTGTAAACCCGAATTATTTGTTTTCATTTGATATATATATATATGTACATTTTATACCCTGCTTTCCTTCAGAGTTCTTTTATCCTTTTTCAGATTTACATTTTGTGAAGCTCACACCTTTGAAAGTTGTTCTAACTATAGCCCTTGATAATCATATAATATGTTAATATCTGAATTAGCTACCTTGAAATTATAGTACATGCATTCCCCACAAAGTGTTACTATAAAATTGTCTTTTCTTAGTATTAATATTACTTTCACTGATACCAAGGATGGTAGATGGATACTTAAACTGAGGCTTTTGGGAGGTGGCAATTGCCTCATTATGAGAAGTGATCTATACCGATGTACCTTTCGTTTCCATTAGTAATACTTGCTCATATCTGTGATATATTTAGATGGTCAAATATCAAATAAATGGAAAAGATACTAGGGGAATTTTTAAGATTTTTACCCAGCGGAAATTAAAATTTCCCTGTTGAGTGTAATATGCAATTCGTTCTTTAGGGTGAAATCATTCTATTAGTAGTACTTCTTGTAGCTGTGGATCACGTGGTCAATTGTCCAAATTAGATTTAAAAGAAGATATTGGCACCATTTTAGAACTTTGTACGCAGTCGATTGTCACTTGTGGAGTACACCAAGCAATGCGTTCTCTAGGTGCACTACATTTATAGGTGCATCATGTCAACCAGAAAATTGTTTAATGATTTTGCATCTGTCAAGAGATGGGGTTTTCATTTAGTTATTAATACAATTCTGCATTTTATGAGTATATATTACTGCATTTTGGTTCATTGTGCATTTATATCGAATTAGATCTGCATTCCTAATAGCTCATTGTTAACTTCTGGAAGACGTGAGTGGTCTGATTGCTTTGTTAACTAATAACTGACTAGTGGATGATGAGGGTGTTTGTGTCTGAGTTAGGTGCAAGGACATTACCAAACTTGATCTAACTTGAATTCTATGTTGTCTTTGTTGAAGCATTTTCTGGTGGGAAACTAGAGAATGACCTTGGTCATCTTTAGATTGTAAATATTTTTTTAGTTCTGGTCGCTGTGGTATTGTTAGATTCCCTGATTGTTGATTATGTGCTACTTACTTACGTGTCTGAACGTCTCTTTTGTTTGTATTAAGGGATTGGACTGGACGAAAACTCCATTGAATTGAATCCATTATCATGGGATCCCAGACTATTTAGATTTGTACAAGTTATCCTATCCAGAGTAGGTTTATTTTATGGTTATACAATTGGCATCCGGTCTATAGGATTTGATAGGATAATATATTACAATGTTATCCTTGTCATCAATCTTCATCACCAAGATTCCAGAAATCCTAAAATGGGAGACGGAGAGTCTTTTCCTCCATTCGATTATTGTCTGATGTAGGTGTATTTGGGAATGCATGAAAAAGTGCTTGAAATGGTTTTTGGGCAGGTTTTTTTTTTCTTCTTTTAACTTTTAAAACAAACTTTTTATCTAGGGCTTCATTGCATTGAATCTTCATGTTCTATTCTAGTGGCTACTTCAAATTTGAGTCAATCAAAAGGGAAAAAGAAAATATAAAGAAGATTATTTGTTTGCATGTACCTAAAAAACTTTTATTTTAATTATTGTGCAGGTATTCTATGAGATGGGGTTTGCTGCCGCCTAGCAAAAAGTGCATGATTGTGCTTGGAAAAAGCTTTACATCCAGGTAGTTTTTGACATGAGTTTGAATTCGCATGTATCGTTTTCATAATTATGATTATTCTTATATCTCGAGGATTACTTTTTGGGAGATGCTGCTAATTAATATGAATACAACCAGTTGTATGAATTTAATCGGAACTGCATCTTTACATTTGTTATCTGGATTTCCAAGGAAGATCATATCAATCTCTGCCCTGCTTCTGATTTAATGCGACGTAATTATTTGTGGAAAACTTGACTCTACTTTAGATCACAAGATATATTTCCTCACTACAGCGTGATGAAGATGACATGGTTGAGTTTGTCAGAGATTGTCCAGATATGTTTAAAAAGTATTACTTCCAAATGCAAGTAGCAAAAAGTAGTCAAGCTCTTCTTCCTTTTCAGGTTAGTAGGGATTACTATTCGCGCTTTCCCCTTTTTCATGTCTATTCTAGTGTGATCTTCCACTGTGACCTGGGAAGGGAACTGGCTGCCTTACTTTAGATCCTTATAAGTGTTTGTTGTTCACAATGCCTAGAGCATTTGTACACTGGGCCTTTTAAAATGTAGATGTTTCAATAATGCAGCCTTGCTCCTACCAACGTCGCAACAGAAAAACCATAATTTAAGATACCATAAGCATATGTTATATAATAGAAGAATCGCTAAGGCTGAAGACGAATGTTTCTGTTCACCGGGCCTTCCCCCAAAAATTAGTAGCCTTGTGCACACAATTTTTTGTGCTTTGTTACTAAACCTCAAATGTGGTACCCTCTTCATCACATTGGTCCTTCCATTGAACTTATACAAAAAATGTGTTCTTTATACTGGAGAAAGATGTACTTACTTTCAAATTGGAGATGTTTTTGTTTGTGAAAATACTGGACACTTCACACTTCGTAATAATAGTAACCTTTTGAGGATTAAATTTTTAACTTCGAAGTCTCAAGAACATCATTAGCTCTTATAATATAATTTAAAAGAACCCAAAAATGGAAGCAAAAATAAAACAGAAGGAAGAATGGCATATGGCTCTCATTTTTACAACCTTGCATCAGCACACGAGCCCGTGCACGCACACATATATCATAAACTTTGAACAAGTGAGGTTACAATTGGAGCCAGTTGAGTTCTTACTAGTGATTAATACACATACAATGCTGGCATGGATTAGGTTTCCCATTAACGCCAGCACTTACCTACCTAACTTTACAAGACCCAATTTTTTTTAAAAAAAGTAAACTCGTAAGACTAATCGCTGATCCCCATCAACTCTCTATCCCGAACACATAATTGGTGCAAAATACACCAATCTACTTGGAAAACTCGACCTCTCGGCTACTAGAAACTTCCGTTTCCACAATGACACATCCCCTATTAGTAGGCTCTCAAGGAAAAAAAAAATTGCATAATGTAACTGTGAGGTTCCCGGGGTGCGACCCGCGCCCCGCGCGCCCTTGGATAGGGGTGCGCGTACGTGCGGATGCGGGACACCACTGCTCTTGTTCCACCCTCCCTTGTTTAGGGGAAGACGAAATTCAAAGTGCGAGAGGAGTGCTGTCTATATTAGCACGTTGGAATGTGCCTCGGTTGCCTTGAGTGGATTTTGTATCCAAAATGGGAACTAATGGTTTTCCATGTCAAGTTATCCCTTATTTCGGGGATAACAGGATATGGGAATGCATTACCCTTCCATTCTCATTCTCCCCTTTTATCTTTCAGGGGAAAATAGAGAAGTGCAAGAAAGGATATTGCGACGCCCCCACTTATGGATTTTTTGAAAATAGCCTTATGGTCCAGTCAGATCACTATGGGAGCTATGAGTTTCCCGCATCAAGTTATCCCTTGTTTAGGGGATACCAGGATATGGGAATACATCACCCCTCCATTCCTGTATCTCCCTTTTTTAGGGGAGAACAAGAAAGTGCAAAGAGGGAATGTTGCGAGGTCCCACTGGATCTGAAAGTTTTAGAGTCGCCACCTTTATTTTAAGGCAAAAATAAAGGAAAACCAGAAAAGAAAACCAGAGATTTTAGAAAAGCGGGTTCGGAGGCTAAGTTACGAGTTGGGAAGGTGCTAGGCACCCAACTCGCCCTTTCGGTCTCAAAACGTTTTTGGCTGAAGTATGCTCATTGTTATATTTATCTAGCAAATAAATAAGGTCTTATTTTGACAAGGGAAATTTAAACAGATACATTCGTGGCTACATTATTTACGGACTCGCAGCCGTCTCCTTTCAATAATTACAAACATATTTAAGAATATTTGGCCATTATAACGGCTCTTTTACATAATATTTCATAATCTAATCCGGGTAGCACAACGGCTTATATTGACTACATTGCACCGGATTTAAATAACAATTTTTGAAAAATAAATAAAAGGAAAAAATACAAATAAAATAAAATACGCTCTTAAAGGTATTACCTTTTAGAGCGGCGGTGTGCTCGCTCTGTCCTTCAGGGAGAGGGAGTCTTTTTGTTTTGAATTGAACTGGGCAGGATGACTGCTTGATTTTTTGAAGTTTGGGCTTATCAACTCGGGTAGAATGATAGCTTTATTTGGGTAGGTTTTGGCCTTTCTAGTTGGGCGGAACCTAGACTTAATTTTTTGACTTTTTAGCTCGTTACTCGGGCAGAGTAACGGCTTACTTTGGGATTTTTGGACTGGGGATGTGAGGTGGATACCTAACAACTAGGCTAGGGATCACTTATAACCTATGGGTTTTTGATTTGGCAGAGTTTGGACGGGGTTTGGAGACTATAGGGGCTTCCACTCACCTATCTCGCACCTCTCGTACTAATATTATCGGAGGAAACGAAGCAGAGCTTCGCTGCGATCTAAAATCGCGGAGGAAATTGTTGTGCGTAAACTGGGAGCCGAAGGCCTCTATTTATACTGGAGGAGAGGGACGCAGCTGGAATTCTTCAATTTGTTTCCCGTGCATTGGCCGCTTGTACGTTGCGCATCAGGAATTGTACCATTTAATTGTGAGAGCAGCGCACAGTAGGCTGTTTGGTGCGGCCAAGGGACCCCTTGGTGCGGCACCATGGGTCCTTGGTGCGGCACCAACATGCCTTCCAAGTTTCGAAATTTGCCACTTTACCCCCTGCAGTTCACTGTTTTGCGCATTCTACTTTTCCTTTCGCATTTTTGACTCCTGCAACTTGACATTTGTTAAGTTTTAACAGTTCTTGATATTTTATGTCGGTCACATACCAGTGCAAATTGGGGTGTCTACAGAGCCCCTCAACGATGGAGTCTACGGGTAACCTTAAGGCTTACTGAGTAGACGAACATCGTTGATAAACAATAGACTCTCCAATTTCGTTCAATTAAGAACGGGAGAATGCAATTGGTAGCAGTTATAATGCACAGTGAACATGCTATCTAAACTCTATAACCTAGACATTTTTAGTCGCTTATAAAAAGTTATCGCAGTTTTAAGCAGATATGAATTTAATGTGCTCTGATGGTCGGACCTACTAATGTAGGCTGCCTACGTATTCCTATTAAAGGAAATCAGACCAAGCGTAGTTCAGGCCAAAACCCTAAACTACAACTAAAGTGAGGATGTCATGTTCTTCGGGTCGAGCCCGATCGAGAACACAACGGAAAAAGATTTTTGTGTTTTCGAAGAAGCCGTATTCTTCCGGTCCGAAACTGTTGTCAAATACGGTATCAAGATTTGAATGTTTTTCTGCCACCACATTTCAACCGGTCAATACCTTGTAGTTGAAACGTGTTAAAAGAATTTTCTAATTATGTCTGGGCCTTGATCGCTGTCTTGTTTCAGACATAACCCGAAAATTTTCAAATATCCAGAAAATTGCGCTCGACTAAAGATCTGTGGCGACCCGACCCGGGCCCGAGGTGGAACCGAGGGCCGGACCGCCCAAAGAAGGGGGAAACAAGTGGCAAACAACATGCAAGGACTCAATTTAAAGAAAAAGACGTGACGCAACATTAGAGACGTAGCACGCCTCGGCCCTAAAAGGCCGGTATTTTTAAAACTTTTCAAACCTGATAAAACAGTTAAGCAATTAAACCAAGTCATCGGCGACACTACATGCCGGAACCTAAGCTAACAGTTTAAGGACAAGATTTATATAAGAGCTAATAGGATGCTCAGCGGAAGACTTATACGTAGTGAACTATTAACAGAGATAACCAAGCACGGCTTACACAATGCCGGCATTAAAGGGATTACAAGTACTACAAATGTTAAACTACAAGTAGCTAAGAAGAGTAACAAGATCAAGTTCTATACAAATTCCCAAACATAGTCTAATTGACTTGCTTTAACCCATCGTCCTTGCAAAATAACAAAAGAAAGGAAGAGGACATGTAAACCACTTCTTCAAACTGCAACGGCGAACAAAAGGAGGAACAAGATACGAACACCGCAAGCCTCAACGGTAGGACCTGTCTTGCTAGGATCTAAAGCAGTAAAGGGGAATGGGTAAGTCATAAAGACTTGTAAGCTATCAATCATGCATGTCATGGCAATATGCAACACACAAGGCAAGATATTGTCACATAAGCATAGAGATCATATATCCAAGATGCACATTGTTTCACATAGGTTGCTCGTAATTAAATCACATAGGATAAGGATATATGGAGAGCCGGGCCGCTACGTAGTTCCTGCATACAAGCGTTATCTGGAATGTGAGGTGTCGGATGTGTGTGTAAGTACATCGACCTTCCGAGGAGATGCCCGGGATAGACACCAATGGTGCTCTTGAAGATTACAAAGAAGGGAGCTACTTCCCACCGTGGCCACGGTGAGGCGTGTGTGAATCAAGGACGGGATGCCACCGACTCATGCAAATGCCAAGTAATGTTTACTTAACAAATTTCAGTAGGGAACGAGGTCGACAAGAGCGATCTCGTTCATGACAAGTAAATATTCTCATCAATAATCAAGCAGGATTGAGTTCGACAAGAGCGAACTCAACATGTCAAATAGGCATTCTATTATATGATATCAAGAATCAAGCATGGATCTCGTTCATGACAAGTAAATATTCTCATCAAAAATCAAGCAGGATTGAGTTCGACAAGAGCGAACTCAACATGTCAAATAGGCATTCTATTATATGATATCAAGAATCAAGCATGGATCTCGCTCATGACAAGTAAATATTCTCATCAAAATCAAGCGACATTGAGTTCAACAAGAGCGAACTCAACATGTCAAATAGGCATTCCATTATATGACATCAAGAATCAAGCATGGTAATCAATCCAAATTCAAGAGTCTAGAATTATCATTCTTAGAGAAACGTGTTTAGAACGTCGTAGGATTGATCATTGAGCCGGTATTGTTCAATGGCTCACTAAATTTGACTCCGTTGAGTCGTCTCTAAAAATTTATCCAATAGAGTTAAAATGCTAAATGCATCCAAAACCCTTTTCTAAGTTCTCGTATCGAGTAGACTAGGCCATTAATCCACTTAACAACCATAGTCAAGAATTATCATTCTTTCAATAATTCATGGGAACTTTAGAATCATTATTTCAAAAGTTAACAAAAGCCAATGGTCCAAGAACATTAGTTATTCCTAGGAAGACATAGAACACATTTGATTCTAAGCATAGGACCCAATCAATAGGATGAACAATTCATAGCATATGAAACCCTAGAATTCATAATCTCATAGAGTTATCAAAAGTCATTAGTCCAAGAACAATAGTTGTTCCTAAGGAGGCAATAGAACATATTTAATTCTAGGCTTAGGACCAAAACAACAAGATGAATGTATCATTCAAAATCCTTACAACTCAACTCATTATCAACAATGGCATGAACAAGGTAGGAGCATGGGAGTCATGAGAAGAGGGGACATGGCAAGTCTAGCATACATCCTAAGGGGAATCAATAGCTTACCTTTCACCAAGGAAGAAGATGGGAAGAGCACAAACCAATCGGTTGGAAATGATCAACTCTTCAAGCTCTACACTTTTGATGAAGAAGGCTTGAGCAAAGGATGAGGGGATGATGGAGGACCAAGAGAATATCTTCAAGGAGCCATGGAAGAACTTGGGAGAAGAAGAATTTCGTTCTTGGAGAGTGAAGGTGAAGAATGAAGGTCAACCAATCAGGTTGTGGCTTATATTTGCTGAAAAAGCTGAGTGGGACAAGTGTCACTCTCTTGTGGTTAGAAAATATCTGATTTGGTTTGTTTAATGCTCACTAATGGTTGGTTAATCCACTCTTAAAACATGTTAAATAATGTTAGGACATAAGCAAGGGGTGTTAGGAAGGTTTTAATGAGGTTTAAAAGAGGTTTGGAATGAGGTTTGAGTGCCAAAGTTCATACAACAGCAAACAGGGGAAAATCCCGTAGGCAGCCCCCAGTAGTTGAGGCGGGCGCCTCACTACTAGCCAGGCGGGCGCCTGGGATACAGAGTCTGGAGCTGAAATTGAAATGCTCCCAGAAGTTGAGGCGGGCTGGTGCACAAATTTCTATGCGGCCGCCTCGGCAAGCCCTTGAACTTGGTCTAAACATGACCTAAATGATCCCAAACTCATGGGCAACCATTCTAAGGTCTAACCCAACTCAAAACAAGCCGGAAACACACCCGAACAACATCCGGGACAAGGTAAAACAAGGCTCGAATCAAGCGACGAATGGTTAACGAATCAAACGCCAATCAACCACCAATCAAACTAGAATAACTTGGACATGGACAAGGCTTGTTTAAACATGGTTATGACTTGAATACAAGTCCAAGAACTCAACGAACATTTCGCACGTCGAAAAACAAGCAATACGGGCAACGAAGGAAATCGCTAAGGCCAAAGCAAAGCAATCGAACCGGCGATTCAACAAGCAAGCTTACATGATTCTAAACATGTTAAGAGCTTCATGAATGATTTAAGAATGCTTCTAAATCATATATATAGACTAAGTAAACATGTTCACAATCAACAAGAAAATATGAAGGCAAGCACACAATACACATGCAAGAATCCGGGGTGTTACAAGATCCGTCGCCGAGCACGGCGAATTGCTTTTCTGTTACCACATTTCAACCGGTCAATACCTTGTAGTTGAAACGTGTTAAGAAGAATTTTCTAAGTTATGTCTGGGCCTTGATCGCTGTCTTGTTTCCAGACATAACTCGAAAACTTTCAAATATCCAGAAAATTGTGTTTGACTAATGATCCGTCACCGAGCACGGCGAATTGATCATTCTTCAAGTATTTTCGAAAATTGTGAAGTGGAAAATATTCTTTTTCCTTCCTCTTTTTTTTCGCTCTCCCTTTTTTGTTTTTTCAAATATTCCTCTTTTTTTGTATTGTTGAAATATTCCTCTTTTTTTGTTTTTTTTGAAATATTCCTCTCTTTTTTTTTTGTTTTTTTTGAAAGATTCCTCTTTTTTTTGTTTTTTTGAAATATTCCTCTTTTTTTTTTGTTTTTGTTTGTATTTTTGAAATCAAACTTTCCTAAAAAGGAAATTATTCTAAAGTCAGGGTAGGAATACTGACTTACCCTGGTGGCCATGATTCGGCTAATTTTGATATTTCTGCCACTCTTGCTGGGGAATTTATTCTCTTCTATTTTTTTTCTTTTTTTGTGATGGTCGGACCTACTGATGTAGGCTGCCTACGTATCCTTTTTCAAGGAATCAGACCAAACGTAGTTCGGCCTGATGCTGGGGATTTTATTCTTGCTCGCTTTTTTTTTTTTCTTTTCTTTTCTTTTTTTTTCTTTTTTTTCTTTTCTTTTTTTGATCTGCTGGGAATGTCATTTCCTTTGTCCTTTGGTGAATGGTCGCAAATTTTGGTTAACAAGACTGACTTTGTTAACTTTCTGTTAGGCTCAGGGACCATTTTGGAAACTTTGAAATCTGAGGACTTGAGTGCTGCGGCTTCAAACTTTGGAGGGGGAAAAGGGAAATTTCCCTATTTCTCCCTTAAGTGGACGGGGAAATGAAGGGAGAAAGCACTGCTCCTTCTTTTCCTTTCTTTCTTCTTTCATCCTGCTGCTCATTGCCCGCCATAGCCACTGCCATTTTCTTTCTTTTCTATTTTCTTCATTTTTGCTCCTTTTCTCGATTTTCTTCCGCCAATTTCAGTGTTTTACTTAGCAGATGGCTTCTTCTTCGCGATCCAGGAAGGGAAAAGCACCTGCGCCTGAATCGGTGGTAGGAGGAGGGAACCTCCTAGCTTGATTCGAACAGCTCAATTATACGCATCTCAAGGATGACTGGGGCAACCTTTTGCGAGATCGGGACACCCACGTGTCCAACCTTCCCTTAACTACTGTAAGATTTCTCTTTTCAAGCAATTTTCCAGGCTATTTCTCAGATCTGCTAAATTCCTGCACTGTTTGGGACTTTTGGAGCACTCCTGACTTTATTAGTGATGCATATGCATGTCCTATTTATGCCTAAATGATGTAATTGAGTGATAATGTATGTAATTTCTATGATTTATTTTTGCGATGCATGATTTGAAATAGTGGTCACTATTTGACCCTACTATGCATGATTTATATTCTAAATGCAACTGGGGCTATATGATGCATGTTTTATATTAAAACACATTTTTGCATGCGATAGAATTGCGAAACGGAATATTCGAAGTATAAATTTAATTTTTCCGAAACACTTTTCGGACATATTTCTGGATAAAAACAGGACAAAACAGATATTTTTCATGCCCTTAGATTCATTTTCCAAGCATGCAACTGCTGCAGGGGTATAGTAAATACCACAAAGATATTTATTTTGATGATCGGTGGTACTTTACCTTCTTTTTAGCGTACTCCTATGGCAGCTTATTGGACAAATGAAATGCAAAATATGACTGCATGAATTATCTTACTTGATACAGATGCAATGCAGAACACGTATGAGATGATGCATGAATTTTTCACATTTTATTATGCTCATGACAAATGCAGTTCTAAATATACATTTTAAGATGCAAAATTAATTATTTATATGCAGAATATTATATATAAAATTGTTTTTGTTGTTTTTTTTATGATTTTTTTTTACTAAAAGAATTTATTGTAAAAAAAATGAAGTATAAAACATGCAATATGTTTATCATTTACTTATTTATTTAAAAGACTGTACAGAAAAGGAAATAAGGGTAGAAAACTTACCTTATTTTTTTTCTTTCAGGTTCGCAGGAAGTTTGAAAGGGTTCGGGTATCATATGGAGATGTGGCTGAAATTTATGACATGTTACCCAAGGCTGTGCAATCGCTGGTGGAGGGCTCGGGCTTCAGCACTTTCTTGCACTCCTTCACTCATTTTACCAGCTTTCTCCCTATCTTTGACGTGCTCCGGGACTTCTGGTGGGACACCACCCACACTTTTCATTTCAGCTGGGGGGAGGCAACCATGACCCCTTGTGATTTCGATGCTATTACAGGAATCCCTACCAGCATAGGGGAGACCTTGGCTCTGGATTTTATTCTCCGACATCGTAGGGAGGAGATCATAGACCTCCTGGGCTTTGAACCTCGCTTCAAATCGTCGGATGAGGTTTATATTAGCAGCGTTCGTCACTAGCTTCTTAATAATGTCGGGCAGGTACCAGCTGATGATGAGGCAGCTATTACTCGAGTGGCCCGAGCTTTTCTCTTTTTCTTTCTTGGCTCATCACTTTTTGCTAATTCTTCCGTCACCCTGAGAGCCTCCGTCTTAGCTTGCCTTACGGACTTTGATCGGATCCCTGCTTATGATTGGGGACAGGCTGGTTTGGCTGAATTATATGCTTCTATGGACAGAGCCAGCCGGAATGATTCACCGACCCTGAATGGGTTTGCCCCGGCGTGGGAGGTACATGCCTTTTCTTGCTTTTTCATTCATTCATTTTTTTCTTATGCATCATTTTTTTCATCATTTTTTTTATGTATCTTTTTTTTTTTGACAACATATTTATTTTTTCTTCCTTTTTTTTTTTTTGCAGGTCTGGGCCTTTTCATTCTTCAGATTTTCGCCGGGGCACCTCATTCGACGGGTCTACCAGCCTCCGTATGTGTCCCAATATGTTGACAGTAATAGGGTTGATCCGAGTGACGACGGTGGTTGCAAAACCTGGGAAGAGGCTGGAGCGAATTGTTGGCTCCAGTCCTGGCTCAGTGCATTTTCTTCCCTGGGAAGGCCTGGAGGGTCATTATCATACTACTCTGACGTTCAGCCGCTGCCGGATATTGATGGTTTCCATCATGGTAGATTCTTTGTACATGGGCGAGCGGGTGAATCGTCAGCACCAGGCTTTTCTAATGGCTCCAGTGGTGCCTCCTTGGCCTCCTCGCTGGGTGATAGAGCCTCGATCGATCGCCAACCGGCTCAATGCTTGAGGAAATACCTCGCTCCTTGATTATCCAGTGATGTCATACGAGGATTTTCGAGATTAGAGCCGCATCCCCCTCGCTCTGTTGTGCCCAGCGGCATTCTCGATGCTACTGTCAGTTCGGGTCATCTACTTCACGCCTCGACGAGAACCCGATGTTCACAGAGCCCGATGATATTTTTCTACTTTTCAAGATGATGGGCGGTGGATTAGTAGAGCGTGTTCTTCCGATGTCGAGATCCCGGAGGAGCGCCGTGTCCCTGAAAGCAGCTCGCTCTAGACACATCCACCTTTATTGTCTCTTTTCTTTTTATTTATTATTTTTTTTCTATATTTTTTTTTCGAGACTGATACTTTTTTTTTTTATTCATTCATTTTTTTAGGTGAACGTGTCTACTTACAAGAAACTGCTGCGGGGCTTCTTCAAAGATCGCAAAAGAGTCAGATCGGTTGGTCGATGAATTTTCTTGTAAGGGGAGTAGCTCAGTGCGGCGGCCCAAACGTCGAGATGACGACGATGATGATGATGATGACGATGATGATGACGAGTCGAGCCGCCACGGCGTAGGTCGAGGATTCACAACGGTCCCGTGGTCGGGTGGTGGTTTTCCCAAAGCCGCCGTCCCGAGCACATTAGCTTTGGATTCCTGCGAACATTAGTATCTCTTTCTTTTTCTTTTGCATTTTTTTTTATTTTGTTGTTCTGTAAAAGAAACATATACAAACATTATGATATAATGCAATATAGTGTATATGATGCAGTATGTTACACATGCAAAAATAAATTCACGCAGAAAATAAAACTATGCCAAACATCTAAGATGTAATGGCACGCTGTACTCTGAAAAAGGGATTTTTAAGAATACACCTTTGGATAAGAGCGGGCTTTTCGGGTGATATCGGAACGGAAAGATGGCCGAATCTCTTATTTTTTCTGCATCATGGGTCGCTAGTCCGTGGTCGTAGCTTCCTTTATAGGTTTTTCTTTTCTTCCATGATCGACGCAGAGCAAAGAAATTGCTCTGAGCACCAAACCAGATACCGCGTAATTTTCATCGCACAGTAGACATTTTCGGTGCCGCCAAGGAGGGCCATGGTGCGGCACCAAGAGGCTTCTTGGTGGCACCATGGTTTTCCTATTTAGACACTATTTTCGTCACTATTTCGGGCGGCGGCGAATTGTCCGTCTTCTCCGCTTATGTATAACCTCGACCGAAACGAGATCGGCCCTCGCCAATTCATTTTGCTCTTTCTTTCTGAATTCACCAGCCTCTTGTCATTGCTTGCCATAGCTTCTTTCAGCCACGATAAAATTCTCACATCTCTTATAAATGGCCGCCCGCAATCCTACAGCCCTGGAGATTGAAGTTTATGAAAATGCTCTGGATTTCTGGATCCTTTCTTTGCGATCTGACGAAAGGGATTTGTTCGAACATCTTTTTGGGTCCAGGTGCCTTTTATCCTGGCGAAATGTCATAATCAATTGGGACATGCCGAGGGAGCCGCTGTTTTGGTCTCCTACGGATCACTTGTTTAATTTTGGCATGAACGAGATGTGTCCCACCTTTGAGGAGTTCCGTGCTATGCTTGAGTGGCACCTACCGCTGATCGCTTAGCGCCACGTAAGGCGTCCGTATACATGGCTATTAGGGAACTTTTCAATTTACCCACGGCTACCTGTGATTCTTCATGGGGATTCTTTTAACTTGATGGTTCTTCCCGGAGCCTTCACGTAATATATTGAAGACGACGTGGATAATCACGGCCGTAGATTAACAAAGACTCTTCCTCCGCTTAGTAGGAGATATTTGATAGCCTGCCTACCCGGTTAGTGGATGAGCGGGTCGTAGACTTAGCATTACAGAGCTCTGATCGCCATAACATCGCTCCGTGGTTTTGGCAGACTCGTCGGGCCTCGACCGCTTTTGGGAATGAATTGTTCCCTCACCGGGCAAATCCTATTCTCGATCCATATGTGGTCGGAAGAGCATTTTCTTTGGATCCGTGCTCGTGCCTTTCTGAGTCGCTTATGATCCTTCCTTTTATGGAATGCGTGCATTTCCCCGCATAATTATTCGATATCGACCGACCCGCATTTTTATCATCGAGGCTCAATGGATATAGTCCGGGTCGATTGGTTGTTCCTCGAGCTTTGAAGCGAATTTAGACGGTTCATGGTCTCGATGCCCATTCGCCCCTGACCAGGATCTAGCGGGTCAGCCAATACTTCCCGCAGTAAGTGACGTTGGTCAATAGCACAACCCATAGAACAGAAATGCGATCCTCCCCTCGATCGGTTGGGTACGGCTCGAGAACTTCAAGGCCGTGGCCTCCGCGGCTAAGCTTGGTGCGGACGGTTTCGACAGTGATGACAACCCTTCGGGAACAAGAGATGGTGCCTCCTCCCCCCACCTATATGGGGTGCCGGTTTGAAGCGATGAAGCTGGTCCGAGCAACACAACCGCCAGAAAATGGAGATGCCATGAAGAAGAGGGAGACACATCCTGTGGCTCTCATGCCGATGAGTCTAGAGCTTCTTCTGGCCAGCAGGAGTATATGGGCCCCGCCGTGGACGCCGCAGCAATCGATGGACCGCCGGCTATGGCTGCAAGAAAAGGATTGTTTTCGGGGGAAAACTACGGGGTATAGAAGATATAGATATGTACAAATGCAAGTAATATGTAATATAAATGTCTTAATAAGTATTCCTAAGTTGCACCTAGACCTGTAAAATTTATATTTTAATGTTTTAATGTGAGCCGCTTTGTCGTGGTTTTTCTCTTTGTCACGAGTCTCGATGTGTGAAGACCTGAGGTAGTACGCCGATGGCTTCAAATAATGCCTTCCCTCTCCTTTTATTATTTTTTTTTCATCATTTTTTTATGCTCTAACTTTTGCCTAGGCCGCTCTTTCGGTTTTCAACCTAGCGAGCTTCTTTTTTATTATATATATTTTTTTTTTTTTTTGCCCTAACTTTTGCCTAGACCGCCTTTTCGGTTTTCGACCGTATTTAGCGGCCGAGAGGAAGAGGAGATGGCTCGGGCGTGAGTACCTTTTGAGTTTGTCGAGGTTGAAGGGTGGACAAGATCTTCTCAAGATCTGGTTTGTGAGAAGCACGGCACCTCGATCGGATCTCATAACAATGTATGGTCCCATCAGTGACTTCCATTTTCCTAGTATCAACATAACTAGGGGGGTTTTTCTTCTCAGCACGAGGTCTCCGGACTTGAATATCACGACCTTTGACTTAGCATGGCGATACGCCTTTGATATGCCCCGTATGCTCCAAGGCTAATAGCTGCTCATCAATCAAGGCTTCTTCATCCCTGACCAACACTTCCGATATATCGCCTTCCATCATCACTCTTAATGATGGAATTTCCACCTCTATTGGTAGTACCGCCCATGCCATATGCCGAGATAAGGGGTAGCCCCCAAGTGCCGTGACGACGCATCTGCAACCCTGAGGGCTAGTGGCAATTTTTCTCGCCGCCTCTTCTCAGACGCCCATTTTTCTAATGATGTTCTCGAGAGTTTTATTGGTCGCTTTCAATTCAAGCATTGGCCAGGCCTGGGGAGAGATGTGTTCCGGATCTTGAACTCGCCCAGACTCGGCTCACGCCCCTTCAAAATGAGAGCCGTTGTTTGAGATGATCTCGAAGGTACCCCATAGCGGTATATGATGTTGGTCTCAATAAATTCTGATACCTTTCTGCATTTAGACTTGTAGGAAGAAGCTTCTACCCACTTTGTGAAGTAATCGACTACCAGACGATTCGGGCCATTGATCCCTTCGGTGAATTTGGCCTATGACGCCGATACCCCATGTCGGAGCGGCCGTGGGTCGTGGAGTTATATAGACGCGGGACAAATGCCAGATTGGCAAATCGCTGACATTTGTCGCAATGTCGCACCCACCGAATACGGGCCGAGCCGCATTCAATAGTACCCTCGCTCGATGATTCTTTGATAGCATACTCATGTGGGGCCCACAAAACTAACCATTGCTTGATCCATAATTTGCTCGCCTTTAGCCCGACTGACACATAGTAAGTCGAGGCCTCGATGTGGTTTCAGACAAGCCGCCACCACGAGTACGAATCGGAGGCCCATCTTCTCGTGGAGACTCTTCCTTTGTCTAACCTGTGGGGATAAAGATTCTTCTCAAGCGATTTAAGATGTCAAGATACCAGGCTCGTGATCCGCTTCGGGGCTGCGTGATTTTGAAACAAGACGGAGTGACTTTTTTCGACTATGAATGGTCGGACTTTAGTTTCACGGAATCTAGACCAATGACGCCAGAGTGGCTGTGAGCATCACGACTGATTCCTATCTCGTAAGGTGTAATGGAACGAGATAAACCAACCCAAGCAAGCGATCGTTATTAGCTTGGCATGATAGAGTC
>CM028379.1:74322132-74358928 GCA_013146195.2 Codonopsis lanceolata | reverse complement strand
TATTTCGTGGATCGAGACACTGGCCATATAACTAATCCGAGTGGATGCTCTGTTAGTTGTTCCTCGTGCCCTCGGACGCATCTGACGGTACATGGCCTTAATACTCGAACGCCTCGGATCGGATCATGTGGGTCCTAGCAATACATCCCGCAGACGAGTAATGTCATGGCAAAGATAACCCATGGAACAAGAAGTAGTTACCTCATCCCCTGGATCGGGTTGGGTACGGCCCGAGAGTTGGCGGTCACGAGCCTCCGCCGAGCATGGCAAGCAGACAATCCATGGGAACAAGAAATAGATGTTCCTCCTCCCCACCTCGTATGGGGTATCGGTTTCGTAAATGATGGAGCCGGTCCAGCAATACGACCGCTCAAGAGAACGGGATGCCGACGATGAAGAGGGAGACACCTCCGTGGCTCTCATGCCGATGAGTCCAGGGCTTCTCCGCACCTCGTAGAAGGAGTATATGGGGCCCTGCTGGCGTCGTAGACATTGATGATATTGAGCCGCTCTAGGGCTAAGGTTGTAAAAAAGGAATTGTTTCGGGACAACAAAGGGGTATATGCAAGTATATATATAGATATGTACAATGCAATTAATGTATAATATAGATGTCTTAGTAAATATTTCTAAGTTGCACCTTAGGACCTGTATAATTATATTTTAGTGTTTTAATATGAGCTTTTGTCGTGATTTTTTCTCTTCGAGTCGGTCACCGAGCTTTTGATGCTTGAGGACTTGGAGGTAGTATGCTGAGGACTTCAAATAATGCCTTCCCTCTCCTTTTTATCTCCTCATAACAATATTTTTTATTTTTATTAATATATTTTTTTGTGCTCTAATTTTTTGCCTAGGCCGCCTTTCGGGTTTTCAACCTTAGCGAGCCCTTATTTCTCCTAAAATATATATATATATATATATATATATATATATATATATATATATATATATATATTTATATATATATATTTGTTTTTTTATGCCCTAACTTTGCCTAGGCCGCCTTTCGGGTTTTCGACCACTTGGGGCGGGGTTGGAGAGGGAAGCATTTGTGGATAGAATAGCTCGGGGCATAGTACCTTTAAGTTTGTCGAGGTTGAAGGGCTGGACAAGATCTTCCCCATCCTGATTTGTAAGAAGCAGAACACCTCCCGATCGGATCTCCTTAACGATGTATGGTCCCATCCAGGGAGACTTCCATTTTCCCCTAGTATCAACGTAACTAGGGGGTTTTTCTTCAAACAAAAGGTCTCCAACTTGTATATCGCGGCCTTTGACTTTTTTATTGAAAGCTCGGGCGATGCGCCTTTTGATATGCCCGTGTATGTTCCAAGCCTACTGGCGCTACGCTTCATCAATTATGGCCGCCAGACGCCTTTCACTCTTCCAACACTCGCTATATCGCTTTCATCATGATCACTCTTAATGATGGAATTTCCACTTCTATCTAGTATGCCGCCTCCATGCCATGCTATGCCAGAGTAAGTGGTAGCCCTGCGGTGGGTGTCTTGCGTGATCGAAGTACGATAGCCCCAGAGGCTAGCGGAAAATTTTTTCCGACCGCCAATCTCGTCCTGTGTCAACCATTTTTCTGATGATGTTTTCAAGAGTTTTGTTGGCTGCTTCAACGACACCATTAGCTTGCGGCCGGTAGGGGGAGGATTTGTGTCTTTCGATCTTGAACTCGTCAAGTAGACGATTCACGTCCCCTTCAAAATGAGAGCCGTTGTTCGAGATTATCTCGAAAGGTATCCCGTAGCGATATATGATATTGACCCAAATGAACTCGGAGACCTTTCGGACATTCAAGATCTTTAGAAGAGGCTTCCACCCACCTTGTAAATGTCGTAATCGATGGCTACGGGGAACGTATTCATGGCCATTGATCCTTCGCCGAGTGAATTTGGCCTACGACGCCGATTCCCCATGTTGAGAAGCGGCCGGGCCGGAGTTGTATAAGACGTGTGGGAGCACATGCCGTAGATTGGCAAAGCATTGACATTTGTCGCAATGTTGCACCCACCGAATACAATCGCCTGAGCGCATTCAATAGTACTCTGTCGGATGATTTTCTTAGATAGCATATGGCCATTCATGTGGGGCCCGCAGTACCACCGTGTAGTTGATCCATAATTTTTCGCCTTTGGCCCGATTGACACATAAGAATTGAGGCCTGATAGTGTCTCTTATACAGCCGCCACCGCCGAGTACCAATTGGGAAGCCCACCTTCGCAGGGAGACTCTTCCTCTTTTGTCTAAGCCAGGAGGATAAAGACCTTTCTGGAGCAGATTTAAGATCGGCGTCGGCTGCGTGGCTCATTATATCCGCTTCGGGGCCGCATTGATTTTGAAACAAGATGCCGAAAGTGACCTTCTTCCCGACTATGAATGGTGAACATTAGTTTCGCTGAATCCGACTAGTGATGCTAGAGTGGCGGGGCATCGCCGAATTGATTCCTATCTCGCGGGCGTATAATGAAACGAGATAGAACCAAATCGGCGGCAACCTGTTGTTAACTTGGCATGATAAAGCCGCTGGTAGAGGATCCCTGGGTCTTCCATTTTCCTTCGACTTGATTTATGATTAAAGCGTAGTCTCCATAGACTTCGAGATCTCTAGCCCCCTTTGGAGAGCTTCTTCTAGGCCAAAGCAATATAGGCTTCGTATTCCGCCTTATTATTTGAACATTCGAACTCCAACCTTATAACCAGCAGAGTATGAGAGTCAGCCGGATCGATTAACAAGATTCCTATGCCAAAGTCTCTTTTGTTTGCGGCTCCATCAAAGAACATCTGCCAACAGGCGTCATGGTTAGTGATTTCCAGAACACCTTCATTTGGGAAACCAGGCTCAGTCGCATCTTCGGCCTTCAGAGGTAGATCAGCTAAGTGGTCTGCAATGACGCTTCCTTTAATAGACTTGAGAGTGACATAAGTTATGTCAAACTCATTGAGAAGAAAGGACCACTTGGCTAGTCGGCTAGACAGTGATGGCTTACCGAAGATGTACTTGATAGGGTCCATTCTGGATATGAGTTTGATGGACCTTCCTTGGAGATAGGTTTGGAGCCTTTGAGTGGCCTAGACTAGGCCGGTGCAGCTTTTTTCCAACGTTGAATAATTTAGTTCGCTTCCTTGTAGCTTTCTACTTATGAAGTATATGACATTTTCGATGTAGGAGTCTTCTTTCTCTTGGGCGAGCATAGCCCCTACTGACGTGTCTGTGATGGTTAAGTATATGAGGAGAGGTTTATGTGTATGGGGTGGAGCTAGCACAAGGGGATTGGTAAGGTAGGCTTTTATTTTCTCAAAGGCTAGCTGGCACTTTGCGTCCCAGACTTGGTTGGTATTCTTTTTTAGGAGTATAAAGAGGGGCTCACATGTGGTGGTCAACTGTTTGATGAAACGGTTGAAGTACTGCAACCGGCCTAGGAAGCCTTGGACTTCGGTGGGAGTTTTCGGCTGTGGCATTTCTAGGATGGCTCTGATCTTTGCTGGCTCGATCTCGATGCCTTGTTCAGTTACTAAGAATCCCAGGACTTTGCCTTTTGTAACCCCGAATGTGCATTTGGTGGGGTTAAGCTTCATCTGGTGCTTCCTTAGTCTTTCGAAGATCTTTGATGTGAGCACCGTTGGCATCGCTAGAATGCACGATCATATCATCAACATAGACCTCCATTTCTTTATGGATCATGTCGTGGAAAAGGGTGGTGGCGGCCCTCTGATAAGTGGCTCCGGCATTCTTCAGCCCAAATGGCATGACAGTATAACAATAAGTACCCCAGGGAGAAGTGAATGAAGTCTTCTCCTGGTCTTCTGCTGCCATTTTGATTTGATTATAGCCCAGCATGCCGTCGACGAAAGATCAGACTTTGTGAGCAGCAACGACATCTACCACAATATCAATGTTGGGCAGGGGGAAGTCATCTTTGGGCGACGCTTTGTTGAGGTCACGGAAGTCTACACAGATTCGGACTTTCCCGTTGGGCTTGGGAACGGTCACTATATTGGACAGCCAGGTCGGGTATTCAACTACCTGAATGAAGTTGACACACAACTGTTTCATGATTTCTTCTTTGACTTGTAGTGACCATTTCAACTTAATGCGGCGGAGCTTCTGTTTGACTGGGCGAGCATCCGGATATGTGGGAATCCGGTGCTCAACTATGGCTGGATCCAGGTCGGGCATATCTTCGTAGGACCAGGCAAATATGTCTATGAACTCTTTGAGGAGATCAATGAGTGCCTTTCTTTCTGGACCTTGGAGGTAGCTGCCAATTCTGATTTATTTGATTTCATTGTCCAGCCCCAGTTTGATGGTAGACAAGTCTTCGAGGCTGGCGATGAATGGCCATTCACTGGTACTCAACTGACTTTGCAAGCTCAAGTAGATAATTTTTATCTTTTGGGTCCATTTTATTAAATGACTCATTATCATAATTATTATTATTTAATGCGTCTTTTAAAGTAGGTGCAACTAAGGAATAAGCAAAGACATTTATATTATTATTAAAAGCATACTGCAAAGGGGTTATTACATTGTTAAGGACCTGGGGTTTGAGATCCTCAACTTTAGGTAGCGGATCGGTAGATGACCAATCCGTAAAGCTAGGGAAAGGAGTGGGGATGATATATCCAAAGCGGTCTACCAAGTCTGCGGGTGTCAGGAGCAGACCGGTCGTGGTGTACCAATTCTGCAGAGGCTTGTTAGAAATAGACTCAAACTCAGCAGGGAGCTTTTCATAATCAGTGCCTCTGTCTATCATGCCCAGAAAGCTGTCTCCTAGACCGTCATCATCTAGTAGGGCCAAGGCATAATCATCCTGATCTATGTACCAAGCATTTTCAATAGTGACAGTCTTATAAGCGGTGCTACGGGGCTCCAGGGTAACCTGTTCCATACTATCTGAGAGAATACTGGCATCCTCAAAGATTTCCCAGCCAGGGCACCTTTTCCCATTCTGGTCTATCCAGGGTTCAGGAAACAAGAGATAGGCTTCAGTTTTCCCCTTTCGTACAAAGTAACCATTTAAGGTTTTTCTATACGGTTGGAGAGGGGGATATTCATAAGGACATTTTTCTCTTTCTTCCTTTCTCTTCTCACGTTTCTGTTTCATGACTGCGGCTACTTCAGCTGGGGTAGGCGTGTATCCTAGACCAAAAGGAGGGATACATTCCTTAAGTTCATCTTGGACTAAATTAACTAGTCCTTGCTGATTCCTACCGAGACCTAGACCAGGCATATAATTCATTTTCCGAAACATGTTTAAAGGGACCATGTTCCCTAGGGAGGTGACTTTCTTTCCAATGATGTCAGTTTCCCGCCCATATTCAATGATGTTGACCATAGCTTGGGGGATAACCTCAAAGCCACTGAGAAAAATACCAGTGTCTTCATGTTCTATCTCGAGGATTGGGATATCCTCGTTTTTCTTATTCTCCACGATCTTATCAGCCAGAATAATTACTATGTGGTCATCGTGGATGAACTTGACACGCTGGTGCAATGAAGAGGCTACCCCTTTACCCCATGAATCCAAGGGCGTCCCAACAACAGGCTAAAGGTGGCTGATATATCTAGGACTTGGAACTCAACTGGCATGTTTAAGGACCCGATGGTTAACATTAAAGTGACCACCCCTAAGACACATCGACTGGTGTTGTCGTATGCCTTAACTGTCTGCGAGGAAGGAGCGAGTTCTGATATCTTTATCCCCAGCTTGGCTAATGTGCTAGCAGGACATACATTTAGTGAAGAACCATTATCTACCAAAACTCGGTGAACCCGTTTCTCCAAAATTCCCACAGTGATATAGAGAGCATCAATGTGGTTGGTTCCTTCCCTTGGCAGGTCTAGATCAGTGAACATTATTACGTTCCCAAAGTGAATGTTCCCGATCATCTGAGTAAGCTTACTTGAGGAGGTTTCAATTGGAATGACTGCCTGACTTAAAAGCTTAGCCATCGTATCACGGTGGGTCTTAGAAGCACACAGTAAGCCCCAGATGGAAATGTTGGCCTAAGTTTTCTTCATCTGAGCCAATAAAGTATCTTCCACCGTTTTAGTCCCAGTATCTGTTACTTGATCTTTTCCAGAGTGGTCACCTCTTTCTGGGTTTGGTTGGTAGGCTCGGTCAGATCGGGTAAGGTGGCTAACATTTCCACCAACCCAAGTGGCTTTTTCAATGTTACAGGTGGTTTGGCTACCAAGGATGGTGTCCCAAGAGAGCATATTACAACTAGGCTCTTTTATGGATAAAGATGGAGGAATAGGAACAAGGATATATGGAAGTGGATGTTTATTTATTTCAAACTTGGGCACACAAAGGTTTTCATCAACCTCAGTCATATTGATTTGAGGTAGAGGGCTATTGATTACATTTGGTCTGGGTGGAGGCTTTTCAATAACCTTATCATCTATAAGGTCCTGGATAGCATTTTTTAGGGTGTAACATTTATTGCTGAGGTGACCACTGGAGCGATGGTATTCACAGTAATAGGCATGGTTCCAAGTCCTTGGCAGGGGGTTAGGCGGCTTATAATTCTCCAACGGCTTCAACACTCCCTGCGCCATTAGCCCTTGCAGTATCATAGACTGGGGAGCTTGTAGTTCATCATAATGTCGGTTTACACTGTTCTAATTTCTGAAATTTCTGGCCGGGCCATCATTTGCTCCCACTGAATTGACAGACCTGTCTGACCCATAATACCATGGAACAGAGCTATAATTTTGGGTAAAAAATGGGGTTGAGTCATTTCCTACCATATTGACGGCTGGTGCTGGTGCGACTGTCTTTCCTTTTGAGTAACGGAAAGAACTAGGACACGTATTGGTCTTCAGTTGGCCAGTCTGTATGTCATCATCAACACGGGCTCCTATCTCCACTATTTCTTTGAAGTTAGTATAGGGGAGGTACCGCATATGCTCTAGGTAAATGGGCTGGAGGTTTTTGATGAACATTCGACAAGACTCGACCGGATCAGGTCTGTCAAAGGTCTGTGCCAGCTTCCTTTTCCACCTGACTGCAAACTCGATGTAGGTTTCCTTTTCCCGTTGGGTGCACGATTCAAGATCCCTTATATTTTCAGGACTGATGTTATCTTTGTATCTTTCAAGGAACGCTTCAGCTATCTGGTCCCAAGTATTCATGGTGCTGCTATCAGACAACATTAACCATTGTTTGGCAGCTCCTATTAGGGTGAGGTGAAAGTTGGAAGCCATAGCCTCAAAGCTAGCTCCCCTTGACTGTATGCCAGTGGAATAAGACTTCAAGTGGGATATAGGACATCCAGTCCCATCAAACTTTTCTATGTCAGACATTTTGAATTTTGAGGGCAGTATTGCTGAAGGTTTCAATGTTAGGGCCCGCGTAGAAAATTCCCCTTTATTGAGAAGTTTAAGCAACATGGCCTTCATATTTTCCATGTCGGCCTCCATTTTGGTGGCTGGGGGAGTTGGCTTTTGGTATATCTTGTTTGGATTAGGGAAGGTGGGTTATTTCTGGTGAAGAGTGAGGATTTTGGGCTGGTGGGTTTTGGGCAGCGTATGGAGTTTGGGTTGGATATGGATATTGGGCATTATAAGGATTCTGGGCTGGATATGGGTATTGGGTTGGATAAAGGTCCTGAGTTGGTGGATTTTGGACAGTATAGGGATTCTAGGTTGGTGGGTTTTGGGTAGTATATGGAGTCTGAGCTGGTGGGTTATTGATGGTTTCAACCGGGCGACCAGGATCATTGAAACGTAAATACGTGGTAACTTGGGCTGGTGGGTTATAGATTTTAGGGTCCATATGTGGGCTGTTTAGGAGTGGGTTAATCATGGGAAAAGGGAGCTCATTTGGGTTCTGGGTAGTTGGGAGAGGATATGGTGGATACGACGGGTAAGGGTTGATATTTGGATAATAGGGACTTGGTGGAGGATTGGGATTTGGGGTAATGGTAGTATTTGGTGGGTTAGCGTTTGGTTGAGGAGTTGGGTTTGGAGGCACCTGAGAGGTGGATGCTTCTTGGGGAATTATATGGGAAGAGTTCACCTCACCACTGGATTTTAAGCTTTGTACTAGACTAGCCATTTGACTCATCGCTGCACCCAACTTTTGGTCAAACCATTCCTGCATTGCCGGAGTCGGAACATACCCTTGAGCCCCTGAATTTGTACCCATAGCTGACTGTTCACTTTCTGCTGCCATACCGCTCGGATCTGTACCCTCTAAACTCATTTTGCCCCTATCTGATCTGAAACTGATACCCTCTGATCTGATTTCTGCACTACTTTCTCATATCAACCGGCCAGTACTATCTCTGCCTTTCCAAATTCGGACCAGGTTTCTGAGGAAAATAGGGTTTGGAGGTATCAGAAGGCTGGCTGGAGGCTTTCTGAGCTTGGAGTACAGCGTGCCTTTTATTAGTATATTTTATTATTATTATTTTGTATTCCCTACAATTGACTGGATAAGCACCCGCTTTATTTTGACAGTCTCAGGACTTTTCCTGAAACAGTAGATTCTTTCTCCAGAGTATAGGACCAACGTATTTCACCTGCCTTTCGACTCCCCAGGACTGGACTGGTCCCAGGCGAAGGGCCTATACTCTTTCCTGGATCCACCATCCGAAATGGTCTAGGTCGAGCATCGATGAGGATTATAAATCAGCCCCTATTTGTTATTTATATTTATATATTATTTTGTTTGTGCGCACTTACTTATTTATTTTTTTACTCCCGTATTTTTTGTGATATATATATATATATATATATATATATATATATATATATATGATTTTTTTTTTTTTTTGACAGGGGCTGGCTCATAATCCAGAGATGCAAAAACCGGTCGGTCTATGAAGTGTCCTGAGAAGCTACATGCATTCTAGCATTGGCTTATACAGGGGGTAGGCTGGCCATGGTGTAGGGTAACAGTTCGGAATATATCTATATGCGTGTGCGTGTGTGCGGTATCTAGAAAGCAGTAAAATCTTTATTTATTTAAAGATATATAAACAGAAAATAAAACATATATGACATGTCTTGCTGTTATGTGTGGATTTTATCGGCTTTTTAATTTGAGCGCAAGCAAGCAAGCACACCACATTAAGAAATAGAAAGAAAAGTGGGGAAACTATATATCCCTATTAATTACAAATTTGGTCCTATGTCCCCAAAATAAAATAACATAATGGATGCAGATATGCACAAATGTACAAAATAAAATGAAAAATGAACAGAAAGAAAGGTTTGGAGACTCCTGCTGCATCGTCTTCCTTTAGACGAAGCCTTAATTAAGAAAGTTTTCTGCATTGCTTCTAAATGCCTATGCTGTTCAGTTCCCTCTTCAGAATCCTTCGAGCACGTATTTGTTGGTAGTGAAATTGCTGGTCCTGTTTGGTCCTTCTTTCATAATACTTATGGCATATCTCCTTCTGGCTTCTCTATTCGTCAAAGATGTATGTCATGGTGGTTGAATGGGGGATCTATTATTTTTTTTGTTCTTCCGGCTATTATATTGTGGAACCTTTGGAAGCATCGGAATGTAGCTTTGTATGAGGGCAATTGTAGCTCAGTTGCTAGTGTTATTTAGCGTATTCAAAATGAGCTGCAGGGCATTCATCAGGCTGCAAATTATAAAGGTTTGTGTTGGGAGGGTCCTGCTTTAATTATTGGCAAGTCTAAATTAATCACTATTTCTCCCGTGGTTTGGCGTAAACCTCCTAGTGGCATTGTTAAACTTAATTCGGATGGAGGTTCTAGGGGCAATCCTGGTCTTGGTGGTGGTGGTGGTATTGTTAGAAATTCTGATGGTATTGTTCTTTTTGGCTATGCTCTATTCTTTGGGCTTTGTTCCAATACTGTTGCTGAAGCTCGTGCTCTTCTTCATGGTGTCCGTTGGCTGGCTGATAATGGGTTCCACAATTCCATTGTGGAGATGGACTCTGCTTGTATTTTTGGCTGCCTTACTTTGGGTCATTCTCCTCCGTGGAGCTGTGCTTATTTTATTCGGGCCCTTATTGACTTGCAGAGACTTCATAATTTTTCTTTTGTGCACTGTTATAGAGAGTCCAACTCTGTTGCTGATAGCTTTGCTAATTATGCTATGGATAGGAGTCAGAGCTTTGAATTTCAGTCTCCTTCTGATATTCCTGGGACTATTCGTGGAGATATCAGGTTGGATGTCGTCGGTCTTCCACGGCTTCGTATTGCTTAATGTTTCGTCTTGTTGTTAGATTTCTATTTTTTGATAGGATTTTTCTGGCTTTGATCATGTATTTCCTTTTCGAGGTAAGACTCCTCTGTCCTCCTATTTATAAGGGCAAGGCTGGTTGTCCCCCTCAAGTTTGTATTTTTATTTCTTTTAATAAAATCGTGCAGGGTGCTGCCCCTGTTTCCTAAAAAATAAAAATAAAAAGAACAGAAAGAAATAATAATACAGAGCCGGAAATAAAACAATAATTAAGATAAAACCCTGGCCATTTTATTGTGCTGCCCGGAATTTATTGCAACATATATGTAATTTTTATTTTTTTGAATTTTTTTTATTTTCCGAAAATATTTTTTTTATGCTTCTTTTTTTTAAAAAAAATATTTTTAAATACACCTGTAACGGTTATCGAAACGAAACTGTTGCAAGATGGAGGATCATATCCACAAATATAGGCACGGATGTATAAGAACGCAATATTCAAATGGATAAATAAATATAACAAGCATAATTCAGCTAAAAACAAATAAAAACAAAAAAAGTTTTATTTTATGAGTCTAACCTCCATTTTATTTAAAATAAAACAACTCCCCTTGGTTAGGGGTGCGCGTACGTGCGGATACGGGACACCACTGCTCTCGTTCCACCCTCCCTTGTTTAGGGGAAGACGAAATCAAAAGTGCGAAAGGAGTGCTGTCTATATTAGCGCGTTGGAATGCGTCTCGGTTGCCTTTAGTGGATTTTTTTATCCAATATGGGAACTTATGGTTTCCCGCATCAAGTTATCCCTTTTTTAGGGGATACCAGGATATGGGAAGGCATTACCTTTTCATTCTCATTTTCCCTTTTTTAGGGGAAAAGAGAAAAGTACAAGAAAGGATATTGCGACGCCCCCACTATGGATTTTATTAAAAATAGCCTTATGGCCCGTTCAGATCACTATGGGAGCTTTGGGTTTCCCGCATCAAGTTATCCCTTTTTTAAGGGATATCAGGATATGAGAATACATTACCCTTCCATTCCCATTCTCCCTTTTTTAGGGGATAACGAAAAATTGTAAAGAAGGAGTGTTGCGAGGCCCCACTGGATCTGAAAGTTTTAGAGTCGCCATCTTTATTTTAAGACAAAATCAAGCAAAAACCAAAAATAAGAAACATAAACCAGAGAAAAGAAAACGGGTTCGGAGGCTAAGTTACGAGTTGGGAAGGTGCTTGGCACCCAACTCGCCCTTTCGGTCTCAAAAGTGGTTTTTGGCTGAAGTATGCTTATTGTTAATTTATTTAGCAAATAAATAAAGCATTAAAAGACAGGAAATTAAAACAAATACATCTGTGGCTATATTATTAACAGACTTGCAGCCATTTCCTTACAATAATTACAAATGTATTTAAAAATATTTGGCGATTATAATGGCTCTTTTACATAATATTTCCTATTTTAATCCGGGCAGCACAACAGCTTATATTGACTACATTGTGCCAGATTTAAATAACAACTTTAAAATAATAAAGAAATGGAAAAGTAAATAAATAAATAACTCCCTTAAAGGCTTTTACCTTTTAGAGCGGTAGTATGCTCGCTCTATCCTTCAGGGAGAGGGAATCTTTTTGTTGTTGTTGTTGTGTGGTTGTTGTTTTGGGCAGAGTGACTTTTGGGGTGTCTACAACAGTATGCTTTTAATGATAATTTAAATGTCTTTGCTTATTCCTTAGTTGCACCTACATTAAAAGACACATTAAATAATAATAATTATGATAATGAGTCATTTAATGAAATGGACCCAAAAGATAAAAATTATCTACTTGAGCTTGCAAAGTTAGTTGAGTACCAGGAACAGAGTCATTCATCAGCAGCAACTGAAGACTTGTCTACTAGGGGTGTGCATGGGCTCTAAACACACGGGCTTTGACATAGCCCAGTATGCGCCCATCTAGCCATGGGCTTCAGTTTTCAATGCCCAGTATAGTGGGCTTCATGCGGGCATAAAATTGATGGGCTTTCATGGGCTTTGACGGGCATTACATGGGCACGGGCTTTGATGGGCTTATGGATTGAAATTATATGTTTTGATATTTTTATACCTATCAAACCTTGTGCCGTCTTCCCTTGGAGGTTTGGAGAAAAGGAAAGAACTAAAGAATTGATGAACAATAACATTGTACACCGAAGTACTTATCAGACGAAGTGATTAGTGAACTAGTGAATGCTAGTGCCACTTTGTCTACTATATATACATATATATATATATATATATATATATATATATATATATATATATATATATATATATATATATATATATAATATTAAAGTAGTAGGATTTTAAACTTTTTAACTAATGAACTAATGAAGTACTGTGAAGTGAACTAAAGTTTTTAACTTTCTATTTCTTTAAGTAAATAGTTAAGTTAAGTAAAGTAGACACAAGTAGTAGTATTATATTTATATATTATATATAATTATTAAAAAAATAAGTATTGTAAATAGATGGGCCGGGCCGGGCACAACGGGCATTAAAAAAATAAGAGCCCAATCTTGCCCGAGCCCATGGGCATCCCTCACTTTAAAGCCCAGAACTGATAGACACTTTACGGGCATGGGCATTATGGGCATGGGCATTGCGGGCAGTGCGGGCCTTATGGGCTGATGGGCGAGTTTGCTCAACCTAGGGCTGCACAATGAAATCAAAGAAATCAGAATCGGCAGCTACCTCCAAGGTCCAGAAAGAAAATCACTCATTGATCTCCTCAAGGAATTCGTAGACATATTTGCCTGGTCCCACGAAGATATGCCCGGCCTGGATCCAGCCATAGTCGAGCACCGGATTCCCACATATTCGGATGCTCGCCCAGTTAAACAGAAACTCCGCCGCATCAAGCCAGAATGGTCGTTACAAGTCAAAGAAGAAATTATGAAACAGCTGCGCGTCAACTTCATTCAAGTAGTTGAATACCCGATCTGGCTATCCAATATAGTGACCGTTCCCAAGCACAACGGGAAAGTCAGAATCTGTGTAGACTTCCGCGACCTCAACAAAGCGTTGCCCAAAGATGACTTCACCCTACCCAATATTGATATTGTGGTAGACGCCGTCGCCGCTCACAAAGTCCGATCCTTCGTCGACGGCATGCTGGGCTATAATCAAATCAAAATGGCAACAGAAGACGAGGAGAAGACTTCATTCACTACTCCCTGGGGTACTTATTGTTACACTGTCATGCCATTTGGACTGAAGAATGCCAGAGCCACTTACCAGAGGGCTACCACCACCCTCTTCCACGACATGATCCACAAAGAGATGGAGGTCTATGTTGATGACATGATTGTGCATTCCAGCGACGCCAACGGTACTCATATGAAAGATCTTCGAAAGTTCTTCGAAAGACTAAGGAAGCATCAAATGAAGCTTAGCCCCACCAAATGCACATTTTGGGTTACTAGAGGCAAAGTCCTTGGATTTTTAGTGACCGAGCAAGGCATCGAGATCAAGCCAGCAAAGATTAGAGCCATCCTAAAAATGCCACAGCCGAAAACTCCCACTGAAGTCAAAGGCTTCCTAGGCTGGTTGCAGTACATCGGCTGTGTCATCAGACAGCTGACTACCACAGGTGAGCCCCTCTTTAAACTCCTAAAAAAGAATACCGACCAAGTCTGGGACGAAAAGTGCCAGCTAGCCTTCGAGAAAATAAAATCCTACCTTACAAATCCCCTTGTGCTAGCTCCACTCCATACACATAAACCTCTCCTCATATACTTAAATGTCACAGACACGTCAGTAGGGGCTATGCTCGCCCAAGAGAAAGAAGACTCTACATTGAAAATGCCATATACTTCATAAGTAGGAAGCTACAAGGAAACGAGCTAAATTATTCAGCACTGGAGAAAAGCTGCACCGGCCTAGTCTGGGCCACTCAAAGGCTTAAAACCTATCTCCAAGGAAGGTCCATCAAACCCATATCCAGAATGGACCCTATCAAGTACATCTTCGGTAAGCCATCACTGTCCAGCAGACTAGCCAAGTGGTCCTTTCTTCTGAACGAGTTTGACATAACTTACTTCTCACTCAAGTCTATCAAAGGGAGCGTCATTGCAGACCACTTAGCCGATCTACCTTTGAAGGCCGAAGATGCGACTGAGCCTGGTTTCCCAGATGAAGGTGTCTTGGAAATCACTTACCATGACACCTGTTGGCAGATGTTCTTTGACGGAGCTTGCTAATCGATCCGGCTGACTCTCATACTCCGCTAGCTATAAGGTTGGAGTTCGAATGTTCAAATAATATAGCGGAATATGAAGCATGTATTGCTGGCCTAAAAGAAGCTCTCCAAAGGGGAGCTAAAGATCTCGAAGTCTATGGAGACTCTGCCCTAATCATAAATCAAGTCGAAGGAAGATGGAAGACCCAGGATCCTCGGCTGCATCTCTATCATGCCAAATTAACAGCAGTTGCCGTCCGATTTGGTTCTATCTCGTTTCATTATCTGCCACTAGATAGGAATCAATTCGTTGATACCTTAGCCACTCTGGCATCCTTAGTCCAGATTCCCGCAGAAACTAATGTTCAGCCATTTATAGTCGGGAAGAAGGTCACTCCGGCATACTGTTTCAAAATCAATGCAGCCCCTGAAGCAGATCGCGAGCCCTAGTATACTGACATCTTAAATCTGCTCCAAAAAGGTCTTTATCCTCCTGGCTTAGACAAAAGAGTAAGAGTCTCCCTGCGAAGGTGGGCCTCCCAATTCGTATTAAGTGGTGGCAGCCTGTATAAGAGGCACTATCAAGGCCTCAACTTACTATGTGTCAATCAGGCCAAAGCTGAGCAAATTATGGATCAACTGCACGGCGGTACGTACGGGCCCCACATGAACGGCCATATGCTATCCAAGAAAATCATCCGGCATGGGTACTATTAGAGTACGCTCAAAACTGATTGTATCCGGTGGGTGCGACATTGTGACAAATGTCAACGCTTTGCCAATCTGCAGCATGTGCCCCCACACGTCTTATACAACTCCACAGCCCCCTGGCCCTTCTCAACGTGGGGAATCGACGTCATAGGCCAAATTCACCCGAAGGGATCCAATGGCTATGAATACGTCCTGGTAGCCGTCGATTACTTTATAAAGTGGGTGGAAGCCTCTTCCTACAAGATCCTGAATGCCCGAAAGGTATCCGAGTTCATCCGGGCCAATATTATATATCGCTATGGGGTACCTTTCGAGATAATTTCCGACAACGGCTCACATTTCGAAGGGGACGTGAATCGTCTACTCGACGAGTTCAAGATCCAAAGACACAAATCCGCCCCCTACCGGTCGCAAGCCAATGGTGTCGTTGAAGCAGCCAATAAAACAACATGAAAACATCATCAGAAAAATGGCTGACACAGGAAGAGATTGGCCAGAAAAATTGCCACTATCCCTCTGGGGCTATCGTACTTCAGTCCGCACACCCACTGGGGCTACCCCTTACTCTCTGGCATATGGCTAGGAGGCGGTACTACAGATAGAAGTGGAAATTCGGTCATTAAGAGTGATGATGGAATCTGATATAGCAGAAGTTGACTGGGTCAAAGGGCAATACGAATAATTGGCCCTAATTGATGAACGACACCTGTTAGCCTTGGAGCATACCCGGGCATATCAAAGGCGCATCGCCCGAGCTTTGAATAAAAATGTCAAAGGCCGCGATATCCAAGTTGGAGACCTCGTACTTCGAGAAAACCCCCTAGTTACGTTGATACTAGGGGAAAATGGAAGTCTCCCTGATGGGACCATATATCGTTAAGGAGATCCGATCAGGAGGTGCCGTGCTTCTTACGAACTAGGATGGGGAAGATCCTGTCCAACCCTTCAATCTCGACAAACTTAAAAGGTACTATGCCTGAGTTATTCTATCCAGTAGATGCTTCCCTCTCCAGCCCGCTAGGCTGAAAACCCGAAAGGGCAGTCTAGGCAAAAGTTAGGGCCTAAAAAAAACAACTAAAAAAAATATAATAAATAAAAAAAAGAGAAAACAATAAAAAGAAGAAATAAAGGCTCGCTAGGTTGAAAACCCGAAAGGGTAGCCTAGGCAAAAGTTAGAGCACAAAAAAAAATTAATAAGGAGATAAAAAGGAGAGGGAAGCCATTATTTGAAGTCCTTAGCATACCACCTCCAGTCTTCAGTGCATCAGAAGCTCGACTGACAGAAGAGAAAAACCATGACAAGAAGCTCACATTAAAATACTAAAATATAATTTTACAAGTCCTAAGGTGCAACTTAGGAAGATTTACTAAGACATCTATATTATACATTGATTGCATTGTACATATCTATATATACTGCCTGTACCCCCTTTGTTACCCCAGAAACAATTCCTTTTCTTGCAGCTTTAGCTCCACAGCGGTTTATCAATGTCTACGGCGTCCACCGAGCCAGGCCCATATACTCCTTCTGCGAGGCACAGAAGAAGCCCTAGACTCATCAGCATGTGAGCCACCAGAGGTGTCTCCCTCTTCATCGTCAGCATCCCCGTTCTCCTGGACAGCTGTATTGCTCGGACCATCTCCATCATCTCTGAAACCAGTACCCAATACCGGTGGGGGAGGAGGAGCAGCTATATCTTGCTCCCATGGATTGTCCTGCCTGCTTTCCATGCTTAGCCGTGGAGGTTCATTACCGCCAACTCTCAGAGTCGTGCCCCAACCAGTCTGGGGAGGAGGAGCAGCTACTTCTTGTTCCCATGGGTTATGCTGTCGACTAACATTGCTCAATCTGCGTGGTGCATTGATGGGACCCGCAATATTCGGTCCAGGGGTCCTTTGAGTATCAAGGCCGTGTACCCTCCTGAACTCTGCCTCCGAAGCCTGAGGAACAACTAACCACGTGCTATCAATGTCCTCGCCTATCTCCATCGGGCGAGCATCCACTTTGTTAGTTATATGGCGACCCAACAAGTGCCTCAGTTCACATCTGATAGTACGAGACGGCCCCTTAGCAGCTACCATGATCCATGCCAAATACCCAAGGGACAGAAGCATATAGTCAGAATATGGATAGGCTGCCTCCAGCCTCTCAGAATCTCTGAGCCACATGCCCTGAATAGTGGGACCCAAGCCCTCGTCCGTATTCTTCATTCTCATATATATAGGTCGAGTGGTGTCCAGGATCACTTGCTCTCTCCCAAACTGCCGCAAGATCCGGTCCGGTTGATAAAAAGAGGTCCGATGAATACCCAGCATGACTACTTGGTTATATTCATCGGAATGGCGAAGAAAAAGCCGGATCTCCCAATGGCGAATGACCCAGATTATGTCCATCGAGCCCTGGCGATAAAAGTGATCAGCCCAATCAATTTCATAATAATTGGTCTGAGGGAAATGCACGCGCATGCCATAAAGTGATGGGTCATATGGCGCTCCATGCGGCACGGGAGCCTGAGCCCATAGGAAATGCTCTTCTAGCCAAATATGAACCAGAATGGGGCTACCGGTAGGGAACAGTTCATCACCAGTAGCAAAAGCAGTCAGGCCCGCAAAGGTCTCCGCCAAAATCACCGGGACAATATTCAGTCGGCAATCTCGAGCCTGTAATGCCAAGTCAACGACCCGCGCATCCACAAATCCGGGTAGACCCACCACCAAGTACCTCCCTATCAAACAAAGAAATGCGCCGTCAGCCTACGCCGCGATAGTCTACATCATCCTCCCTGTATTCTGTGAAGGCTCCAAGAAGAACCATTAAATTAAAAGTTTCCCCATTGAAGAAACCTAGAGTAGCACTGCGGGTAGAGTTAAAAAGCTCCCGGATAGCCATATATGGACGTCTTTTGACGGCAGGCACTGCGATTTGATGAGAAGGTGCCACCCCCAGCATCGCACATAACTCCTCAAAAGTAGGACATATCTCTTTCATGTCGAAGTTAAATAAATGGTCCTGAGGAGACCAAAACCTGACGGCTCCCCTCAACATGTCCCAATTAATAATGACATTCCGCTAGGACAGAAGGCACCTGGACCCAAAAAGATGATCAAACCAGTCCCTCTTGTCGGGTCGCAGGGAGAGAATCCAAAAATCCAGGGCATTCTCGTAAACTTCAATTTCCAAAGCCGTAGGAATACGAGCAGCCATTTATAAAAGAGATGCAAGGGATTTTATACGGCTAAAGAGAGCAACGACAGGACAGAAGAGAGCTGGTGAATTACGAAAAGAAGGGATGAAATGAATTGGTATGAAATCAGGCTGGTCTCCGTCTGAATTTATACCAAAAATTGAAGAAACAGACAGTTCGGTGCACAATGCGTGAATAGTAAATGAACAGTGGCTGCACAGGGAGAGCCAGGGCGCCACCATAACCTTCCCTTGGCACCACGCCATACCCCCCATATGGCCGCGCCAAGTGCCTTCTACTGTGCTGAAAATTCTGCCTGGTATCCTGGTTTAATTGTCCGACAGTCCACTGCTCCTATGCCTGATCGCGAGATGGAAAGAAAGGCTATGAAAGATGGCTATGAACACGGGTTCAATAGCCACTGGGCGCTGAAAAAATAAGGGAAGCGGCCATTTCTCTATTCTAATATCACCAGAAAAGCCCATTCTGATCCAAAGGTGTATTCTCATAAACTCCATTTCTCAAAGTATAGTGTGCCATTACCCTTTAGATGTCTGGTATAGCTTTATTTTCTGTGTATTTAGTTTTGCATGTTTAATATATTGCATCATATACATTTATATTGTACTAGTAAGGTTCACGTGCATTGCACGTGGTTAACGCACGTGGTGTTAATGGTTTTTAAAAATGATTTGCCAGTTTCTTAACTTTTTTGTTTACTTTTAATTATTGGATTCTTTTTGTATTTTAATCTTTATAGTTTTGAGACTTATAAATTGTATTGTTGTGTGTTTAGGTTTTTCGATATTTTGTTTTTCGATAATTTATAATGTAAGCTTTTAGTCATTATATTGCAACTTATCCTACACATTTGTCTTTTTTATTGGTTATTTTTAAATCTTTTTTTAATACCAAACATGAATTCATTCACTCTTATCGGTGTTGGAATTGAAAACAATTCAAATTTACTTTCTTAGATAAGCACATTGTTGTTGGAGACTTAGCTTATGTCGTTTATGAAATTTATAACTCTCATTGAAAAATAATAAATTGTTTTATATAAATCAAACTGACAATCCCAAAGTATATACTTACACTCTAAAATACAAAATTCACCTAGAGTATCTATAAAGTCTCATTTTACCACCCAACCTAACTTTTGTGTCATTTTCATATGTCATTGTATAAGTTTTTTCTAGTCTGTCCCCTAGACACTACTAAGGTTACCAATATGACGTTAAGGTGCACATGGTATTTCACGTGAAGGACATTTTGGTCATTTTTAACAATGTTTTCTGTGCTTTTATTACCCAAAAAAAAACTTCATTTGCTTATTCTCTGACAACGCTTTCTCTGCTTCTTCTCCAACAATGACACTTATTTAAATTTTAAGTGAGATAAAACTCAAGAGTGTATAAATCTTTTATTCAAATTTTTATATAGAAAAATAAATAAAAATAGTGCAGAATCATATCAGAGAGAGATAAAACACAAGAAGAGGATCACATTAAGGTGTCAAGGCCGCCATGAATAAGAACCCACAAAAAATTAAAGTTGTCAGAGTTGCCGATGTTAAATGACCAAGCCACAAACACAATGCATAAGCATACATGATGAATTTCAAAACTCATATTTGAATTCATCACAGATGCATACGACAATGATGAGGCACGTCATGATTCAATCCGTCTTCATCGTCCCTAGCTTAAACTCCAACAAATTTCTCCTTGGCACCATTGATATGGTTTATGGTTTGAATTGAGAAAATTCTCGATCTTAAACATTATTTGCTACCATTTTTATCACTACGATTACCACACGTTACATCACAATCAACAAATTTGATATGGAATATGGAAATGCTACAAAATTACGTTGAGGGCCAAAGTGGAATTGGTGGATATCTTAGGGGACAATGTGTATTTTGGACTAATTTTGATGGGGCAAACATATGATTAGCCCCCAAAATTACACACTAAATGTCATATTTGACCTCAACCTACGAAGTGTCCCACTTTCATACCTTATTTTTCTATTTGTCTCACTTTACTCCCTCCCGTCTATGGGTGTTAAAAATAGTAACGTACGGAAAATGATATGTGCATGTCACATGAATATTATTTTGATCATTTTGCTGGGGGTGGAAAATAAGATTTAGTTATAACTTTATTATATAATTAACCATTTAGTATTTAAAAAATGTTTTTATATAAAAATAATAATAAATAATTGTTTCAATAATTCAAAAATAATTATATGACCAAATTACAATTTCCCCCAAGGTATCCACCAAATAGTATAATGTACCCCAACCTAAGGTTTGTTCCATAATGATATTTGACGTTACTTTTTTTTTTTTTTTCCATTTTCCAACCTATCAGTGATGGATGCTAGAATATTCACGTTAAATAGCACATGGTCTTCCACGTGCGGGGTAAAAATGACATTTTCATTATCTGCTTTAGGAATAAATGTATTAAAAGTAAAAAATTCTAATCTCACACACTCTCTTTCCCTCTTCTCCCGATGCAAGTGCCCATCTCTCGCTCCACCAAAATAGCCGCCATCGCCAGCCTAAACCCTTCCCACTTCGGTCACGCCTATCACAACTTTGGCGCCGTCCTTCTTCGATTCTAGTCAAACACCATCTCTGATCTTCATCATTCTATCTCATGCAAACCTCCCGCCTAAAGTAGAAATCAGAGGGTATATACTATACTTACTAAAAACCCTAGTAAAAACATGCGATTAACAAAAAAACACATAAGGATTATTTTGGTCATTTTGTTTGTCGCGCAAAGTGGGATTTGTTATAATTTCATCATTTAGTTTGCCATTTAATATTTAAAATATTTTTGTAATTAAAAAATAATTATTTAAATAATCTAAAATTAGTTATACTTTGTCTGATATTTAAATTCAACGTTAAAAAATGCATTACTCCGAAAAATGAATTTTAAAATTTCTTTTTTAGCCCTCACTTTCTTTCGTCAACCCCATCATTTATAGACTCACCACCACCACCACTAACACCTCAAATTTTACCATTATTTCCAAAATTTAATTTTTTTGATTTGATTTTATTTCATTTTCTAATTTCTTACTCTTTCCTTCGAAGTAACCAATTTGGAAAACCCATCAATGATAGACACACCACCACCACAACCTTAAATTTCACTTTTTACAAACTCAAATTCAATTTTTTTTTAATTTTCAAACTTTCAAATTGAATCTGAAACCCATATGGATATTTGAAAATTTGATGATTAGGAAATCTCACAACGATATATTTCATCTAATCCACTACTGTCATCCCTAAAATTACTATCACCACAACCTCTAACACCATCATCCATGTGGTCGTAAGCACCGCCATCACCATCACCAAGAAACGCATTCACCTCGCCTTATTAGAAGAGAAACATACAATCTCTTTAGCTTCTGATTAGTCGGTTTTCTTTCTCGAACGTCTCTCATTTCTTACCTCCTATACACTTTCGGTGTCAAATTACTAAGTAAGGAGATAATCTAATTTAGGATGGAGCTACTTGAAAGGATGTTGATTGGTGACAATTTCTTTCAATTAAAGGAGGGTTGTGGTAGAAGAAAAGAAAGTTGATAGCCAGGGGAGGAGAATAGAGAGATTCTCTCACGTAACTACTCTGGGTTCTATGAAGAGGAGCAAGCAAGTTAAGACCAAAAGAGGTTAGAGGTTTGGAACCCTGTTATGGGAAGGAGTAAAATATTTTAAACCTAGTTATTTGTGCTTACTAACAGTGGTTTGTTTGTAATATTTATAAGTTAGAAGCAGTATGATAGTTTTTAAGGTTGTTTGTAGTAGTCTGAAAATTCGAAAAAGTAAACTGTAGATTTTGGCTTTCTTTTGTAACAAAACGCACAAATTCATCAATTGGTTCTTCATTTTCTTCATCTTATTGACGTTATGACACACTTTCTTAACCAAATTCTCTTAGCTTATTCATGGATAATAGCTAAAGACGCTACATATTTTTGCTTAATATCTTGATACTCACTAACAAATATATTATTATAGTAACATTTTTTCATTTACTTCTATAATGTCTTTACTGAGTAAAAACCATATTATTTAAGAATGTAATATCATATTATTTTTTAGTTTCAAATAAATTTTTAGTCTCTCGACTGAGTAAGGGTATTTTTGTTATTTTATAAAATATTGGACGACATTTGTAACGATAATGGTAGGAGGGACAAACTGATAAGAAAGTAAAAATACAAGACGAAATAAATAGAATTCAAAACTGTAGGACCTAACTTAAAACATGTACAAGTCAAGGGATGAAATTATTATTTGATTATTAATGGAATTAATTTGTCCCTGATAAATTTACTTGTTTGACCTTAATTAATGGTAGATGATTTATTATATTTGAGGCTATTTTTGTCCAAACATTATTTGTTGTCATGGTAAATTTACTTGTTGTGTCCTTAATTAAATGGTGGGTGATTTATTTGGTGAAGGGTTATTTTTGTCCATCTATTAAATTGTAAGAAACAAGTTTGACTTTTATAGTAAGAGAGATTATATCATAATGTCTGCACAGGTTGCGTTTACAATATTAAAATATATATATATATATATATATATATATATATATATAAAGAGAAAAGACTAATATTCGCAGGAATCAGAAGCTAATGCACTCGGGACGACTGACTCCTATTAAGGCCACCACCCATGACCAAGGGACCTGTTGTGCCACCAGCTCTGTATCCCCGACTTCTGCCCCGACCGCGGCTCGACCCGACATCATCATCATCGTCATCATCATCACCTCGACGTCTGGGCCGCCGCGTTGTGCTGCTCCCCCTGCAAGAGAACTCATCAACAAGTTTCTGATAAAGCTTGCTGATACTGAAAAAGCCCCGCATCAGCTTCTTATAGGTAGACACGTTCACCTATATAAAAGAAGAATAAAAAAATGTGTTAGTCTCAAAAATATATATATAAAAATGATGAAAAAAAAAATATACGAGTGCATGAAAAAAACAATAGATACAAGAAAAAATAAGAGAGATAAAGAAAGAGAGACAATAAAGGTAAATGTGTCTATCGAACGAGCCTGCTCCGGGACACGACGCTCCTTGGGAATCTCGACATCAGGAAGAACCTACTCTACCATATTACCACCCCACTGATACTGAAAGGTGGAGAACATATTATCAGACTCTGTAAACATCAGGTTCTCGTCGAGAGATGATGTAGACGGCCCTAGCCTAGCGGAAGCATCAGAATGCCGCCTGGGCACAATAGGAGCAGGAAAAGGGGGATGCAGCACTAATCTCAGGAAATCCTCATACGCCATTATTGGATAAACTGTCGTTGGCATGAGGTATTTCGCCAGGTACTGATACCTATTGGGCTGTCGATCGGGCTCTATCACCCAGAAGGGAGGTCGAGGAGGCACCACTGGAAGCGCTAAAACTGACTGATGCTGACGGTTCACCCGCTCGCCCATGTATAAGGAATCCACCATAATGGAAACCATCGATATCGGCCGAGTCCCAAAGCAATCGCATAATGCCCTCCGTGCCCTCCCAAGGAAGGAAGTGCACTGTGGGACTCGAGCTAACAACAATCCAAAGACTCGTTCCTTATCCTTGCAACCACCGTCCTGGGTCGGATAAACCATGTTATCATCAACGTACTGGGACAAGTATGGAGGCTGGTGAACACGCCGAATGAGAGGACCTGGTGAAAAATGAAAAAGTGAGAAGGCCCAGACCTGCAAAAAAAAAAAAAAAAAAAAGAAGAAAAAATGTTATAAAAAAAAAGAGCAAAAAGAAAGTGTGTGTTGAAAAAGAAGAAGAAGGGGAGTATGCATAAAAGAAAAAAAAAAGAAAAAGCAACAAATTAAAAACAGGAAAGGGCATATACCGCCCATGCCGGGGCAAATCCATTTAGAGTCGGCGAATCATTCCGGCAGGCCCTATCCATGGAATCATACAATTCAGCCAAACCCGCTTGTCTCCAATCAAAAGAAGGAATCCGCTCAAAACCTGCTTAACAGGCCAGGACGGAAACTCTCAGGGTGGTAGAGAAGTTGACAAAGAGCGATGTGCCAAGAAAGAAAAATAAAAACGCTCTAGCCACTCGAGTCACGGCAGCTATATCATTGGCCGGCACCCTCCCGGCATTACTGAGAAGCCATCTCCGTACGCTGCCGATAAGAATCTCATCAGTCGATTTGAATTCCGGCTCAAAGCCCAGGAGGTCTACTACTTCCTCCCTGCGCCGACGAAGAGTAAAGTCAGGAGCCAGGGTCTCCCCGATGCTGGTAGGAATGCCCGTGATCGTGGCAAAGTCACACGGGGTCATGGTCGCCTCCCCCCAACTGAAATGGAAGGTATGGGTGGTGTCCCACCAAAAGTCCCTGAGCATATCAAAGATAGGCAAATAACTGGTGAAGTGGCTGAAAGAATGCATGAAGACACTAAAACCAGAGCCCTCCACCAAAAGTTGCGCTGCCTCGGGCAACATAGCATAAATTTCCTTAACATTGGCGCATGTTGCCCGCACCCTCGTGAATTCCCTGCGAATCTGAAAAAAAAAAAAGAAAGAAAAGGTAAGTCCCCTATCCTTATTTTTCCTTGTACAGTCTTTTAATAAAAGTATGAATAGATGATAAACATGTTGCATGCATTGTACTTCATAGAAAAAAAAATGCAACATGCTAAAAAAAATCAAAAATCATTTTTTGTATTTTTAAATAAATACTTACCATTTTTTATATATACATGTACATAAATTCACATGTAAATAAACATTTAATTTCATTAAATATAATTATTTTATGTGAAAAACAAAAGGTATATAAATAATAAAAAATGTATATGTTGTAAATACATGCCACATTCTTTTACATTCTTTCGATAAATAATAAAAATACATTTAAGAATGTATTTAAAAAAAAAGGGATTATATGCAAGTTGTTTTGCATTTAAATAGTTATTTTCGCATCCTAGGCATCATAGGAATGCATGCTAGACTGCATTTGTCATGTACATAACAAAATAGGAAAATGTTCATACATCATCCCATAACTGTTCTGCATTGTATTTGCATCAAATAAAGTAGTGCATGCATCCATTATGTGTATTTCATTGTCCAATAAGCTGCATCGAGGGTGCACTAAAAAGAAAATAAAATGTCGCCAATCATGAAAATAAATATTCTCATTACATTTACTATGTCCTGCAGCATTAGCATGCATGAAAAATGAATTTAAGGGTATAAAATATATCCGTTTTGTCTCATTTTTATCCGAAAATATGTTCGAAAATGCGTTTCGAAAAATTTAAATTGTATTCCGAAAAGTCCGTCTCGCGATTCTATTGCATGCAAAAATATGCTTTAGTGTAAAACATGCATCATATAGCCTCATTTGCATTTATAATATAAATCATGCATAGTAGGGTCAAATAGTGACCACTAGTTCAAATTATGCATCGCAAAAATAAATCATATAAATTTCATGCATCATTACTTAATTACATCATTTAGGCATAAATAGGACATGCATAAACATCATTAATAAAGTCAGGAGTGCTCCAAAAGTTCCAAACAGTGCAAAAATTTAGCAGATCTGAAGTATGGCCAGGAAAATCTAGAAAAAGAAAGAAACTTACAACGGTGGGAGGAAGATTGGACACGTGAGTGTCCCGGTCTCGCAGAATATTGCCCCAGTCATCGGTAGAATACCGATATTTGAGCTTATTCCAGATCAAAGGAGGAAACTCTTTCCTCCTCTCGTTAGATTTTGATATGATATTGACAAGCCATAAAAGTGTATTTAAGATTTCGGGGATCTATTGGTTAAGTTTGGCAACTTGTAGGCAAGTTTGGAAGCTTAGAAGACTGTTTGGATACTTCAGGGGGTCAAAGTGGCAAGTCAGCAAAATGCGGAGAAGCTGTGAAGCTTGCGGCCGCAAGGGGTCCACAACCTTGCGACCGCAAGGTCTCCAGAAGAGGCTGACGTTTTTGTTTTATTTTCCTGTTTTACTGTTTGGGTATTTTTAGTTTCCTTTTTATTTAGAGTTTCCTTTATTTAAGAGTTTCCTTTTATTTAGAGTTTACTTTTAATTAGTTTTCTTGTCCTACAAGAATTATGATTTATTTTGTAAGCCTATAAAAAGGCATTCTTAAACGTTGTTTTAGGTGGAGAATTTTGATTAATGAAATTTGAGTTGATTTTCTGGTTAGAAAATTGTCTTATTATTTGAGTGTCCTGGATTGGAAGCTCGGATTATAAACATCGTGGATTCGTTGTTTATAGTTGAATTCGACTTATCAGTTGGAGAGTCATCCCAATTGTGGCGTCATTCACAATTCCAAGGTTCGCGTCATCTCGAAGACGTTGGGTCGCGGAGTCATTCATCCTAATACCTTTCTAGGAGATCCTTGGGTTCGTTCCGTTATCAGATTCTGGGTACATAGGAGCTTTCCCCTTCCTGGATTGAGAAGAAGGTGCCATCTGCTAAACAAAACACTGAAATTGGCGGAAGAAAATTGAGAAAAGGAGCAAAATTGAGAAAATAAAAAGAAAAGAAAGACAACAGCAACAATGGCGTCGCAGAAGCTGAAGCAGAAGAAGAGAAGAAAGAAGGAAGGAGCAGTGCCTCCCTTCCTTCACTTCTCGTCAATAATAAGGGTGAAAAGGGAATTTTTCCTTTTCACCCCTCTGAAGTTCGAAGCCGCGACACTTAAGTCCTCAAGTTCCAAAGTTTCCAAAATGGTCCCTGAGTTTAACGAAGGGTTAATGAAATTAATTTTGTTAACCAAAGATTAATGACCATCCATCAGAGGACAAAATAAAAAAAATATCCCCAGCATGTCAGCCACAAAGTAAGCAAAGAAAAAAAAAGAAAAAAAAAAGAAGAAAAAAGAAGAAGAAAAAAAAGAAAAATAATAACAAAGTCCCCAGCCTGAAAAAGCGAGAGTGGTATATATGCCAAAATCAGCCAAATCCGCGACAGCCACCCGGGCGCGAAAAAGGTAAGAAAGGTCTATTCTTACCCTAACCTTAGAATAATTTCCTTTTAAAAGGAAAGTTTTTTTAAAAAAAAAAAAAGAAGAGAAAAGTTTTGTTTTGTTTTTCAAATAAAAGGAAAACTCTTTTTCAAAAAATGAGTTTTTGGACTTCAAAAACACCAAAAAAAAATAATAAATAAATAAAAAAGATGAATATTTTGAAAAACCCAAAAAAAAGATGAATATTTCAAAAACACAAAAAAAGAGGAATATTGAAAAAAAAACCCAGAGAGAGTGAGAAGAAAGGAAAGGAAAAAGAATGATCCTTTTTACAATTTTCGAAAAAACTTGAAGAAAGTTTTCTTTGTCGTGCTCGACGACGAATTTTTATCGGTCGAGTGCAGTTTTCTGGAAATTTGAAAATTTTCTTATTATGTTTGGAAACAAGGTATTAACCAGCCAGATACAATTTTGAAAATTCTTCTTAACATATTTCAATGATAGGTAATTGACCAGTTGAAATGTGGTTCCCGAAAACATTCAAATCTTCATACCATATTTGGCGGCCGTCCGCGACCGTTTGAATACGACTTTTTCGAAAAACACAAAAATCTTTTTCCTGTTGTGTTCTTGATCGGGTTTTGACCCGAAGAACATAACATCCTCATTTGGTTGTAGTTTAGGTTTTTGGCCTGAACTACGTTTGGTTTGATTTCCTTTAATAAGGAATACGTAGGCAGCCTACACTAGTAGGTCCGACCATCACGGCATTTCAAATTCATATCTGCTTAAAAACTACGATAACCTGTTATAACCGACTAAATATGTCTAGGTTATGGAGTTTGGATAGCATGATAAACTGTGCATTATAATTGCTACCTGTTGCATTTCTCTCCCGTTTTAATTGAACGAAAATTGGAGAGTCTGTTGTTTATCAACGATGTTCGTCTACTCAGTAAACCTTTGGTGACCCGTAGACTCCATCATTGAGGGGCTCTGTAGACACCCCAATTTCGTACCCCTGGTATGTGACTCTGACATGTGATATCAAGAACTGTTCAAACTTAACAACTGTCAAGTTACAGGAGTCAAAAATGCGAAAGGCAAAGCGGGATGCGCAAAACAGTAAATTGCGAGGGGTGAAGTTGTCAAATTTGGAAGTTCAATAGTGAATTGGCGCGGCCTAAAAGCATGTTGGACGCCGCGCCAAGGGAGGGACAAGTCGGCGCCAAGGGTGCTACTGTAGCACTCAGACTTAACGCATTGTACAAGCTGTGAAGGCCGGCGTACACGATGTTTGAGCTCGCTGAGGAATTGCGATAACTCCCGATGACTCCCTCATCCCCTCTTCAGTTGTTCAAAAATTATCCAAGAGAAACGCTGAAAGAATTCTCTCTGCGTTCTGTCGAAGCGATAGTTACGAGAGGTGTGAGATAGGTGTGTGTAGACCACCAAAGCTTCCAAACCCCGTCCAAACTCCGCCAAAACTTAAATCCACCGGTTATAAGTGATCCCTAGCCTAGTAGTTAGGTATCCACCTTACTTCCCCGGCCCAAAAATCTCAAAGTAAGCCGTTACTCTGCCTAAGTAATGAGTTGAAATACACAAAACCTAAGCCGTTATTCCGCCCAACCAAAAAGGCCAAAACCCTCTAAAATAAGCCGTCACTCTGCCCAAGTGAGCGAGCCAAAATCATCCAAAATAAGCAGTCACTCTGCCCAAATCAAAACAACAACCACATAACAAACAACAAAAAAAGACTCGCTCTCCCTGAAGGACAGAGCGAGCACACTACCGCTCTAAAAGGTAATAGCCTTTAAGGGCGTTTTATTTATTTACTTACTTTTTTCGTTCATTTATTATTTAAAGTTGTTATTTAAATCCGACACAATATAATCAATATAAGCCGTTGTGTTGCCCGGATTAGAATAGGAAATATTATGTAAAAGAGCCGTTATAATGGCCAAATAATTTTAAATACATTTGTAATTATTGTAAGGAAATGGCTGCAAGTCCGTAAATAATGTAGCCACGGATGTATTTGTTTTAATTTCCTGTCTTTTAATGTTTTATTTATTTGCTAAATAAATATAACAATAAGCATACTACAGCCAAAAACTATTTTGAGACCGAAAGGGCGAGTTAGGTGCCTAGCACCTTCCCAACTCGTAACTTAGCCTCCGAACTCGTTTCTTTTTTTCTGGTTTATTTTTCTTTTTTTTTCTCGTTTTGCTTTATTTTTGCCTTAAAATAAAGATGACGACTCTAAAACCTCTTGGATCCAGTGGGGCCTCACAACACTCCTTCTTTGCACTTTTCTTTTCTCCCCTAAAAAAAGGAGAATGGGAATGGAAGGGTGATGTATTCGCATATCCTGGTATCCCCTAAAAAAGTGATAACTTGATGCGGGAAGCCCAAAGCTCCCATAGTGATCCGAAATGGGCCATAAGGCTATTCTTAATAAAATCCATAGTGGGGACGTCGCAATATCCTTTTTTGCACTTTTCCGTTTTCCCCTAAAAAAGGGAAAATGGGAATGAAAGGGTAATGCATTCCCATATACTGGTATCCCCTAAAAAAGGGATAACTTGATGCGGGAAACCATAAGTTCCCATATTGGATTAAAAATCCACTAAAGGCAACCGAGGTGCATTCCAACGCGCTATCATAGACAGCACTCCTCTCGCACTTTTGATTTCATCTTCCCCTAAACAAGGGAGGGTGGAACGAGAGCAGTGGTGTCCCGCATCCGCACGTACGCGCACCCTTAACCAAGGGCGCGCGGGGCGCGGGCGCATGTCACGGGAACCCACAGGTACAAGCCGATGAAGCTCAGAAAGAGAGAACTTAACAGCGAAGGAAGGCCTCTCCTAGCCTATAAATAGAGGCCCTCGATTTGTGAATTCACAGATAGTTCACGCAGTGAAAAACACAATCAACGCAGTGAGTTCTCCCAAGAGTGCATTGAGATTTATTCGTCTAGCCTCGAAGCTCCGCCAAATCTCCCCCAACCACTAAAACCAGCCAGCCAAAGTGAAACCTAGTTACCCTGCTAGGATTCTGCCTTATTCCACCAATCCAAAAATCTCAAAAAGAGCAGTTGCCTTACCTGAATCTAGACGCCAAATTAGCAAAAAACAAGTAGTTGCTCTGCCCGATTTCCACCGTCAGTAAGCAAGCAACAGCAAAAAAAGCAAGCAGTTGCTCCATCCGGATCCGGAGGCAAAAAGCAACTTTCGGAAGCAGTTACTCTACCTGAATCCCTGTAACAGCAAAGCAGCAAAAAAAAAAAAGACTCCCTCTCCCTGAAGGACAGAGAGAGCGCACCCTAGAATTTACTAGAAGGAGCTTGGTACGGGATAAAACCCCCCACACATCAAGAGATAGGCTATTTAAAGTTTTAATACATAAAAGTGCTATTTAGATTAGCCCGATGTAAGAAAAATAAGCAGTTATGCTGCCTGAATTTCTATAGGAAAATAGCACTAAAAAGAGCCATTATTATGGCCCGTCATATTGAAATGACTTTCCTTCATTCCAGTCTTCTAGTCAATAGTACAGGGAGCATGTGGCTTGTTTTTTTAGCCTTGTAACTAAGTGAAGAACAAATCTAGTGGCTCCTACGCTATTGATGCATGTTCAACTCACTGGAATTTATTTGTAAACCACACATTTTTGGTATTTCTCTTCGTCGGTGCCTAAAGTACTGTGAATCATCCTTCCCCTGTCTAAAGTTCACGGTGACATGAAATTCGTAAGAAGGATTGAGCCGGAATATGGGAACACACTATTAGACGTACGTACATGAAGTCACCTTCCATTCATTCACAGGTGGAAAATAAGATTTAAGGCTTAGTTCCACCTTTATAAAATATGGGATGGATCATGGAGATGAAGAGTTAGCATTCTCTTTTACTGATAGCAACAATTGAGATGAGATGAGACGTTGACTTTTTCCTGAAATTAAGGAGCTCAAAAAGTTTTTTCAGAAGCTGCTCAAAAAAGACTCCCTCTCCCTGAAGGACAGAGCGAGCACACCTTAGAATCTACTAAAAGGAGTTTGGTATGAGATAAGACCCCCACACTTCAAGAGGTAGGCTATTTAAAGTTTTAATACATAAAAGTGCTATTTAGACAAGCCCGATGTAAGAAAAATAAGCAGTTATGCTGCCCGAATTTCTATAGGAAAATAGCATTAAAAAGAGCCATTATTATGACCCAAATTTTATAAATGTATTTGTAACTCCAAGAAGGAGGCTGTTACAACTTTGTAATAAGATAGATAGATAGATAGATACATATATATATATATATATATATATATATATATATATATATATATATATATATATATTAATGCTTTATTTCAATTCTGTCAAATAAATATAATAAAACATATTGTAGCCAAAAAACTATTTTGAGACGGAAAGGGGGAGTTGGGTGCCTAACCGCTTCCCATCTCGTAACTTAGCCTCCGAACCCTTTGCAAGTCTGGTTACATTTTTTTTTGTTTGTTTTTCCTTAAAATAAAGATGGCGACTCTGTTTATCACATTTTGATTCCACATTTGAGGTCAGGCGTATTCCACCCGCCTTAAAGGTTTTGAAACCACCCGCTTTTCATTAGCAGGGGAATCGGTTATAAACCGGGGCACTCACAATGAGTATCAAACATAGCACATATATCTTTAATAATGAAAGAAATAACAGAAGATGAAGTGCCCGTGATGATTATGTCGTCAACATAAACAAAGAGAAGAATTGTAGAGGTGCCAGTATGCCGAATGAATAAGGAAGAGTCGGATATACTGTTGAAGAAACCATGCCCATTGAGAAACTCGTGTAGATGATTGAACCACACACGAGGAGACTGCTTAAGACCATAAAAAGCTTTATCAAGCTTACACACGTGAGAAGGATCATAACCTTTAACAAACCCCATTTGTTGTTTCATATAAGCATCCTCTTGAAGCACGACATTTAAGAAGGCGTTCTGAACATCATGCTATTTGATATCCCAATAAAGAGATTGGGCTAAAGCAAGAACTGTGCGAATCGTGGAAGGTTTGACTACAGGACTAAATGTTTCATCAAAATCGAGTCTAGTTTGTTGTCTAGAGTCTTGAGCAACTAATCGAGCTTTATACCGTTCCATAGACCCATCATCTTTCCTTTTGATTTTAAAAATACATCGAAAACCAACAACGTTCATATTGGGTGCAACAGGAACAAGGTGCCATATTTCATTTTTGTGAAGTGCGTTGATTTTCGCCAACATTGCATCACGCCAATGTGAAAATTGCGACGCTTGTTTGAATGTGTGAGGTTCATGTTGAAGAGGATCATCACGTATAGCAGTAAGAGCATGTGGAAGGGGATACATAGATGTGTTACGAAGCTGTTTGCTAACTTCTCGATAGTAAATAGGAGGTGTAGATGAATCATAAGTTGCTAGAGAAGCCAATGGGCTATCTGAGGTAGAATAAAGTGCAGGACTAGGTGTAGCCGAAGTGTTAAGAGGTGGGGAAACTTCAGTGAAAGATGGAGGAGGAATTGGTGTATGATAAAAGTTGGGTCGCTGAACAGGTGGCAGAGGTAGGTTGGGCTGTAGACCGAGTTGATCTAGCCGGACAGTAGGTTTCTGTATTGGGGTTATAGGAGAGTGCTAAGGCTGATGTAGATTGGGTTGGATAGGTGAGATGGGAAGGAAAATTGGGGCAGGAGCTTGGTGATCATACATACTTGGTTGAGCTGATTGGTTATTTTGTCTAGTACTGGGAATGAGCTTGGCTTGAGGTTTTTGTCGAGGAAAGTGTGTTTCATCATACACAACATGTCGAGAAATTTAGACATGACCATTCTCAATATCCACGCACCTGTTTCCCTTTATGAACATTATCATATCCAAGAAAGAGAGGGTAAACAGATTTTGGCATGCGTTTATGAGAATTATCTGAAGTGATGTGAGGAAAACCAGAACAACCAAAAACTTTAAGGAACCGTTAGTCTGGTGTCCTTAACAATAATTTTTGATATGGGGAGATATATTTATGTTGACACATTGGAAGACGATTAATAAGATACAACAGTGTATTAAAAGCTTCCAACCAAAAAGGATAAGGAAAATTAGATTTAGACATAAGACACAAACCAGTTTCAACAATGTGACAATGTTTTCGTTCAACAGTGCCGTTTTGTTGAGACATGTATGTGCAAGTTAGTTAATGTCTAATGCCTGATTTTCTAAAAAATGAAGTAAAATCATGACCAATGAATCCCCCCCCCCCGTCAGTTTGAACAGTCTTAACTTTGTGAACTGCAGAAATGTGACGAGACAATTAATTTTCAATTTGTATTTTAAAATTGGCAAAAACATTTGTAACATCAGATTTATGATACAAATGAAATAACCATACAAACCGAGAAAAATCATCAACAGTAGAAAGATAAAAATGATATTCGTGTATAGAAGTAACAGGGGAAGGACCCCAAACTTCCAAATGAAGCATATCAAGAGAATTCAATGCATTACATGTTCGGGAAGAAAAAGGTAGTTTACTAGATTTTCCCAAAGGACAGACATGACAAAAATTCTTATCATTTATTTGACCACTAAGAGGTAAATGAGATTGTTGACATAAATTTTGAGTATTTGACTAGAGGGATGACCTAAACGCGCATGCCAAATTGCTTGACATGAACGTTCTCCAAGGAGAGCAACTGGATTTTCTGAAGAGTCGGACTTGAACGACAATTTGTATAATCCACTGGAACTGTTGCCAGAGAGAAGAGTCTCCCGTGTCAAATTGTCATTCACATGAAAACCACATGAGTCAAGTTCAAAATAACAATTATTGCCTTTTGAAAATTGACGAATAGAAATCAATGGTTTATGTAAACTAGGCACATACAAAACATTATTAAGGGAGAAAGACCGATTATTAAACTTAAGAGAGGATGTACTAGATATATACAAGCGAGAGCCATTGCCAAAAACAATTGACTCTTTACCTGAATATGAAGAATAGTCATAAAAGGAAGAAGGATCCAAGGTCATGTGATTAGTTGCGCCAGAGTCAAGAATGTACGGTTCGGTTTGGGAAACATATGCAACATTGTATCTATGTGAACAAAATTGACCAGTGTGATCATTCTTAAAAAAAACTTGGCAGGTGATATCGGAATCAGAAAAATTAGGAACCAGGGTGCCTTTATGGTAAGGAGTAGGTTGAATGCCACGTCTTGTATTTCCATGGTCAAACCTCTCAAACTGACCGCGACCTCCTCTGCCTTGTCCACGTCCTGAATTCCCTTGTCCTTGTCCTCGTGAAATTTTTTGCCAATTGTTTCCACAATTATCATTATTCCTCCAATTTCTTCCACCACGGTGACTGCGGTTTGATCCCTTTCCACCACGGTTTCGACCACCCCCTCTGCTTGTACTACCATTGCCTCTATTTGCAGCATAATTAGCTTGAGGATTGGAATTGCTTACGGGGTTTTTCACCAACAAGGGCTACAGTTTGGTGTTGAGGAACACAAAACTTTTGTTGAAGTGTTTCCTCTTTAAGCAGAAGTTCTATGATATCATCAACGAAAATAGTTTGACGAAGACTTCTAGATGTCGTGGAGGGAAGAAACTCTTTATACTCGTTACCAAGGCCACCAGGAATGTGTTGGATAAGTTCCTTGTCCTCCACTGGTTCTTCGGCCATGGTAGGAGCATCAACGATATTTGTTGCCCGTAGCCAATACTCTGCAACAGACATACACACTTGGTTCTTTCTTCAGTTCATGTAGTTTGTCATTTAGATTCTTGATTTGTAGCACTGATGTGGCCCCTAATATTTTGGTTAAGACTTCCCATGACTAAGGAGCACTGTTGGATGAATTTAGGTATGATAATATTGGAGGAGTTACCGTACCATCCATCCACACACAAGATCAGTTGCAGTGGTCCACAACTCGTGTAGAGGATTTTTGTTTCCGTCTGCAAGGGTTTCAGAAGGTGTGTTTGAGTCAATGACAAAAAGGAGTTTATGGGTTCTTAAAGTAGTTTTAACCAGCCCACTGACATAGTTGTCTTTTGTGAGATAGGCTTGACCCATGATAGCATTCGGATTGTAGAAGATAGGAAGAACATATGGTTTGGTTGTTTGAGAGGTTGTAGGGTCACCAGAAGAGGTAATCACACGATCACTAGGTTTAAGAGTATTCTATCGTGTATATTATTCCATAAGAAGAGACCCATATATACAATTACAAGATTCAATGACTTACCTAAAATACAATGCTATATTTTAGGCTTAATTACAACTAATGACAGAAGCCTACAATAAATATAACATGGATACAATTGGTAACTATCAATACATGAGTGACAGCTAATAAAATACATATCAATTGTTTTTCTTGTTCACTACAATGAGCATGATCAGCAATATCTTAAAGAATTCGAATGTTCACATACATTTAATCTTAATCCCATGCTCCATACTCTGAGCCAGTATCTACACACTGTTGTCCCTACATAACCAATCCTTATTTTCCATTAACAAATCAATCCTTCTAATGAGATGGGTGGGATTTTATTGATGCCGTAAAAACCCAATCAATTTTACCTTCTATTGCAGTTGCTCTTCGCGGCTCTCGACTATCACCAGAGCTAAAGAAATCAATATTGGCTAGCGTGACATACTCAGACCTGGGGTGCCTGGCTGATGGGGTAAGCTCTGAGAGGCTGATGGGTCACACCGTTGGGGAACCAGGTGAAGCGTGTGACCATCTTGGATGTCTCATATTAAGTATAACACCTAACTAATTATTAAATTAAAAATACAGACACTATAACATATTCGTTCCTTAATTGAAGAAAAAGAAACAGATACTGTAAAACGAGATCAGATGATCATCCTTCCAGACCCTGCCTGTGTATAATATACGCTAGTGCTACGTTAGAACGCCTGTAACCCTAGAAACTTGCTCTTTAAGTTCAGTCACAAGAATCTGCACAGCATGAAGAAAGAGTAAATAAATCATTTGAAAGAATTGAAATGCACATTTGGTCACAGACCGAAGTACTAGATTTTGTATGCCAATGACAGTCCTGAAAAATGAATTAATGAGCATTATACAACAATCAATAGAAAATCGACTTGTAGATATCTAGCTACCTGCTTATTTACTCGCAAAGGATACATTTGCGACTCCAACATTTTATTCTAATATCGATAATATCAGTTCCGAAGACTGATTTAGGACTGATGATAACATGGGCACCTTTGTTCTCCATTCCAAAACCTGAAGACAGTCATAGTTAATCAAAGTCATTGTCTTTTGCAAGTCATAAGAACTTCATTTTAACCACTACAAATTAAAATTGTAGCTAGTCGTGAGACTGTGTGGGCACAAAAGATTTTACATGGATCAGCGTCGATTAAACGTGCATCTTAATGTAATTTATTTACATAGATTCACGTGAGTAAATATGCATATT
>CM028379.1:74259538-74322032 GCA_013146195.2 Codonopsis lanceolata | reverse complement strand
TTTTAACTCATGTAACTTGACATTTGTTAAGTTTGAACACTTCTTGATATCACATGTCGAGTCACATACCAGGGGTACGAAATTGGGTTGTCTACAACAGTATGCTTTTAATGATAATTTAAATGTCTTCGATTATTCCTTAGTTGCACCTACATTAAAAGACACATTAAATAATAATAATTATGATAATGACTCATTTTATGAAATGGACCCAAAAGATAAAATTATCTACTTGAGCTTGCAAAGTTAGTTGAGTACCGGAACAGAGCCATTCATTAGCAAAGAACGAAGACTTGTCTACCATCAACCTGGGGCTGGACAATGAAATCAAAGAAATCAGAATCGGCAGCTACCTCCAAGGTCCAGAAAGAAAAGCACTCATTGATCTCCTAAAGGAATTCATAGACATATTTGGCTGGTCTTACGAAGATTTGCCCGGCCTGGATCCAGCCATAGTCGAGCACCGGATTCCAACATATCCGGATGCTCGCCTGTTAAACGTAAGCTCACAAGCCGTCGAATGGTCGCTACAAGTCAAAGAAGAAATTATGAAACAGTGGCCAACTTCATTCGAGTAGTTGAATACCCGATCTGCCTGTCCAATATAGTGACTGTTCCCAAGCCCAACGGGAAAGTCAGAATTTGTGTAGACTTCCGCGACCTCAACAAAGCATCACCCAAAGATGACTTCCCCCTACCCAATATTGATATTGTGGTAGACGCCGTCACCGTTCACAAAGTCCGATCCTTCGTCGACGGCATGCTGGGCTATAATCAAATCAAATGGCGCATGTACACGTGAGAAGACTTCATTCACTACCCCGGGTACCTATTGTTATACTTGTGATGCCATTTGGGTTAATGCCTATTGTTATACTGTGTTACCAGAGGGCCGCCACCACCCCTCTTCCACGACATGATCCACAAAGAGATGGAGGTCTATGTTGATGACATGATCGTGCATTCCAGCGACGCCAACGGTGCTCATATCAAAGATCTCCGAAAGTTCTTCGAAAGACTAAGGAAGCACCATATGAAGCTTAACCCCACCAAATGCACATTTGGGGTTACAAGTGGCCAATTCCTGGGATTCTTAGTGACCGAGCAAGGCATCGAGATCAAGCCAACAAAGATCAGAGCCATCCTAAAAATGCCACACCCGAAAACTCCCATCAAGTCAAAGGCTTCCTAGGCGGTCTAAGCAAGACATCATCGCCGCTTTCATCGGACAAATGACCACCACATGCGAGCCCCCCTCTTAAACTCCTAAAAAGAATACCGACCAAGTCTGGGACTAAAAGTGCCGCCTAGCCTTCAAGAAAATAAAAGCCTACCTTACCAATCCCCATGTGCTAGCTCCACCCCATACACATAAACCTCTCTCTATACTTAACCGTCACACATGTCGCAGGGGCTATGCTCGCCTAAGAGAAAGAAGACTTAATCCTACATCGAAAATGCCATATACTTCATAAGTAGGAAGCTACAAGGAAGCGAGCTAAATTATTCAAAGATCGAGAAAAGTCGCACTCGGCCTAGTCTGGGCCACTCAAAGGCTCAAAACCTATCTCCAAGGAAGGTCCATCAAACTCATATCCAAAATGGATCCTATCAATTACATCTTCGGTAAGCCATCACTGCCCAGCAGACTAGCCAAGTGGTCCTTTCTTCTGAACGAGTTTGACATAACTTATGTCCCACTCAAGTCTATCAAAGGGAGCGTCATTGCAGACCACTTAGCCGATCTACCTTTGAAGGCCGAAGATGCGACCGAGCCTCGGTTTCCCGGATGAAGGTGTCCTAGAAATCACCGACCATGACACTGCTTGGCGATGTTCTTTGACTCCGAGCCGCGAACAAAAAGAGGCTTTGGCATAGGAATCTTGCTAATCGATCCGCCGACTCTCATACTCCGGCGGCTATAAGGTTGGAGTTCGAATGTTCAAATAATACAAGGGAATATGAAGCCCCTATTGAAGCCTGAAGAAGCCTCCAAAGGGGAGCTAAAGATCTCGAAGTCTATAGAGACTCGCCTCTAATCATAAATCAAGTCGAAGGAAGATGGAAGACCCGAAATAAATCTCAGATCCTCTACGTGACCGCAGCCAACTTTATCATGCCAAGTTATACAAGTATCGCTAGCTTGCCGTCCGATTTGGTTCTATCTCGCTTCATTATCTCGCCACGAGATAGGAATCAATTCGCCGATGCCCCGTTGGCCACTGGCATCCCTAGTCTTATTTTAAATTTTCCTTGCAAGTACAAGACTTTATAGAATAGTATTGGAAGTAATCGAATCCACGAGACAAGAGATTTAACAATACTATTGATGCAAATTAATAATCAAAGGGGTTTTTTTTATAATTATTTTATTCTAAACCGCTATTTATAGTGTTTAACAAATTAGCAAGTAATTAGAGTTAGAAGATCTTATGTAGGTGAAAATCAGGATTCTGGTTTCACTTGTATCTCCTTTATGCTTAATTCACAATAATCATCATTCAATTTCTTGGGTTCTCAAAAAAGATAGATATAGTCCGTTGAAATTGGTTCACCTCCATCCCCGCAACATTCGGCCCATTCTATATCTAAACAAGCATATGATTTATCACCTAAATCATGAGCCTGGTCCTAACTTATCACTCGGTATAGGTCCAATTTATTATGATGGTGAGCCGCAGTCGACATTATTGGTCATCAAGCTATCCACACCTCTAGCCTCATTATTTGCAAATTCATTTGTTCAAAGCGAAATAATAGAGGGATTGATAAACACCACAATCAACAAGAATTATGAACATAAATATGAATTAAAACTAAATTCAATACAAGTTACCTCCCACCTCCTAGATTATGGATGATTTAGTTCTTAGACAATACAAACTTGGAGAGAATGAAACATGAGTGATCTTCAATACTTGTAATTACACAATCAACTATGTTATACAACCTAAAAACTATCTAAAATCTATACAAAAGCTTCCTCTGCTTTTTCTATATATTAGGCTTTGGCAACCGATGGGCCTATTTATACCATGGAGTTGTAATCAATCGAATCACTTGTGAAAAATAAATTTCTCGCCAGATTCTCGACCACCTTGCGGTCAAGGTGGGGTATTGGCGTCCCAAGGTCTCTAGCTTTCCGGCCCTTGGTTCTTGAGAGTCCACCTTATGGGGCAGGTTCAAACACCTTGCGATCAAGGCCCAGCTTGGACTTCCTTTGTTTCTTCTTCATTTTTCACTTGGGCCCTTCTTGGAATTTTGATATAAAACCCCGGAGTTTTGCATATTTTCAAAAAACCCGAAACTTACAAAACTCATTGAAAACACATATTAGTAGCAAAAGCCTCGTGAAATAGCATAATTTAAGTCAAAGCATATAAAATCGAGTATAAAATACATCGAATTCCTCGTCTTCTCTCTAAACTAATGTTTAGATTTATAGTCGGGAAGAAGGTCCTCCCGCACAATGCTTTCAAAATCAATGCAGCCCTCGGGCGCACACGAGCCCTGTATGCAATCTTAAATCTGCCCGTAAAGGTCTCTACCTCCCGATGAAAAAGAGGAAGAGTCTCCTCAAGGGCGCGGGCCTCCCAATTGCGTCGCCATGCTACCGTATAAGAGACCAAGGCCTCAACTTAATGTGTCATCAAAGCCAAAGCCGAGCAAACTATGGATCAACTACGGTACTATGGGCCACATGAGTACGCCCGAACCGATTATATCCGGTGGTGCGACATTGCGACAAATGTCAACGCTTTGCCAATCGCAAAGATGTGCCTCCACACGCCTTATACAACTCCACGCCTCGGGCCTTCAACGTGGGGAATCGACGTCATAGGCCAAATTCACCCGAAGGAATCCAATGGCCATGAATACGTCCTGGTAGCCGTCGATTACTTTACAAAGTGGGTGGAAACCTCTTCCTACAAGATCCTGAATGCCCGAAAGGTATCCGAGTTCATCCGGGCCAATATTATATATCGCTATGGGGTACCTTTCGAGATAATTTCCGACAATGGCTCACATTTCGAAGGGGACGTGAATCGTCTACTCGACGAGTTCAAGATCCAAAGACACAAATCTGCCCCCTACCGGCGGCAAGCCAATGGTGTCGTTGAAGCAGCCAATAAAACACTTGAAAACGTCATCAGAAAAATGGCTGACACAGGAAGAGACTGGCCAGGAAAATTGCCACTAGCCCTCTGGGGCTATCGTACTTCAGTCCGCACACCCGCTAGGGCTACCCCTTACTCTCTGGCATATGGCATGGAGACGGTACTACCGATAGAAGTGGAAATTCTGTCATTAAGAGTGATGATGGAATCTGATATAGCAGAAGTTGACTGGGTCAAAGGGCAATACGAAGAATTGGTCCTAATTGATGAACGACGCCTGTTAGCCTTGGAGCATACTCGGGCATATCGAAGGCGCATCGCCCGAGCTTTCAATAAAAAAGTCAAAGGCCGCGATATCCAAGTTGGAGACCTCGTACTTCGAGAAAAACCCCCTAGTTACGTTGATACTAGGGGAAAATGGAAGTCTCCCTGGATGGGACCATATATCATTAAGGAGATCCGATCAGGAGGTGTCGTGCTTCTTACGAACCAGGATGGGGAAGATCCTGTCCAACCCTTCAATCTTGACAAACTTAAAAGGTACTATGCCTAAGTTATTCTATCCAATAGATGCTTCCCTCTCCAGACCGCTAGGCTGAAAACCCCAAAGGGCGGCCTAGGCAAAAGTTAGGGCCTAAAAAAAAACAACGAAAAAAAATATAATAAATAAAAAAAGAGAAAACAATAAAAAGAAGAAATAAGGGCTCGCTAGGTTGAAAACACCGAAAGGGCAGCCTAGGCAAAAGTTAGAGCACAAAAAAAAAATAGTAAGCAGATAAAAAGGAAAGGGAAGGCATTATTTGAAGTCCTAAGCATACCACCTCCAGTCTTCAGTACATCAGAAGCTCGACTGACAAAAGAGAAAAACCACGACAAGAAGCTCACATTAAAATACTAAAATATAATTTTACAAGTCCTAAGGTGCAACTTAGGAAGATTTACTAAGACATCTATATTATACATTGATTGCATTATACATATCTATATATACTGCATGTACCCCCTTTGTTGCCCCAGAAACAATTCTTTTTCTTGCAGCTTTAGCTCCAGAGCGGTTTATCAATGTCTACGGCGTCCACCGAGCCGGGCCCATATACTCCTTCTGCGAGGCGTAGAAGAAGCCCTAGACTCATCGGCATGTGAGCCACCAGAGGTGTCTCCCTCTTCATCGTCAGCATCCTCGTTTTCCTGGACAGCTGTATTGCTCGGACCACCTCCATCATCTCTGAAACCAGTACCCCATACCGGTGGGGGAGAAGGAGCAGCTATCTCTTGCTCCCATGGATTGTCTTACCTGCTTGCCATGCTCAGCCGTGGAGGTTCATTACCGCCAACTCTCAGAGTCGTGCCCCAACCAGTCTGGGGAGGAGGAGCGGCTACTTCTTGTTCCCATGGGTTATGCTGTCGACTAACATTGATCAATCTGCGGGGTGCATTGCTGGGACCCGCAGTATTTTGTCCAGGGGCCGTTCGAGTATCAAGGCTGTGTACCCTCCTGAATTCTGCCTCCAGAGCCTGAGGAACAACTAACCCCGAGCTATCAATGTCCTCGCCTATCTCCATCGGGCGAGCATCCACTCTGCTAGTTATATATCAACCCAGCAAGTGCCTCAATCTGCGTCTGATAGTGCAAGACAACCCCTCAGCAGCTACCATGATCCATGCCAAATACCCAAGGGACAGAAGCATATAGTCAGAATATGGATAGACTGTCTCCAGCCTCTCAGAATCTCTGAGCCACATGCCCTGAATAGTGGGACCCAAGCCCTCGTCTGTATTCTTCATTCCCATATATATAGGTCGAGTGGTGTCCGGGATCACTTGCTCTCTCCCAAACTGCCGTAAGATCTGGTCCGGTTGATAAAAAGAGGTCCGATGAATACCCAACATGACTACTTGGCTATATTCATCGGAATGGCGAAGAAAAAGCTGGATCTCCCAATGGCGAATGACCCAGATGTCCATCGAGCCCCGGCGATAAAAGTGATAAGCCCAATCAATTTCAGAATAATTGGTCTGAGGGAAATGCCTGCGCATGCCTTAAAAGGATGGGTCATATGGCGCTCCATGCGGCACGGGAGCCTGAACCCAGAGGAAATGCTCTTCTAGCCAAATATGAACCAGAATGGGGCTACCGGTAGGGAACAGTTCATCACTAGTAGCAAAAGCAGTCAGGCCCGCAAAGGTCTCCGCCAAAATTACCTGGACAATATTCAGTCGGCAATCTCGAGCCTGTAATGCCAAGTCAACGACCCGCACATCGACAAATCCGGGTAGACCCACCACCAAGTACCTCCCTACCAAACAGAGAAAGAGCACCGTCAGCCTACGCAGCATATAGTCTACATCATCCTCCCTGTATTCTATGAAGGCTCCAGGAATAACCATTAAATTAAAAATTTCCCCATTGAAGAAACCTGGAGTAGCACTGCGGGTAGAGTTAAAAAGCTCCCGGATAGCCATATATGGACGTCTTTTGACGGCAGGCACTACGATTTGACGAGAAGGTGCCACCCCTAGCATCGCACTGAACTTCTCAAAAGTAGGACACATCTCTTTCATGCCGAAGTTAAATAAATGGTCTTGAGGAGACCAAAACCTGACGGCTACCCTCAACATGTCCCAATTAATAATGACATTCAGACAGGACAGAAGGCACCTGAACCCAAAAAGATGATCAAACCAGTCCCTCTTGTCGGATCGCAGGGAGAGAATCCAAAAATTCAGGGCATTCTCGTAAACTTCAATTTCCAAAGCCGTAGGAATACGTGCGGCCATTTATAAAAGAGATGCAAGGGATTTTATATGGCTAAAGAGAGCAACAACAGGACAGAAGAGAGCTGGTGAATTATGAAAAGAAGGGATGAAATGAATTGGTATGAAATCAAGCCGGTCTCCGTCTGAATTTATACCAAAAACTGAAGAAACAGACAGTTTGGTGCACAGTGCGTGAATAGTAAATGAACAGTGGCTGCATAGGGAGAGCCAGGGCGCCACCATAACCTTCCCTTGGCGCCGCGCCATACCTCCCGTATGGTCGCGCCAAGTGCCTTCTACTGTGCTGAAAATTCTGCCTGGTATCCTAGTTTAATTGTCCGACAGTCCACCGCTCCTATGCCTGATCGCGAGAAGGAAAGAAAGGCTATGAAAGATGGCTACGAACACGGGTTCAATAGCCACTTGGCGCCGAAAAAATAAGGGAAGCGGCCATTTCTCTATTCTAATATCACCAGAAAAGCCCATTCCGATCCAAAAGTGTATTCTCATAAACTCCCTTTCTCAAAGTACAGCGTGCCATTACCCGTTAGATGTCTGGTATAGCTTTATTTTCTGTGTGTTTAGTTTTGCATGCTTAATATATTGCATGATATACATTTATATTGTATTATATCATAATGTCTGTACAGGTTGCGTTTACAATATTAAAAAAAAAATATATATATATATATATAAAGAAGAGAAAAGACTGATATTCGCAGGAATCAGAAGCTAATGCGCTCGGGACAACTGACTCCTATTAAGGCCACCACCCATGACCCAGGGACCTGTTGTGCCACCAGCTCTGTATCCCCGACCTCTGCCCCGACCGCGGCTTGACCGGACATCATCATCATCGTCATCATCATCACCTCGACGTCTGGGCCCCCGCGCTGTGCTGCTCCCCCTGCAAGAGAACTCATCAGCAAGTTTCTGATAAAGCTTGCAGATACTGAAAAAGCCCCGCCGCAGCTTCTTATAGGTAGACACGTTCACCTATATAAAAAAAAGAATAAAAAATGTGTTAGTCTCAAAAATATATATATATAAAAAATGATGAAAAGAAATATATATGAGTGCATGAAAAAAATAATAGATACAAGAAAAAATAAGAGAGATAAAGAAAGAGAGACAATAAAGGTAAATGTGTCTACCGAACGAGCCTGCTCTGGGACACGACTCTCCTCGGGAATCTCGACATCAGGAAGAACCTACTCTACCATATTACCACCCCACTGATACTGAAAGGTGGAGAACATATCATCAGACTCTGTAAACATCAGGTTCTCGTCGAGAGATGAAGTAGACGACCCTGGCCAAGCAGAAGCATCAGAATGCCGCCTGGGCACAACAAGAGCAGGAAAAGGGGGATGCAGCACTAATCTCAGGAAATCCTTATACGCCATTATTGGATAAACTGTCGCTGGCATGAGGTATTTCGCCAGGTACTGATACCTCTTGGGCAGTCGATCGGGCTCTATCACCCAGAAGGGAGGCCGAGGAGGCACCACTGGAAGCGCTAAAACGGACTGATGCTGACGGTTCACCCGCTCGCTCATGTATAAGGAATCCACCATAATGGAAACCATCAGTATCTGGCAACGGCTGAGTCCCAAAGCAATTGCATAATGCCCCTCTAGACCCTCCTATGGAAGGAAGTGCAATGTACCAGGACTCGAGCTAACAATCTGTTCCAGCACTCGTTCCTTATCCTTGCAACCACCGTCCTGGGTCGGATAAACCCTGTTATCATCAACGTACTGGGACAAGTATGGAGGCTGGTGAACTCGCCGAATGAGAGGACCCGGCGAAAAATGAAAAAAGTGAGAAGGCCCAGACCTGCAAAAAAAAAGAAGAAGAAAAAATGTTATCAAAAAATAAAAATAAAAAGAGCAAAAAGAAAATGTGTGTTGAACAAAAAAAAAGAAGGGGAGTATGCATAAAAAAAAAAGAGAAAAGCAACAAAAGCAGGAAAGGGCATATACCTCCCACACCGGGGCAAATCCATATAGAGTCGGCGAATCATTCCGGCAGGCCCTATCCATGGAATCATACACGGCCAAACCCGCTTGTCTCCCACTCATAAGAAGGAATCCGCTCAAAATCGCTAAACAAAGCCAGGACGGAAACTCTCAAGGTGGTAGAGGAGTTGGCAAAGAGCAATGTGCCAAGAAAGAAAAATAAAAACGCTCTAGCCACTCGAGTCACGACAGCTATATCATTGGCCGGCACCCTCCCAGCAATACTGAGAAGCCATCTCTGTACGCTGCCGATAAGAATCTCATTCGTCGATTTGAATTCTGGTTCAAAGCCCAGGAGGTCCACTACCTCCTCCCTACGCCGACAGAGAGTAAAGTTAGGAGCCGGGTCTCCCGATGCTCGTAGGAATGCCCGTGATTGCGACAAAGTCACACGGGGTCATGGTCGCCTCCCCCCAACTGAAATGGAAGGTATGGGTGGTGTCCCACCAGAAGTCCCTGAGCGCATCAAAGATAGGCAAATAGCTGGTGAAGTGGCTGAAAGAATGCATGAAGACACTAAAACCAGAGCCCTCCACCAAAAGCTGCGCTGCCTCGGGCAACATAGCATATATTTCCTTAACATTGGCGCATGTTGCCCGCACCCTCGTGAATTCCCTGCAAATCTAAAGAAAAAAAAAGAAGGAAAAGGTAAGTCCCCTATCCTTATTTTTCCTTGTACAGTCTTTTAATAAATAAGTATGAATAGATGATAAACATGTTGCATGCATTGTACTTCATAGAAAAAAAAATCAAAAAAAAATCAAAAATCATTTTTTGTATTTTTAAATAAACACTTACCATTTTTTATATATGCATGTACATAAATTCACATGTAAATAAACATTTAATTTCATTAAACATAATTCTTTTATGTGAAAAACAAAAGGTATATAAATAATAAAAAATGTATATGTTGTAAATATATGCCACATTCTTTTACATTATTTCGATAAATAATAAAAATACATTTAAGAATGTATTTCAAAAAACAAAAAAAGGGATTATATGCAAGTTGTTTTGCATTTAAATAGTTATTTTCGCATCCTAGGCATCATAGGAATGCATGTTAGACTGCATTTATCATGTACATAACAAAATAGGAAAATGTTCATACATCATCCCATAATTGTTCTGCATTGCATTTGCATCAAATAAAGTAGTGCATGCATCCATTATGTGTATTTCATTGTCCAATAAGCTGCATCGAGGGTGCACTAAAAAGAAAATAAAATGTCGCCAATCATGAAAATAAATATTCTCATGACATTTACTATGTTCCTGCAGCATTAGCATGCATGAAAAATGAATTTAAGGGCATAAAATATATCCATTTTGTCTCATTTTTATCCGAAAATATGCCCGAAAATGCGTTTCGGAAAATTTAAATTGTATTCCGAAAAGTCCGTCTCGCGATTCTATTACATGCAAAAATATGCTTTAGTGTAAAACATGCATCATATAGTCTCATTTGCATTTATAATATAAATCATGCATAATAGGGTCAAATAGTGACCACTAGTTCAATCATGCATCGCAAAAATAAATCATATAAATTTCATGCATCATTACTTAATTAATTATATCATTTAGGCATAAATAGGACATGCATAAACATCATTAATAAAGCCAGGAGTGCTCCAAAAGTTCCAAACAGTGCAGATATTTAGCAGATCTGAAGTATGACCATGAAAATCTAGAAAAAGAAAGAAACTTACAACAGTGGGAGGAAGATTGGACACGTGAGTGTCATAATATTGCATATCCACTCATCGAGAAATATTTAGCTTTTTCATCAGGGAAACTCTTTCCTCCTCTCGTTAGATTTTGGGTGCTTTCCCCTTCCCGAGAAGATGATCGAAAAAAAGAAATTGGCGGAAGAAAATTGAAAAAGAAAAAGAAAATTGAAAAAAGGAGCAAAATTGAGAAAATAAAAAGAAAAGAAAGGCAGCAGCAACAATGGCGTTGCAGAAGCTGAAGCAGAAGAAGAGAAGAAAGAAGGAAGGAGCAGTGCCTCCCTTCCTTCACTTCCCGTCAATAATAAGGGTGAAAAGGGAATTTTTCCTTTTCACCCCTCTGAAGTTCGAAGCCGCGACACTTAAGTCCTCAAGTTCCAAAGTTTCCAAAATGGTCCTTGAGTTTAATGAATGGTTAATGAAATTAATTTTGTTAACCAAAGATTAACGACCATCCATCAGAGGACAAAATAAAAAAATATCCCCAGCAGGTCAGCCACAAAGTAAGCAAAGAAAAAAAAAAGCGAGAGTGGCAGATATGCCAAAATCAGCCAAATCCACGACAGCCACCCGGACGCGAAAAAGGTAAGAAAGGTATAGTATTCTTACCCTAACCTTAGAATAATTTCCTTTTAAAAGGAAAGTTTTTTAAAAAAACAAAAAGAGAAAAGTTTTGTTTTGTTTTTCAAATAAAAGGAAAACTCTTTTTCAAAATGAGTTTTTGGACTTCAAAAACAAAAAAAAAAAAAAGATTAATATTTCAAAAACCCAAAAAAAAGATGAATATTTCAAAAACACAAAAAAAAGAGAGGAATATTGAAAAAAAACCCAGAGAGAGTGAGAAGAAAGGAAAGGAAAAAGAATGATCCTTTTTACAATTTTCGAAAAAAACTTGAAGAAAGTTTTCTTTGTCGTGCTCGACGACGGATTTTTATCGGTCGAGTGCAGTTTTCTGGAAATTTGAAAATTTTCTTATTATGTTTGGAAACAAGGTATTGACCAGCCAGACACAATTTTGAAAATTCTTCTTAACATATTTCAATGATAGGTATTGACCAGTTGAAATGTGGTTCCCGAAAAACATTCAAATCTTCATACCATATTTGGCGGCCGTCCGCGACCGTTTGAATACGGCTTTTTCGAAAAACACAAAAATCTTTTTCCTGTTGTGATCTTGATGGGGTTTTGACCCGAAGAACATAACATCCTCATTTGGTTGTAGTTTAGGTTTTTGGCCTGAACTACGTTTGGTTTGATTTCCTTTAATAAGGAATACGTAGGCAGCCTACACTAGTAGGTCCGACCATCAGAGGCACTTCAAATTCATGTCTGCTTAAAAACTACGATAACCTGTTATAACCGACTAAATATGTCTAGGTTATGGAGTTTGGATAGCATGATAAACTGTGCATTATAACTGCTACCTTCTCTCCCGCTTTAATTGAACGAAAATTGGAGAGTCTATTGTTTATCAACGATGTTCGTCTACTCAGTAAGCATTTGGTTACCCGTAGACTCCATCGTTGAGGGGCTCTGTAGACACCCCAATTTCATACCCCTGGTATGTGACTCTGACATGTGATATCAAGAACTGTTCAAACTTAACAACTGTCAAGTTACAGGAGTCAAAAATGCAAAAGGCAAAGCGGGATGCGCAAAACAGTAAATTGCGAGGGGTGAAGTTGTCAAATTTGGAAGTTCAATAGTGACTTGGCGTGACCCAAAAGTATTCTGGGCGCCGCGCCAAGGGAGGGACAAGTCAGCGCCAAGGGTGCTACTGTAGCACTTAGACAACTTAACGTATTGTACAAGCTGTGAAGGCCGGTGTACACGATGTTTGAGCTCGCTGAGGAATTGCGATAATTCCCGATGACTCCCTCGTCCCACCTATAAATAAGAGTACTGGGTTCCCCTCTTCAGTTGTTCATAAATCATCCGAGAGAAATGCTGAAAGAATTCTCTCTGCGTTCTGTTGAAGCGATAGTTACGAGAGGTGTGAGATAGGTGTGTGTAGCCCACCAAAGCTTCCAAACCCCGTCCAAACTCCGCCAAAACTTAAATCCACCGGTTATAAGTGATCCCTAGCCTAGTAGTTAGGTATCCACCTTACTTCCCCGGTCCAAAAATCCCAAAGTAAGCCGTTACTCTACCTGAGTAATGAGCTGAAATACACAAAACCTAAGCCGTTATTCCGCCCAACCAAAAAGGCCAAAACCCTCTAAAATAAGCCGTCACTCTCCCAAGTGAGCGAGCCAAAATCATCCAAAATAAGCAGTCACTCTGCCCAAATCAAAACAACAACCACACAACAAACAACAAAAAAGACTCCTCTCCACGAAGGCGAGCACACTACCGCTCTAAAAGGTAATAGCCTTTAAGGGCGTTTTATTTATTTACTTACTTTTTTCGTTCATTTATTATTTAAAGTTGTTATTTAAATCCGGCACAATGTAATCAATATAAGCCATTGTGCTGTCCGGATTAGAATAGGAAATATTATGTAAAAGAGTCGTTATAATGGCCAAATACTTTTAAATACATTTTTAATTATTGTAAGGAAATGGCTGCAAGTCCGTAAATAATGTAGCCACGGATGTATTTGTTTTAATTTACTGTCTTTTAATGTTTTATTTATTTACTAAATAAATATAACAATAAGCATACTTCAGCCAAAAACTATTTTGAGACCGAAAGGGCGAGTTGGGTGCCTAGCACCTTCCCAAGTCGTAACTTAGCCTCCGAACTCGTTTCTTTTTCTCTGGTTTATTTTTCTTTTTTTCTGGTTTTGCTTTATTTTTGCCTTAAAATAAAGTTGGCGAATCTAAAACCTTTTGGATCCAGTGGGGCCTCACAACACTCCTTCTTTGCACTTTTCCATTCTCCCCTAAAAAAAGGAGAATGGGAATGGAAGGGTGATGTATTCTCATATCCTGGTATCCCCTAAAAAAGGGATAACTTGATGCGGGAAGCCCAAAGCTCCCATAGTGATCTGAAACGGGCCATAAGGCTATTCTTAATAAAATCCATAGTGGGGGCATCGCAATATCCTTTTTTGCACTTTTCTGTTTTCCCCTAAAAAAGTGAAAATGAGAATGAAAGGGTAATGCATTCCCGTATCCTGGTATCCCCTAAAAAAGGGATAACTTGATGCGGGAAACCATAAGTTCCCATATTGGATTAAAAATCCACTAAAGGCAACCGAGGCGCATTCCAACGCGCTATCATAGACAACACTCCTCTCGCACTTTTGATTTCATCTTCCCCTAAACAAGGGAGGGTGGAACGAGAGTAGTGGTGTCCCTTATCCGCACGTACGCACACCACTAACCAAGGGTGCGCGGGGCGCGGGCGTACGTCCCAGGAACCCACAGGTACAAGCCGATGAAGCTCAGAAAGAGAGAACTTAACAGCGAAGGAAGGCCTCTCCTAGCCTATAAATAGAGGCCCTCGATTTGTGAATTCACAGACAGTTCACGCAGTGAAAAACACAATCAACGCAGTGAGTTCTCCCAAGAGCGCATTGAGATTTATTCGTCTAGCCTCGAAGCTCCGCCAAATCTCCCCCAAACACTAAAACCAGCTGGCCAAAGTGAAACCTAGTTACCCTGCTAGGATTCTGCCCTATTCCACCAATCCAAAAATCTCAAAAAGAGCAGTTGCCCTGCCTGAATCTAGACGCCAAATCAGCAAAAATCAAGTAGTTGCTCTGCCCGATTTCCGCCATCAGTAAGCAAACAACAGCAAAAAAAGCAAGCAGTTGCTCCACCCGGATCCTGAGGCCAAAAAGCAACTTTCGGAAGTAGTTACTCTACCTGAATCCCCGCAACAGCAAAGCAGCAAAAAAAAGACTCCCTCTCCCTGAAGGACAGAGAGAGCGCACCCTAGAATCTACTAGAAGGAGCTTGGTACGGGATAAAACCCCCCACACTTCAAGAGAAAGGCTATTTAAAGTTTTAATACATAAAAGTGCTAATTAGATTAGCCCGATGTAAGAAAAATAAGCAGTTATGCTGCCCGAATTTCTTTAGAAAAATAGCACTAAAAAAAGCCATTATTATGGCCCGTCATATTGAAATGACTTTCCTTCATTCCAGTCTTCTAGTCAATAGTACGGGGAGCATGTGGCTTGTTTTTTTAGCCTTGTAAGTAAGTGAAGAACAAATCTAGTGGCTCCTACGCTACTGATGCATGTTCAACTCACTGGAATTTATTTGTAAACCACACATTTTTGGTATTTCTCTTCATCGGTGCCTAAAGTACTGTGAATCGTCTTTCCCCTATCTAAAGTTCACGGTGACATGAAATTCATAAGAAGGATTGAGCCGGAATATGGGAACACACTATTAGAGGTACGTACATGAAGTCACCTTCCATTCATTCACAGGTGGAAAATAAGATTTAAGGCTTAGTTCCACCTCTATAAAATATGGGATGGATCATGGAGATGAAGAGTTAGCATTCTCTTTTACTGATAGCAACAATTGAGATGAGATGAGACGTTGACTTTTTCATGAAATTAAGGAGCTCAAAAAGTTTTTTCAAAAGCTGCTCAAAAAAGACTCCCTCTCCCTGAAGGATAGAGCGAGCGCACCCTAGAATCTACTAGAAGGAGCTTGGTATGAGATAAAAACCCCACACTTCAAGAGGTAGGCTATTTAAAGTTTTAATACATAAAAGTGCTATTTAGACAAGCCCGATGTACGAAAAATAAGCAGTTATACTGCCCGAATTTCTATAGGAAAATAGCACTAAAAAGAGCCATTATTATGGCCCAAATTTTATAAATATATTTGTAACTCCAAGAAGGAGGTTGTTGCAAGTTTGTAATAAGATAGATAGATAGATAGATACATACATACATATATATATATCAATGCTTTATTTCAATTCTGTCAAATAAATATAATAAAACATATTGTAGCCAAAAAACTATTTTGAGACAGAAAGGGGGAGTTGGGTGCCTAACCGCTTCCCATCTCGTAACTTAGCCTCCGAACCCTTTGCAAGTCTGGTTACATTTTTTTTCTTTGTTTTTCCTTAAAATAAAGATGGCGACTCTGTTTATCACATTTTGATTCCACATTTGAGGTTAGGCGTATTCCACGCGCCTTAAAGGTTTTGAAACCACCCGTTTTTCATTAGCGGGGGAATCGGTTATAAACCGGGGCACTCACAATGAGTATCAAACATAGCACATATATCTTTAATAATGAAAGAAATAACAGAAGATGAAGTGCCCGTGATGATTATGTCGTCAACATAAACAAAGAGAAGAATTGTAGAGGTGCCAGTATGTCGAATGAATAAGGAAGAGTCGGATATACTGTTGAAGAAACCATGCCCATTGAGAAACTCGTGTAGATGATTGAACCACACACGAGGAGACTGCTTAAGACCATAAAAAGCTTTATCAAGCTTACACACGTGAGAAGGATCATAACCTTTAACAAACCCCATTTGCTGTTTCATATAAACATCCTCTTGAAGCACGACATTTAAGAAGGCGTTCTGAACATCATGTTATTTGATATCCCAATGAAGAGATTGGGCTAAAGCAAGAACAGTGCGAATCGTGGAAGGTTTGACTACTGGACTAAATGTTTCATCAATATCGAGTCTAGTTTGTTGTCTAGAGTCTTGAGCAACTAATCGAGCTTTATACCATTCCACAAACCCATCAGCTTTCCTTTTGATTTTAAAAATACATCGAAAACCAACAACATTCATATTGGGTGCAATAGGAACAAGGTGCCATGTTTCATTTTTGTGAAGTGCGTTGATTTTTGCCAACATTGCATCACGCCAATGTGAAAATTATGACGCTTGTTTGAATGTGTGAGGTTCATATTGAAGAGGATCATCACGTATAGCAGTAAGAGCGTGTGGAAGGGGATACATAGATGCGTTACAAAGTTGTTTGCTAACTTCTCGATAGTGAATAGGAGGTGTAGATGAATCAGAAGTTGCTAGAGAAGGCAATGGGCTATCTGAGGTAGAATAAAGTGCAGGACTAGGTGCAGTCGAAGTGTTAAGAGGTGGGGAAACTTCGGTGAAAGATGGAGGAGGAATTGGTGTATGAGAAAAGTTGGGTTGCTGAACAGGTGGCAGAGGTAGGTTGGGCTGTAGACCTAGTTGATCTAGCCGGACAGTAGGTTTCTGTATTGGGGTTATAGGAGAGTGCTAAGGCTGATGTATAGTTGGTTGGATAGGTGAGATGGGAAGGAAAATTGGGGCAGGAGCTTGGTGATCATACATACTTGGTTGAGCTGACTGGTTATTTTGTCTAGTACTGGGAATGAGCTCAGCTTGAGGTTTTTGTAGAGGAAAGTGTGTTTCATCATACACAGCATGTCAAGAAATGTAGACACGACCATTCTCAATATCCACGCACCTGTTTCCCTTTACGAACATTATCATATCCAAGAAAGAGAGGGTAAACAGATTTTGGCATGCGTTTATGAGAATTATCTGAAGTGATGTGAGGAAAACCAGAACAACCAAAAACATTAAGGAACCGTTAGTCTGGTGTCCTTAACAATAATTTTTGATATGGGAAGATATATTTATGTTGACACATTGGAAGATGATTAATAAGATACACCACCGTATTAAAAGCTTCCAACCAAAAAGGATAAGGAAAATTAGATTTAGACATAAAACACAAACCAGTTTCAACAATGTGACAATGTTTTCGTTCAATAGTGCCGTTTTGTTGAGACATGTATGTGCAAGTTAGTTGATGTCTAATGCCCGATTTTCTGAAAAATGAAGTAAAATCACGACCAATGAATCCCCCCCCCCCGTCAGTTTGAACAGTCTTAACTTTGTGAACTGCAGAAATGTGATGAGACAATTAATTTTCAATTTGTATTTTAAAATTGGCAAAAACATTTGTAACATCAGATTTATGATACAAAGGAAATAACCATACAAACCGAGAAAAATCATCAACAGTAGAAAGATAAAAATGATATCCGTATATAGAAGTAACAGGGGAAGGACCCCAAACTTCCAAATGAAGCATATCAAGAGAATTCAATGCATTAAATGTTCGCGAAGAAAAAGGTAGTTTACTAGATTTTCCCAAAGGACAGACATGACAAAAATTCTTATCATTTATTTGACCACTAAGAGGTAAATGAGATTGTTGACATAAAATTTTGAGTATTTGACTAGAGGGATGACCTAAACGCGCATGCCAAATTGTTTGACCTGGACGTTCTCCAAGGAGAGCAACTGGACTTTCTGAAGAGTCGGACTTGAACGACAATTTGTATAATCCACTGGAACTGTTGCCAGAGAGAAGAGTCTCCCGTGTCAAATTGTCCTTCACATGAAACCACATGAGTCAAGTTCAAAATAACAATTATTGCCTTTTGAAAATTGACAAATAGAAATCAATGGTTTATATATGTAAACGAGGCACATACAAAACATTATTAAGGGAGAAAGACCGATTATTAAACTTAAGAGAGGATGTACTAGATATATACAAGCGAGACCCATTGCCAAAAACAATTGACTCTTTACCTGAATATGAAGAATAGTCATAAAAGGAAGAAGGATCCAAGGTCATGTGATTAGTTGTGCCAGAGTCAAGAATGTACGGTTCGGTTTGGGAAACATATGCAACGTTGTATCTATGTGAACAAAATTGACCAGTGTGATCATTCTTAAAAAAAACTTGGTAGGTGATATCGGAATTAGAAAAATTAGGAACCGGGGTGCCTTTATGGTAAGGAGTAGGTAGAATGCCACGTCTTGTATTTCCATGGCCAAACCTCTCAAACTGACCGCGACCTCCTCTGCCTTGTCCACGTCCTGAATTCCCTTGTCCTTGTCCTCGTGAAATTTGTTGCCAATTGTTTCCACAATTATCATTATTCCTCCAATTTCTTCCACCACGGTGACTGCGGTTTGATCCCTTTCCACCACGGTTTCGACCATCCCCTCTGTTGTACTACCATTGCCTCTATTTGCAGCATAATTAGCTTGAGGATTGGAATTGCTAACGGGGTTTTTCAGCAACAAGGGCTACAGTTTGGTGTTGAGGAACACAAAACTTTTGTTGAAGTGTTTCCTCTTTAAGCAGAATTTCTATGATATCATCGACGAAAATAGTTTGACGAAGACTTCTAGATGTCCTGGAGGGAAGAAACTCTTTATACTCGTTTCCAAGGCCACCAGGAATGCGTTGGATAAGTTCCTTGTCCTCCACTGGTTCTTCGGCCACGGTAGGAGCATCAACGATATTTGTTGCCCGTAGCCAATACTCTGCAACAGACACATTTGGTTCTTTCTTCAGTTCATGTAGTTTTTCATTTAAATTCTTGATTTGTAGCGCTGATGTGGCCCCTAATATTTTGGTTAAGACTTCCCATGACTAAGGAGCACTGTTGGATGAATTTAGGTATGATAATATTGGAGGAGTTACCGTACCATCCATCCACACACAAGATCAGTTGCAGTGGTCCACAACTCATGTAGAGGATTTTTGTTTCCGTCTGCAAGGGTTTCAGAAGGTGTGTTTGAGTCAATGACAAAAAGGAGTTTATGGGTTCTTAAAGTAGTTTTAAGCAGCCCACTGACATAGTTGTCTTTTGTGAGATAGGATTGATCCATGATAGTATTCGGATTGTAGAAGATAGGAAGAACATATGGTTTGGTTGTTTGAGAGGTTGCAGGGTCTCCAGAAGAGGTAATCACACGATCACTAGGTTTAAGAGTATTCTGCCGTGTATATTATTCCATAAGAAGAGACCCATATATACAATTACAAGATTCAATGACTTACCTAAAATACAATGCTATATTTTAGGCTTAATTACAACTAATGACAGAAGCCTACAATAAATATAACATGGATACAATTGGTAACTATCAATACATGAGTGACAGCTAATAAAAGACATATCAATTGTTTTTCTTGTTCACTACAATGAGCATGATCAGCAATATCTTCAAGAATTCGAATGTTCACATACATTTAATCTTAATCCCATGCTCCATGCTCTGAGCCAGTATCTACACACTGTTGTCCCTACATAACCAATCCTTATTTTCCATTGACAAATCAATCCTTCTAATGAGATGGGTGGGATTTTATTGATGCCGTAAAAACCAAATCAATTTTACCTTCCATTGCAGTTGCTCCTCGTGGCTCTCGACTATCACCAGAGCTAAAGAAATCAATATTGGCTAGCGTGACATACTCAGACCTGGGGTGCCTGGCTGATGGGGTAAGCTCTGAGAGGCTGGGGATGGGGTAAGCACCGTCGTTGGGGAACCAGGTGAAGCGTGTGACCATCTTGGATGTCTCATATTAAGTATAACACCTAACTAATTATTAAATTAAAAATATAGACACTATAACATATTCGTTCCTTAATTGAAGAAAAAGAAACAGATACTTTAAAATGAGATCGGATGATCATCCTTCCAGACCATGCCTGTGTATAATATACGCTAGTGCTACGTTAGAACGCCTGTAACCCTAGAAACTTGCTCTTTAAGTTCAGTCACACGAATCTGCACAGCATGAAGAAAGAGTAAATAAATAATTTGAATGAATTGAAATGCACATTTGGTCACAGACCGAAGTACTAGATTTTGTATGCCAATGACAGTCCTGAAAAATGAATTAATGAGCATTATACAACAATCAATAGAAAATCGACTTGTAGATATCTAGCTACCTGCTTATTTACTCGCAAAGGATACATTTGCGACTCCAACATTTTATTCTAATATCGATAATATCAGTTCCGAAGACTGATTTAGGACTGATGATAACATGGGCACCTTTGTTCTCCATTCCAAAACCTGAAGACAGTCATAGTTAATCAAAGTCATTGTCTTTTGCAAGTCATAAGAACTTCATTTTAACCACTACAAATTAAAATTGTAGCTAGTCGTGAGACTATGTGGGCACAAAAGATTTAACATGGATCAGCGTCGATTAAACGTGCATCTTAATGTAATTTATTTACACAGATTCACAGTAAATGCATATTGGTGAGTAAATATGTGATATTCATAATCCAGAAGCTACAATCTAGTCCATCATATCATGTATACTCTCCAGTAATTTGATAAAAATATAGCCTTTGTTTTTTTGGACTTAATTAACTTATGATGACAATGATTAGATACTCACTTTAAGAACCCAATTAACCGACAAAATGAAGTTTTCATTAACGACAAACGCACGTGATCTCCTAGATTAAAGCGAAACAAATCTATGTCATAATACATCGAAACATTGTCTTTCCCCGAATCACAAAGTACATTCAACTATATATAGTTAGAATCGTGACTGGAAATAAATTATTCATGTGGCTTATTAACTAATTAGTAATAGCTTGTGCATATGATATAAGCAAAGCCAATGCATTGATCAACCATAAACTTTGCAATGCACAATTCAAGAAAGAGGGAATGTACTTGTCCAATACCTCCTGGTCTACCACGACTGAAATGTCCAACAGAAACTTCCAATAGTTCCAAAAACAGAAAAGGGGAACAATTGAATAATTTGTCTACAAGTGAAAAAGGAGAAGAAAGATAGACATGGCAGTACAATCACATTTATTTTCAATATCTTGACTACTTCCATGGCTCATAACCACAATTGCATTTTTAAATCCCTTATTCAATCTAAAAAATTAAAAAAATCTCAATCAATCAAACTCACTGAATCTAAAAATAAATAAATAAATCTCAATTAATCAAAAAGAGTACAAGAAAGGGAAGAAATTGAGATTTGAAATTACCACATATCGATAACCCCAACACAAAATGAGACTGGGGGAGTCATCGGACATAAGCCAGAATCTCCGAAATTTTCATCAGCCGGTGAGGTGAAGATGGAGGCGGCGGCGCGCCAAAGGGTTTTGTTGTTGAGAGGAGTGGAGTGGGGAGATAGAACGAGGAAGACGGTGGGGATCAAAGAAAGAAGAGAGAAGACTGTGGGGAGGAGAAAGAATGAGGAAGACGTTGGTTGGATAGAGTGAGAAAAGAAGGATGAAGAGTAACTCTTCACGCTACGAGACTCACGATCTATTCTGATTCATTTACCAGACTATAGGGATGGAGTGTGGAATTGGGAGTCGACTGTGGGGTTGAACTCTGTAAAAAGACTCTGAAAGTTGTTTTGGAGTGTAGGTAAAAGGGTACATTGTGGACGCACTCAGAGGGGTTGGTCTTCATACATTGAAACTAGTAACGATTTCTGATAAGCAACAAATGATTTTTAGATGTGGATTGAATGCTGGTAGGTGTTTTTGCTTGTGGACGGTACTATATAAATCAAGTGGTGGCTTGAGTTACTTTGGGAGATTTTTTCAAACCTACGTACCTCTTTACTTTAACACACTTTTCTTGAAATGCAACATTTTTCATGTAAATACATTTTGAGAATAAAAGCTATGAAATTAATCGATTGTTCCAGGAAAAAGCTCAAAAGCTCCGATTTTGAATATCGCTACATTTTTCCATGTAAAAGGGTTAGGCAAATGCCTCTAATGAATGTTCAGAAGAACTTATTAAGATGTTGCAAAAAAATAAAAAAAATAAAAAAAAATGAAGGAAGGAAGGAAAAACAAGAAATTAAGAATTAGTCAAAAGCCAGCGAAGTAAAAAAATTGCAAATAACTTTAACAATAATTGGTTAAAAATTATACCTCAGGAACTCATGAAGGAGAAAAAGTTTAAGTATAGTTAATAAGGGCTAGCTTGTCTTAATTTTCATTGCCCTCAAACTATATTCAAAGTTTATAACTAAGTTACGTCTCTTGTTGTATAAGAGGCAGTGAACTTATAATGCAAACTCCAAACCTAAGGAAATTGGTCGTCATTCCATATTTGAATATCCTTTAGAAACAAGTCTACGTGTTATTTAGTTTATCGGTCTTATTCCTTGTCGTCGTTCAACTGCTAGGCGTTAACTATACATGCATGAGAATATGTCCGAGGTAAAACAAATTATACTTCAAATTTAACGAAATATTCTTCACATCCATGGCCTTTTATTACTATGATTCTAATCAAGTACAAAATTTATCAAAATTCAAATAGGAGGTGGTGAACACTTAGCAACTCCAAATCAAAGAAATATGTTGCTAATACATATTTGAATATCAATTCAATTGAATCTACGTGTAATTTAATTTGAGAATCCTATCCCTTATTGTGATCCAACTGTCATACGATGCTAATTATACCATGTGAATTTAGACATCCTATTTAAAATTCAGACCAAAAATATATATTAGTCAAACAGATCAAATTTCAACTTAACAAAACATCAATTTGGACACACGTGAACATATGGTATGATAATTCTAGGGTTTTGTCCAAAGCAACAAATGACAAGCAAACAAACAAAAGTAGGAAAGTGAGAGTTCTTTACCGATAATTAGTAATGTTAAGGATCGTCCCTTACTTAACAGTGGAAAGATGCTGCAGTAATACAACAACAAATTATAAAATCAGTTGAATTCCACCATTACTTTTCAAGAAATAAGAATCACATTTAGAAAGGAAGGTAGAGTAGTGGATCCAATGATCCAAATCGCATCAACTAAGGACCAAGATCTATAGATGCATGTGCATCATATATCATCACAACTTAATTGTGATTGTACATATGATTAACAATTACAAGGTAAATTCTAATTTTATCTCGGATTTCACAAAATTCTGAACAATCAATCATATCCAGCTTAACCAAATTAAAAAGGATAAATCAGCAATTACATAGGTTACTAAATTAAGGGTTTAGGGTTTGTGAGTGTGTGTGTGTCTGAGAGAGGGAGAGAGACCTGTTGAGTAGAGTAGGCAACCGTAGGAGAGAGAGAGGGGAATGAGTGTAGGCGGCATCTATGGGCAACCCTACTGCGTTGTTAATTTGTTCTAAAAAGGGATTTGCAAAGGTGTTCCTTTTTCAGATTTCCCGCCCCGCCATCTGTCAACAATTTATCTTGACTTTGCAAAGGGTGCAGTTTCACTTCTAGACCCTCTGTTTTGCCCACTGTCTCTCCGACAACCCTTCCATCAGGATTTGACAGCTTGAAGATACCAATACGACAATACCATAATACCCTAAGATTCTATAAAGACTATTTCCTCCCACACCCTCTTCCTATGATTAAATGCAATTGGTTCTTCCTTCCAATTTTAGCTGTTAACTATGTTTACATGCTCCTCGGGTGATATTTTGCAAAGGCAAGAGGCAAGCTGGTCTTCTCTTCTATTTTTCTTTCCTCCCCCACCTCCTATGTTTCTTTTTCACCCCATCTTCTCCAACAATATCCATTTACCCTTTTCATTATACTAGTCAAGTGCACGCACGTTGCATGCACGTTCCACGTGTTGTTAATGATTTTTAGTGAGATGCTATTTTCACTACATTTTTTACTTCTTTACCACATTATTAGTTATTACTTTTAATTTATGTATGCTTGGACAAAACTACCTTTTAATTACTCCGTAATTACATATTATTTAAAGTTGAGCAATATATTTGTTATTTCTAAATTATACTGCCTATGTTTCTAACGGTCGATCCATTTATAGCTTTCTACGATGTAATTCAACCTAGTAAGATATATGAATGACTAACAAACTTACACCAAAACCATTATGAAATTATTTCAGGAAGATGAAATTCTACCTTGTAAGATATAACACTTCTATATATATACATATTTGTCGTTTGAATTTTGTCTTTTTGTAGAAACTTCTGCCTATAAAAATTGTGTGTCAGTGCATGAGTGTGAGTGTGTGAAGTGCAGTTCATAAACTATTAGAATGATAAAAAGCATGAGTGGCAAGAAAATAGCGAGAGCCAAGAGTGGAAGTGGAAGTAATAGCATAACCTCTAGAAAAAACAATGGTGGTAAGAAAAGTGATGAGGGTGGCAAGAAAAAAGCTAAACCTAATGTGAAAGAATGTGAAAGCGTAAAGATCCCAGTTAACTACCTGGACCCAGATGATGGCGCAGAATCCTGCTCATCCAATGATCCTAGCCAGAAAGCACCCCCAAAGCCACGTAAAGTTGTCCGTGAAGCCTTTATTCCCAATCACATTGAGGATGAAGTATCCAAACCCACCTGATATCTTTCTCTCGTCCCAAACGGACGCAATGAAGGTGTTGTTGGCTTGTTTATAAAGGCTGAGGAGGGATAATTACCAATATGGCTGAATTAGTGGCCAAAAGACACATTAAACCGACAAGTACACTGCTAGTAGGCCACGTGAATAACAAACTGTGTCCAACAATTAAGAGTCAATGTAGAAGCTTGTCCCACTTCAAAACTTAACAACTAAGACTCCTCCAATTCCTAATTTGTAACCCCAAATGTGCTTCCAAATATATATATATATATATATATATATATATATATATATATATATATATATATATACTAGTCAAGTGCACGCATGTTGCACGAGCATTGCACACATGTTGTTAAGGATTTTTTAGTGAAATGCTATTTTCACATCATTTTTTACTTATCTACCACATTATTAGTTATTACTATTAACTTATGTAGGCTTAGACAAAATTTCTTATTAATTAATTATTTGTTATTTAAAGTTGAGCAATATATTTGTTATTTCTAAATTATAATCTGATCCCTTTGTTTCTAAATTATTGTCTCTTTTGACCAGACACACCGTTAAGAAAAAGTAATTAATTGTATTGTAAATATTGGTGTAATGTGTGATTTTTTTTCATTAATGCCCTTATGTATGTGGTTATCATTGAAGTAGGTAGAAAAAGTAAGGGTAAAGTGGTAAAAATATTTTTTTGAAAGGAAAGTTATGAAAAAAAGATAATTAATTTAGAACAGAAAAAAAAAGAAAAGGAAGAAAATTATTTAAAAACGAAGGGATTATGTGATACTTCGTTTATATAATAAAATATTAATTTGATTTAAATATTATTTTGTATTAACATAAATTCAATAATAATAATATGGTTGATATTGAATTGATTATCGGCTAATCTATTCATAGTTAATATTTAGAATCAATTGTTATGGTAGGCAAAATATACAAAGCTTTACTATATGGTATCAAAATATGATTTTACTATTGGATAATTTTTTTTATAATTATAACCTTTAATTCATCTAATTCTTAATTTTTTTTATTTCAGTAAATAATGATACCACGTTTTCTTAATATTCGGTTGATAAAAAATATTGTTTTTTACATTAGTTTTTTTATTATGTAACGTGACTCTAGCCACGAATTTTATCGATATAACATTTAGGAAAAATAAAAAAATAAATAATTATGTTGTTTATGTGGACGGTAACCAAATATCATGTGATATTTTCTTACTTAAAAAATTATGTAGGTAACATTGTTAGATAACTTAACAAAGGCAAATAATTAAGGGGTAATTTTGTCCAAACATGTGGTTTATTGATACAATAAATAGTAAAGTATTGGATAAGTAAAAATTGTTGTGAAAATAGACCCTCCCTTTTTTTAATAGTGTATTATCGTACCTAGTAGGGGGATAAATAAAATTAAAGCTTTCAAAATCTAATAATTAAAGAAATTCCATTCATTATATTTATTTTTTTTATACAAACTTAAAACAAAATTGAAATCTCATTTTCAAATTAAGTGACCTTACTTCAAAAAATATAAATATTCATAATATGGTTAATTTGAAGATAACTGATTAATATTACATTTTCTATTTATTTTTAAAAAGTTAATATATTCATATTAAGAAATAAAATAATCAAAGAAAATATACTTACTTTAAGATTAATATGTATCTATGGGTTTCTGTACATTTCTTAACATATGAGTGTCTGTTCAAAAATTTCTGCAAGAAAATGGTAGTGAAAATCCTAACAACAATTGTTTAGTTAACTGATTAGTGGTTTGTTAGGTATCAATATGTTTATTTTAAGACTATTTGTAATAGTCAAAATATTCAATACAATAAACTGTAAACTTTAGCTATCTTTCCCAACAAATACTGTATTTTTCATTTTTTCCGTCATCATCTTGAAAGTATAGCTTCTTTTCGTAATTCATTTGTTTTTAATTTGTTCACTGATAATCACTAAGCACGCCAATGATTTCCTAAGTATATCAATACGCACTAACAAATTTGTTATTATAGTAAAATAAATACATATAACTTTAGTAATATCTGCAACAATTGCATCATAACAATTTTGATATATATTGAAAACATAATCTCAAGATGTAAGATTAATATACTTATTACCCACTCTCACAATTGTTGTAGTTTCTAAGAAAAAAATTCATCTTTTATCTATCTCTCAAACTTCTTCTCTCTCTCTCTCTCTCTCCAAGTTCTGTAATTTATGTAATATATTAGATATGATAATAAATCATACAAAGGGAAACAGAAGAATGTGTAAATATTATTAGTAGTGGTTAATTTGAAGACAACATACTTATTTCAACGTTATATACCATATATTACAAAATGAAATAATTATAGACAACATACTTACTTTAACGTTATGTGTAGGATAACGGGTTCTATACATTTCTCAACATTTGAGGGTTTATTCGAAAATTTCAATATTTAAAGGATAGTGAAAATCCTAATTAATTGGTTGGAGGTATTTGTTAGGTACCAATATGTTAGTTTTTAGAGTTACTTGTAGTAATCAAATATTAAAGGGAGAAAACTGTAAATTTTTGTTTTCTTCTCCGACAAAATACACATATTCATAAAATGTGTTTTCCATTGTTTTCTTCATCATCTTAAACAATAACTCTTTTTTTTAAAAAAAAAACTCATTTCTTTTGGTTTGTTCATTGATAATTAGTAAACTCGCCAACGATTTGTTTAACATCTCCTTGTTTTAGAAAATCAAATCAAGTTATCAATTTCATGATCATAAATATTGTTATTCCAAGTTTATTTGTCATCATACGTATTTTTAAAATATTCATCTTTAAATGAAATAAGTAGAATATATAACAAAAAGAAAGGTGATTGAAAAGTACGTTGTGTTTAGTACCTTAAAACGAAGGGAGACCTTTGAAATGCCACGAACAACGATCTTATGATAATTTCCATCATATTTTTTTAATAGGAACCTACAAAATTTAAATGAAAATGCATTAGTCAATGTAAATATAGGAAAACTGGTTTTTGGACTTGGGTTAATTGTAAACATGTAGAAGAAACAAGTTCATAATAATATGTACACATCTCATATCTACTTAATTGTGTTCTTTCAATAAGTAAAGGTACTATCATTTACTAGTAATACAATATTCAATGTTTGATGTAAAATTAATAATTTAATCACAAATTAGCTAAAATGAAAGAGCCTAAATATTTTTATGCGGGTTTCAGGGTTTCTTAATCAATCAAATATATATCATGTTAAGAGATGAATATTTTTTTTCATAATTCAAATTTAAGAAAGGTTTCACTCCATATGTCTCAAGATTATTGTCATGTTTGACTTTTACTGGTCAAAATGAATGTTTTTCATGTTCAAATTTGATGTGTGTGTCTATACATATTTGTGTGTGTGTGTGTGTGTGTGTATATATATATATATATATATATATATATACATGTTTTATAATTTTTTTGAAAATTTTTTATATCAAATTTGCACTTGAATAACATTTGGTTTAACAAAAAAACAATTTACCAGGAAAATAATTTTGGGATGGAAGGAGTATTATTTTTGTGGACTTCAAAGAAAAATATTACATTCATTCTTTGTTCATGACCGTTAATCATAGCAACCATCAAATGCATAGACTACTAGCTCATTAGATTGGTGTATATGTGTGCCCACAAGAACCCAAGATCCATACAATTGGTAAAATTAAATAAATATTCATATATAGATGTGAGTGTGTGTAAACAAATACTTGTACAATAAAGAAGTTATAACTACATGAACTTTGTCATATACAATAAGATGCGCAACAATAAACACTAAATTAGAACAACAACGTATAACTTCCATATTAAATAAGACTTGTTAAAGCTATAAGATATTAATTTAAGGGAAACTAGATGGATGATGGTCCAAGTTCTTCAATAAAATGAATTTCCAAAAATCTAAAACCATTTTATTGCTCATCTACATATCAACGACAAATGTTCCTCCCCCTTTTTTTTATAGTACATTCAAGTTCTAAAGTTATATCAAAAAATTAAATTACGGGATTTACAAGAACATTACAGAGACCAATATATTTAAGCAGAGTAATGATAACATCAAATCATTCAGAGAAGATTAAATACCAAAATAGAATAAAAGGAGGATCATCAGTTACCTCCAACTTAAGTTCACTTACTAAATTAAGCCACAATATGTATAAAGAATAGGAGATCTCCATGTATCAAAATTATGGATTCCACAAACATGGATTAGACAGAGAGAGAGAGAGAGAGAGAGAGAGAGAGAGAGAGAGAGAGAGGAGAAGAAGAGCAATATGGTGGTTGGAGCGAAAGCCTTGTAAAACCCTAATTGTTTAAAACCTTCTGTTTATACAACTATCTCTCCCCGAATAGACAGTTTGGATCAAATATTTCTAATACCACAAATATAAATGAATTTGGATATAAGAACAAATAACTAAGGTTGAGAGGACTTATACAATATGTAATTTACTAAATTTTATGATATGGATTTTACAGTGCAAGCAAATATGAACTTTGTCATATATAAGATCTGCAACAATAAACACTAAATTATATCTATGATGTATAATTTACATATTCTATAAGACTTGTTAAAACTATAAGAGAATAATTTAAGGCAACTAGATAGATGATGGTCAAAGTTCTTCATAAAAAGAATTTTCCAAAATCTAGAACCATTTTATTGCTCATCTACATATCAGTGAGAAATATTCCTCCCCTATTTTATAGTACATTCAAGTGCTATAGTTATATCAAAAAAAAAAAAGATTAAGACATTTAATAAGAACTTTTAAAAGACAAATAAATTTTAAAAAGATAAATGATAAAAACAAATCATTCAAGGAGGATTAAATACCAAAAAAAAAAGGAGGATCATCGGTTACCTCCAAGTTTAGTTCAATTACTAAATTAAGCCACAATCTCTATGAAGAATAAGAAATCTTCGTGCATCGACATAATTGATTCCACAAAGAGGGAGATCTATGGATAGAGAGAGCGAGATGGAGATAGATAGATAGAGCGGAGGAAGATAGATAGATAGATAGATAGATAGATAGATAGAGAGAGACAGAGAGACAGAGAGAGAGAGGGATCAAAGAGAGGAGAGACGAAAAGAAGAAGAGCAATATGATATATGGTTGGTGTGAAAGCCTTGTAAAACCCTAATTGTTCAAAACCTTCTTTATATACAACAATCCCTCCCCAAATAGACGGTTAGGATTAAAAATGTATAATACCGCATATATAAATGGATTTGGATATAACAACAACTAACTAGGGTCGAGTGGACTTATACAATATGTGATTTACCAAATTGTATCATATGGATTTCAGAGTGCGAGCAATTATGGACTCACTAATTGTTGATGCATTTATCCAACAGCTTAGGCCCACGAGCACTTAGAGCACATTTCCTATCTCCAAATCCTTCTAAAGGCCCATAACATGTCATCGATTCTTGTATATAAGTACTTATCTAAGTGGATTAAAGATTAGGTGTCAAAATATCTCGCCATTGTCATTTTATTCAATGTTAATGTAATTATATCCATTTGTACACAAATCTAACATATTAATTCTAGCATTTTCTATGCATATATTGTAGTTACTGGATAACTATTAAAAACTTGAAACACTGTAGTAGAAAACTAGGTTTTTATTTTATTGAGGAAGATTTGTGAGCAATAGGATCACCACTTTCCTATGTTCCCATATTATTATGTGCAATTTATTTTAATGAAAGACATGAATCAAATTAATAATTTGGGATTGCGAGCAACCTAATTATGTGGGCCTTCACATAAATCCATGTTGGAATATGTCTGCTGAAGCATGACTTATTTATTTGCATATTCCAAATACCATGATTTGCTTGTTCCCATTATTACATGTTCTAAGAAGTGACTAAGTATGGCAGCTTGTTGAACATTGCACAAGTCTTAGACTCACTACAAGAAAACAGGGCAATTGAAACAGAATTTTGCAACAAAATTAAAATCAGTTTCAGTGTAAAAAGTGCTCAAGGGAAATTGACGTGCATAATTAATTTTGCAACTCATATTGCAATGGAAAACTATTTTTTCGCATACTGTTTTGGGGGGAAAGTTAGAGGGGAAAATTCCGCCTAATTTTGCAATGATTTTTGAAACTGAGGAACTTTTGTTTCAATTTTTAGTTTCAATTTCAGTTGTACTTATTAATATAAGAATTTTATATTTTGAACTTTAAAAAATTGGGGGTTGGGCAAAAAGTTTGGAGGTAAGAAACCCGCTTAATTTTGCGAGGGATTTTGAAACAGATAAACTTTCGTTTCAAACTTCTCATTCAATTGCAGTTGCAATTAATCCTAAACTATTTTTATTTTATTAAATTGTAAAAAAATTGTCTAAAACGACAACGTACCCTTAGTTCACAACCTAACCTAGACAAGCAACAAACGCTCAGTTATTTTGCCCCTTCTCTTCTCGTGCTCGCTCTCGCTCTCTCTCTCCACTGCTGCGTCCTCTTCCGGTGAAATTCATGGTGCCGGCGTCTCCTCTGACGCCCAAATACACCTCCTTCCCTCTCCACCGAATAAAACAAGGTATTTTCCTTTTCTTTTTCTTTTTCCAACATTCAGTATGATCAAGAACTTGCGCATTCGTCAATTGGGTTTGTTTTTGGTGAATTCAAGGTCGATTTGTTGCATAAATTGTAGTGTTCGCTGTTCCAATCGAGTTTTTGTTTTATTTTTGTGGGTTTCTGGGTTTATAGTCAAAGGTTGCAATTTGGGGAGGCTTCTAGGTTTTCATTTTATTTCATTAATTTAGGAATTTTCTTGATATTTCGAGGTTTACATTGGTCGTAGATATTTCTCATTTAATTGATATTTCGAGGTTTATAGTGGTCTCCCTTGTGATTTTCTTAATTTGTAATCAGTTTGTTAAGTTTTGAGGGGTTACTGTAAAGGGGTTCTTGTTTAGAGGAAAGATGTATATTGAGGAATTGAGAAAGGGGGAATTGGATACGCTCCTCCCCGAGTCTTTAGAATGCTCATTTAAAGATTAACATCATTCTGAAGCAGAAATTTCAAGATTAAATCCACTCATATTGGTTCCATTTAAAAAAAATGAAACGAAAAATATCTTGATAACCTAGAAGAGAGAATAAAAAGATGCTTTTCATGCATGGTTTGGATCATTTCTATCTTCATGAAGTACCTAACTGAAATATCTTAACAGATAACGGGAATCAATATTGAATGAATTGCATATGATTGGACACATTGTTTGGAAAAGAAAAAAATGTTAGATTTGCAAAGAGCTAATATGTGGTTTGCATGTCTTCGGCAATATTTTTGTCCTCATTTACTCCTCTGCTTCTAAGAACTATCACCATCTTTAATAGAATTACTATTCACTAATCTTTTGAAAACTTCCACCGATGATTTTGTATCTATTCACTTGTCTTAGGATTTTAACCAAATAAATAAAACTGACATCAATTGAAAACGAACAATAGGTGAGACAATAGAGAGCCATAATGTGGCTGGCTTTTTTTTTTCTTTTTTGGCAATAATTTCTTAATTATAGCATTTGCTTCGATATAACAAGTTTATGCAAGTATATCCCTTAGAATTAAAATTTTCAAAGGTGAACTTTTCGATTAGAACAGAGAGAGAATAACAGATGGGGTATTCGTTAAAGAATATTGTGAAAGTGCTAACCTTAATTTGATGTTGTTTTCATTTGTCTTAAACAGTTAACCCTGTATATTGAATGGGATGTGTACTGCTATTTTTGTTATTGGTTATTTTCCCAACATCTTACCTGAAAAAATGACCAATAAAAGACTAGAATTGAATTATTCAATCAGAATTAGTTGCTATCACATTCATTTCTTACTTCAAACATTGTGTATATAGTTCAATTCTGCGTATATAATTTAAATAGGAGTAGTATGTTGATACGACTTGTTTCTTCTCTTTTTCTTGTTCTTGCGTCGTCGTGGATGGGACTCGTTTTGAATCAATCGTAACTTCAATCTATTTTACGGAATCAAATTTAGAAACTTGGAAGTAGTTAGGAGTATGTCTCTATGACTCTAAGACGTCTTCTTGCATGGCTACTTTTTCTAGCCATTTCATCATCTGTGTCAACAGTGTCAGATAAAATTATGAGCCATAGTCCTTTTGGAACTGGTGCAGACCAACAAAAGCATTCTAGCCTTTCTGATTTTGTTTTCGAGGACTACAAACTTTTTTTTCTACAACCAAACACTTGATCACTTTAACTACAACCTGAAAAGTTATGGTACTTTCCAACAAAGATATGTTATCAATTCTTGGGGTGGAGGCGAAGCAAATGCTAGCACCCCAATCTTTGCCTACCTTGGAGCAGAGAGTCCCTTGGTAGAGAACCTAGAGTTCATTGGATTTCTCCCAGAGAATGCCCCTTGTTTTAAATCCCTACTCGTTTATATTGATGTAACAATGATCTATTAATTGAGTTGGTTTCTTCTTCTCGAAACCTCTGTCCATGGTTACAACTTATAAGCACTACTAATAAATTTAAAACAAGAACTCTCAACGACCCTCAAGAATTTACAAATTCTGATTAAGTCCAACCAACTAGCATGTATGAATCATATCTATTTTTTATTCCTTATTTAAAAGAGTATAATCCTTTAGATTAATTCAATTAGCTCAGTCCTACACACACACACACACACACTCATGAGAGAGACAGAGATCAAATGCAGTTTATTGCTTTCATATCTATTAGTGAATGCAGTTTACTGCTTTCATATTCACTTCATTTTTTTTTAAACTCAATTTTGTGGCAAAAATTTTGCATCTTTTGCTGCAACGATATGTGATATAGCTATTTCCAGTTATGTTGTTTGTTGCAACAACATATTTCAAATTAAGTTCCGCACCTGCTGTGAAATGTACTAATTTTTAAATTGAGAATAATTGAGAAAATTCTCAAATTTGAAGTATTAGTTAGAGGTCAAGATAGTATCGTGGCCTCTTGTTCAACCTATACATTGATAATTACTTTTTAGGTGCATACTAATTTGGAGTTGTTCGAGTAACTCAACAATTAACCTTAGAACTCTCCCAATATATATTGAAGCCACATTATTGAAGCAATCACCCTGTCAAATGACTCAAAACATAAGGTGTTGATTTTGGATTGTCTTTTTAATTAAAAGCAAGGTTGAACCACATTCTCTCTCTAGCCAAAATTCTCTCTAGCCAGCTCTCCTTTGTTTGCCCTAGCTAGGGTTTTTTTGGGTGCGGCTGCCATGGCAGTCCCGACCCCTAATCCCCCCGATCCTCCACCACCTCCTTCCTTTGCCCAAGTCTTCACTTCTTCTCCCGGCCCCTCTACCAATCCTTTAACCTTTTTGATTCCTCCTTCTTCCTATAAAGGGGAACCGGCCTTAAAACTTTCTGAAGAAGTTATTCAGCATCTTGCCTAGCCTTTCAAGCATGCTCTCATTGGTAAGTTTTCACACGAAAGGCCGTCTATGGAAGCTGCTCGCAAACTATTTCAGACTTTTGGGCTGAAAGCTGCCTTCACCCTTGGTCATCTCGATTCTAAACACATACTAATCCAAGTCAATCATGAGGAAGATTACCAACGACTTTGGATCAAGGACCAATGGTACGTAGGTCGATACCCTATGCGGGTATTTAAATGGACCACGGATTTCCGACCAGAAAAAGAGAGCCCGATTGTCCTGGTTTGGTTCTCTCTTCCTAATCTTCCCATCCATTTATTTCATAAAACTGCATTGTTCTCTATTGCTAATCTCTTTGGCAAGCCTTTGATGCTTGATCAGGCAACACTTAATTTCACAAGACCAAGTGTGGCTAGAATTTGTGTGGAGATAGATTTGTTACAACCAGTGCCCAACAGAATATGGATTGAATGTGGCTCTCAAGCAGTCGGGTTTTGGCAACCTTTAGAAGCAGAAAACTTACTTCATTATTGCACTCATTGTTATCGTCAAGGACACTCCATTGATTCTTGCAAATTCAAACATCCTCAACCTTCCGCCAAACATAATATTCCAAACCCTCCTCCCCCTATGTCGGCTGCTGTTAATAATCAGAAAGATTCAGTGGGTACTTCTGCTCGTTGGACTCCTAAGAAAATTAACAAGGGCAAGAATGTGATCATTGAGCCCACCCCAAGCCCTACTCATACTAGTAATGTCGACCCACAGATCCCCAATAAGGATGGTGATGTTGATTCGAATGTTCAGACTACCTCGCACACTGCTGCCCATGATGCTGGCCTAACGGATCAATCTAACCCTCATGCTGCCATTCCTGTTTCTATTGATCCGATTACGGAAAAATCTGGCTGTGAAGTTGCTCCTGATCTTGGTGTGGATAATGATGCTCACATGGATCCCCCAATTATAGAAGAGATTAATGATGATCTCAATACCATTCATGAAGTTCATGATGAACTCAATGGTATTCTTGATGATTTGACAAAAGTTGCCAGCTCTAACATTGTTCAGGATCCTCCTATTATTTCTCCTAATAAGTTTGCTATTCTCCAAACATTGGACGAAGAAAATATGGATGAGGAGCCATCTATTTTGGAAGCTCTTAATGTTGACTCAGATGAAGCCATTCTTAAGGATTCTGGCAATAACAATTCGGGTGATGCTGTTCCTACAGATTCTCCTATTCTGGACCAGCTTAATTTGGACACCTCCATTCCTATATTGAAAGGACATCATAAAAAGAAATCAACTATTTCATTGCCCACAGTGACAACAAGATCCAAAGCACAGACTTCATTAAACAATTCACATGGCTGTTAATTTTCTTTTTTGGAATATCCGTGGTATAGGTAATGATGCTTCGATAGGTCGCCTTAAACGACTTATTAAGCTGCATAAAATTACCTTCCTTTCTATTTCTGAACCCAAGATTGAGGCTGGTCATTTATTGCGAGTTGCTAAAAGGTTAAAGTTTCGGTTGTGTTTTTCAAATCCAACCAGTTCTATTTGGTTATTTGTTAAAGCCACATATACTTGTTCTCTTATTCGTGAAGCTCGACAACACATTACAGTGCATCTCAAGCATTATCAATGGACTTCTTCGGTTATTATCACATGTGTTTATGCATGTTGTGACTATTACGATCGGAAGGATCTTTGGACTGACCTTGTGGACATGGGTACTGAATATAGTAATACTCCGTGGCTGGTTGGGGGTGATTTCAACATTATTTTATCTCCTGATGAGAAGCTTGGGGGTAACGGATGGGATCGCAATGGTGCTCTTGACTTTCACTCTTGTATTTCAGCCTCGGGTTTATCTGATTTGGGCTTTTCGGGCAGCAGTTATACATGGTGGAATTCTCGAGATGGGAATGCTTCTATTTTTGAACGTATTGACCGCATTCTTTGTAACGTCAACTGGCAGCAATTTTTTCATTCCTCTTCAGTCCGTCATTTGGGGCGTACTTGTTCAGATCATGCTCCTTTGCTTCTCTCTATAATCAAGGATAGGCCTACTCATGCTTCTAATTTCAGATTTCTCAATATTTGGGCTTCTCATCATTCTTTTCATTCTTTGATAGACTCTACTTGGCAGAAGCAAATTTCTGGTCGACCTATGCATGTCTTTGCTAAAAAGCTTAATGTTTGCAAACATGCCTTGAAACAATGGAATAAGGAGGTCTTTGGTAATCTCTCACATAATATCAGTCGAGCTGAAGATGAAGTCCAACGGCTTGAGTTTCTTTTTGAAGCTTCCGAGAAGTTCTCAACTTCAGCATGATCTTAAAATGGAGGAATCCTTTTGGCGTCAAAAGGCTAGATTAAAATGGCTCAAAGAGGGAGAAGGAAACACTAGGCTTTTTCATGCGGCTGTCTCCCAGACTCGTCGCAAGCTGCATATTCATTCTATTTTTGACTCTAGTGGTAATGAGTTTACCAATGAGGCTGATATTAAAAATCTGGCTGTGGCTCACTTTCAATCCTATCTTCAGGCTTCTCCCACGGTAGATAATGATTTGATTCTTAACATCCCACGGCTAGTTTCTGATCAGTGGAATAACATGCTTATCGCCCCCCCTTCTATGGATGAAGTGAAGAACACGGTTTTCTCTATGGATGGTGATTCTGCTGCAGGTCCGGATGGTTTTTCTGGCAAATTTTACACTGCCTGTTGGGATATTATTGGCTTGGATTTCTATACTGCTATTTTGGAATTTTTCTCTGGCTTCTCTCTGCCCAAAAGCTGGTCGAGCACTCTCATTATCACAATTCCTAAGACGGATCATCCTACTTCCTTTAGCGATTTTAGACCAATTAGTCTTTGCAACTTCAATAATAAAGTGCTTTCTAAAATCTTAGCTTCCCGTCTTGCCTCTATCCTGCCGTCGATTATTTCGATCAATCAAAGTGGTTTTGTGAAGGGTCGTCTTATTCAAGACAACATCCTTCTAGCTCAAGAGCTGATGACACATTTAGGGAAGAAAATTTCTGGTTCTAATTTGATTTTGAAGTTGGATATGGCAAAGGCATTTGACATAACTAATTGGTTTTTCCTTATCAAGGTGTTGCGCCAATTTGGCTTTTGTGAAGAATATATTGATATGGTCTGGAGGCTTATTTCAGAAAATTGGTTTTCTGTATTGGTTAATGGCTCCCCCTCTGGTTTCTTTAATTCTTCGAGGGGTTTAAGGCAAGGGGATCCTTTATCTCCCGCTCTTTTCATCATTGCCGCCGAGGTTCTAAGTCGAAGCCTTAATAATCTTCACTCTTCTCATCACCATGTGGCTTTCTCTTCTGCTAGTGGATGTCCGATTGTATCTCATCTAGCCTTTGCCGATGATATTATCATCTTTTGCAATGGTAGCTCCACTTCTATTTCCAAGCACAAACAGTTGTTGTCTAGCTATGAGCAATGTTCGGGGCAAAGTATTAATGAAAATAAGAGTAGCTTCACGGTTGCTCTCAATCTCCCCCCTCATCATATTACCCGTATTTCAGCCTCCTTGGGTTATGGTAAGAAAGATTTCCCTCTGGTTTATCTTGGCTGTCCTTTATTCTGCGGCCGGAAGCTGAAGAGATATTTTGATCCTTTGCTCCTGAAGCTTAGATCCCGTATTAATTCTTGGGCTGGGAATTTCCTTTCTATGGATGGTCGGGTTACTCTTATCAATCATGTGTTGGTCTCTATCACCACTTATCTTTTAGCTGCCTTGGACCCTCCAAAATCTGTCATCCAATCTCTCAACCGATCTCTTTCCAACTTCTTTTGGGGGCAATTGGAGGGAAAGAATAAATCCCATTGGATCTCCTGGTCTCAGTGTTGTAATCCTGTTTCAGAAGGGGGAGTAGGAATTCGTGCATTATCTGATATATCACTCGAGCTTATTCTGCCAGCATTTGGTGGCGATTTAGGACTCAAGATTCTTTGTGGTCGCGGTTCTTTACAGCGAAATATTGTTCTCGGGCTCATCCGGCTCAGGTGCTATCTAAGGGCTCTCATATTTGGTGCCGTATGATAAATATTCGGCCCTTTGTTGAACCGCATCTTAAATGGTTAGTTGGTTGTGGCTCTTGTTCTCCTTGGTTCGATAATTGGCTAGATGGCGGTCCTATATCTAAACCATCCAGTATTTCGGTTAATCAAGTCAGGGAGCTTTTTGATAATTCTTCTCATCTTCTGCCCGCTGTTGCTTCAGTTCTTCATAGTTCTGATCTCTAACGTATCTCCGATCAGTCTCCCTATTTATCTGATTATGAGGATACTCCTTGCTGGATTCTTGCTTCGAATGGTCAGTTCTCTATTTCTTCAGCCTGGCAGAATCTCAGATCTCCTTCACAAATCATTTTTTCTGCCAAATTTTACTGGCACCGTGCAGTCCCTCGGCAAATTAGTATTTTCATCTGGCGGCTGTTTCGCTTCAGGCTGCCGATAGATGAAGCTCTCATCAAAAAAGGTTTCTTCATTGTTTCGAAATGTCAGTGCTGTAATTTTGGTAGTTCTGAAACCTTTCTTCATGTCTTTCTTCACGGCCCGGCTGCTCATCAGATTTGGATGTGGTTCAGCTCTAGGTATGGAGTTAAGCATTGTGCCCTTTCTCTTCATCAATGCTGTTTGGGTTGGTGGCTTCAGTCCAAACTTCCTCTCTCCCATATTCTTATTCCTTTGTTGATTCTATGGCATATTTGGAAGAATCGAAACTCTCTCAAATATGATGGCCATGGTAAATCTTTCTCCCAGCTCATTTCTTTGATTCAAGCAGATCTTGCTACCATTCTTGCTGCTCATAGTTCTCATCAGAATTCAGTTAATTTTCGGAATAAAATTCAATTGATTCATTGGTTTAAACCTTATTCCTCGGTCAAACTTAATGTTGATGGTGCTTCTCGAGGAAATCCTGGGCCTAGTGGTGGAGGTGGAGTTGTTCGTAATAATCAAGGAGATATCATTTTTGCCTTTTCCTCTTTCTATGGTGATGCTACGAACACTGTTGCTGAGGCTAAGGCGTTGCTTCAGGGAGTATGTTGGCTTAGAGATTCTGGATTTCGGGGAGCTTATGTTGAAATGGACTCTAAAGTTCTTGTTGATGCTATTAATAAGGGTCACAAAATTCCATGGTCTTGCTGGTCTTCTATTCGGCAGGTTTTGGATATTCAGAAGTCTTTGGATCTTAGTTTCAGTCATTGCTACCGTCAAGCTAATAGTGTTGCAGATCTGTTGGCTAATTTGGGATGTGACTCCAGGGCTTCCACTCATTTTAATGAGCTAGCTGATCTTCCTCCTCGTATCCGTGGTTCTGTCATTTTAGATAAGCATGGGACTCCCAATATTAGAATTGTTCGCTAGTCTTGCATTTATTCTGTCTTTTTTGCTTTGTATTTCCATTTTGAGGTAAGGCTCCTTTGTCCCCCCTTTTATTGGGTAAGGCTGGTTGTCCCCCTTAAGTTTGTTTTTTTTTTCCAATATTAATAAAATTTAGCAGGTGCCGTCCTGTTTCCCAAAAAAAAAAAGATTTGGTTTACTTCATGGCTAATCTTAGAAATTGTTTTTGACCAAAAAAATTCAAAATCTGTTGGGAAAGTAGATTATTGCTGTCCATTTAAAAATTTAGAGTAAGATACTATACTATTGGCAGCTTTGAATATTGCTTTGGCCTTTTTGATTTGTGGGTTGAGTTCATGTTCGAGGTAAAAATTTGAATTGTTGTTTGATATTCAAATGCCTACTTGGGTAAGGAGTGACTGGTAGGAGATTATCGCTTTTCATTAGATTAATTGATGCAATTTATGAAATTACTGCTGGGTGGTCTTTTACTCGTATGATTCTTATTACGACCCTGTGAAAAATTTGATGGGCTTGTGAGCAATGCTGACTTCTAAGTCAATTGACCTCTCTAATTTCATTAGAATTCAGACATGATTTAGGAGTGTTATACACTGTGAGATTTGACATGCATAATAAACTGATGCATTATAACTGCTACCTATTGCATCACTCCCCATTATAATTTCCACGAAATTAGGGAGTCTATTTCTTATCAAAGATGTTCGTTTACTCGGTAAGCTGCAGGTTACCCGTAAACTCTATCGTTGAGGGGCTTTGTAAACACCTCAATTTCGTACCCCTGATATGTGGTATGACATCCAATATCAAGACCTGTTAAAACTTAATAAATGTCAAGTTACAGGGTTTAAAAATACAAAAGGGAAAGCAGAATGCGTAAAACAGTGAAATGTAGGGGTCAAAGTGTCAAAAAGGAGTATGAGTTTGGAACCAGGCGCCCACCATAGGGGAACCAGGCGCGGCACCCACTTTATATGTGGGTGGTGCCAGCATAGTGCCTTTGCACTGTAGCACTTTGCCTCCGGTACACTCTCTCAAGCGCGCGGTACAAGCTGATGAAGTATAGAAAGAAAACTCAAAATGCCAACCGGATCCCCAGTCCCAGCTACAAATAGAGGTACTTGGCCTCAGTGAAAGAAAAACGATTTCACTCCGTACACAGTTGACGCAGTAAAAGAAACAGCGTTCATTTTACGCAGTGAGCGAGAGAGAGAGTACCCCTCCTCCTATAAGCCTCGATGATCCGTCCAATCTCCTCCAAACACAAATCCAACCGGTCAAAGTGAACCTTAGCCTTCTAGCTAGGATTCCACCTTATTTCTTTGGTCCAAAAATCCAAAAGTAAGCAGTTACTTTGCCCAAATCCAGAGGCCAAATCTGCTATAAGCAAGCAGCTGTTGCTCTACCCGATTTCTGCCCGCAGCAAACAAACAACAGCTAAAAACACAAGCAGTTTCTCCGCCCGTTTCACGGTGCCTGAAAGCAGCTTTCGGAAGCAGTTACTCTACCTGAATCACAACAGCAGCAAAAGACTCCCTCTCCCGGAAGGACAGAGCGAGCACAACCTACGCTCTTAAAGGTAAGCCTTTAAGAGATTTTTATATAAAAGTGCTATTTTCATCCGGCCCAATGTAAAAAATATAAGCAGTTATGCTGCCCGGATTTCTATAGAAAATAGCACTAAAAAGAGCCATTATTATGGCCAACTATTTATTAATGTATTTGTAATTACTAAAAGGAGGCGATTGTAAGTCTGTAAATAATATAAATGTATATCTGCTTTAATGCCTTTTTTTTTTTACTGAATAAATATAATGAAAGCATATTTTAGCCAAAAACTATTTTTGAGACCGAAAGGACGAGTTGGGTGCCTAACACCTTCCCAACTCGTAACTTAGTCCCCGAACCCCTTTGTTTACAAACTCAGGTTATTTTTTGTTTTTCTTTATTTCTCCTTAAAATAATGATGACAACTCTGTTACAGCATTTTGGATCACAGTGAGGCCCACAACATCCTTTTCTTGCACTTTTTCGTTTTCCCCTAAACAAGGGAAGATGTGAATGAAAAGGGTGATGCATTTTCTGTATCTTGTTTTCCCCTAAACAAGGGAGGATGAGATACGGAGAAACCCAAAGCACTCATAGCGATCCAAAATAAACCTAAGGTCACAGTGAGGCTCGCAACATCCTTTTTTTGCACTTTTTGTTTTCCCCTAAACAAGGGACGATGGGAATGAAAAAGGTGATGCATTTTCTGTATCTTGCTTTCCCCTAAACAAGGGAGGATGAGATACGGAGAAATCCAATGCACTCATAGTGACCTAGGACGATTTCCAAGTCCACAGTGAGGTAGTACGTGTTCCAACGCGCCTTTGCAACATCCTTTTTTTGCACTTTTCCGTTTTCTCCTAAACAAGGGATGATGGGAATGAAAAGGGTGATACGTTTTCTGTATCTTGTTTTCCCCTAAACAAGGGAGGATACGTTACGGAAAAATCCAAAGCTCTCATAATGGACTAAAACACACTCAAGTGACCGAGGCGTATTCAACGCGCTTTCCGACAACACTCTTTTTGCACTTTTGATTTCGTCTTTCCCTAAACAAGAGAGGATCGACTGAAAAGAGTGATGTCCTCCCGCAGCGCACGTTCCCCTAAAAAAAGGAGCACGGATCCGGGAGCATTCCAGGGCACTCACACTATTGTTTATACCATAGTTCATAAAAAATTGATAGTAGAGTGCTTAAAGAGCAGATGCTGATACAAATTATTTAAGTGATGATCCAAGTAGGGAGGATACGGAAGTAAAAAGGGTTAGGTTGAATATTGTGTGGGTATTAGGGGCTGCCCCAAGGAGTAACATCACTTAAGGAAACGGGATATGGGGTAGAGGCTGCATGCATGCAAGGGAATCTTGTGAAGGGGGCACAGTTTGGGGGAATGCTGCAAAGGAGGTAGTCGGGTCTAGGGTTAATTAGAGGGCTAGCCTGGTGCGGCTAAATTGGAAAGGCAAGGTAGTGAGGGGCTTGGTGGACAAGGGAGTAAAGGGGCTGTCACACATTGGCTCAAGAAAGGAATGTGCAACGCAAGGATTGTAAGAACAATAGTAGCTAGGATTCACAAAATTCTCAATGCAGTTCCCAATTTAGCTTGTGCAGAAGCTACAATGGAAGGTGCATTGGTCAGAAAAATTAAAAAACAACTGAATACTTTAATTATAAAGCAAGAACTAAGCACAAAGGATTACCAAACAATCTACAAGCCTATACTTGTAGATCTAGCCTCATGGCCAAAAAGATTTCACTCAATAATATGATTTGTTTTACAAAAATTATGTGAAATCACCAAATCAAACACTCTCACAAGACAACAAGTCTTGGAGAGCAAAAAACCCACAGACAAACAGATAGAGAAAACGTGGGGATAAAAAATCAACTTCCTAGAAGCCCTAGGAAGACAAACTGTTCTAGAAATCTCAATGTAGTTCATGATGTAGCTTCTATAGTTGCTGCATCAGAAGCTGCATTCAGAATCAACACCAAAACTGGAACTCTGAACTTCTAAAACTATATATATTCTACTCTCAGCTCTCTCTCTATGTCTGCACGTACATCACAGCCTTTGCCCATGTCCTCTATTTATATTGTGAAGGAGACCTACACAAAAAGAAGGAAACAAACTCCAATATGGAAAAGGATTAAGAGATAGAATTGGTAATCAAATAAGCTTCCTAAATGCACTAGATTTCATTACCAAATAAACCAAGGACTCTTAGTCACATTTTTATGGAGAGAATATTGGAAGAAATATTACCAAGATATTGTTTCCATAATTACTCCTAAACTTTAGGACCAAGGAAACCAAAAAACTTATGAATATTTTGTTTCCAAAAAATGCATCTAAAGATTATGTTTCCAAACATCCACCAAAACTTTAGGACCAAGAAAGTTGAGAACAAGACCAAAATAGGTCATGCCTATTTTTCTCTTACAATCTCCCCCTTTGTTGAACCTTTTTGGTCAAATCAAATGACAAGTGTTTATTCAACACCAATCAAACCATCTAACCTGTATTGGTTAGAAAATCTTATCTCCCCTCGAATTTGTGCAAGACATAAAATTAGAAATAATTTACTAAGCACAAATCAGAATATACCAATGATGCAATCACATGCATACAAGGAAGCAGACATCATCACCAGAAATAGGAACACTTGACCTCTCTCCCCCTATTTGATCGGAAAAGGAAGATGTATAAACAATTTTTTAGGAATTCTCAAAAATCCAAGATTTTGAAAAACACAATTAAGTGTTCACCATGCCTTGATCACACCCCTAGAAACAACTGAGCACCTCTTATCCAGATTCAATACCTCTTAGTTCCAAACAAAAATTAGACAACCACTAAATATTTTTCAACATGGAGATTTTTGGAAATTGATTTGCACAGTTTATTTTAGGACAAAATTTCACCAAGCTGATATCCATATCAACAATGCATGTCCTAAAATTTTATGCCTAAAACATGATTACTAAAAGCTAGACAAAAGAATAATGTAATCACACACAAGTGATAAAGACCAGATCAAAGTGATGTAGTTCCTTATGCAGTTGCATTGGGAGGTGCATTCATCAATAATAAATTTTGTGCAATTTTTGCATCTTTTTTTTTCTTAACCATATTTCTCTCCCATGGTCATAAATTTTTCATAACAAAAATCCATAGGTACTTTATTTCCCTAGGAATATAGCTTTACTTTATTTCAAGCTATAAAAACATGAAACATGCCACTTAGAACCTTTCATACTATTTACCAAGGGAAGCCATTTTGCACATGATCAACCCATGAAATCGAAAGATTCATAGTCCCAAGAGAGAATGACAATAAACCTTGTTCATAGATAGCTCTTTTCCTTTAGGTAGCTTTCACACATTTCCAAGGGTATCCATTTTTCTCAAGATCATCCTATGAGAACCAAAGTTTCATATTACCAAGATAAGATGCTACAACCCTTGTAATTTAAGGTAGCTCTTTCCTTTGTGGACTTCAAATATGCTCAAGAACTGGGAGAGAGAGAGAGAGAATCATAACAAAAAAATCACAATTGATTTTGAATGCAATTCCCAGGCAACAACAAAAGGCACAAACGCGTGAGATAATGATCTAGAGTGCCCTCTAAAGACAAAATGCAAGCATGCCTAATTTTTTTTTCTTTTCTTATAATTAACTAAGCGTAAAATCATATGGCACACATACGTACCAAGAGATTTCCTTAGATTGGAAAATCTCTTCAAAATTAAGACACTTAGTAAATATATCAGCAAGTTGATTTTTAGTCCCAACATGTTCAATGCAAACAATTCCTTATTCAACCATGTCTCTAATAAAGTGGTGTCTTATAATAATGTGTTTTGTTTGAGAATGTTGAACTGGATTTTTTGTGTTATACAAATTGCATTGATGTTATCATAATACACGGTTAACACATCAATGTGTAGCCAATAATCTTTGATCATTTGGAGCATCCATAAAAGTTGTAGAGTCATATCTAAAAAGCAAGCAATAAAAGCAAAAAATGGACTCTAGAAAAATGTTATGATAAAAAAAAACTAAATTAAACTAATTACTGAAACTAACTACTAAAAGTACAAGGATTCTCTCGAAAATATTTTGATAAGCATGCTAATTTATGAGAATCAACCTTACCTCTTCTCCCTTGTCTATATGCCATCATGAATATTACCTATCACTTGAGAGATTGGAAGATTTTCCTATATGCGGCTAGAAATATCATGGCTTCGATCAGTCACAGTGGGAACAGTTTCAGCATTTTGGGATTCAGTTTCATCTTTTGCAAAAGTTTTGACCAATGCAGCTTCTGATGTAGCTTGTGATGCAGCTACATCTAGAGCTGCATCCGCATTTGTTGAATTTTCAGAACTTTCAACTTCTGAATTCTTTCATTCTGGAACAAATTCTGACTGTCTTTTAGGAACCCAAACTTTTCTGAACATTTTGGGCCGATGTAACTTTGGATGTAGCTTCGGATGTTGCTGCATTGGATGCTGCATCTGATGCTGCACTTGGTTACGAACTAGGTAAGCTTGCCTAACCTCCTTATTATAAACAGCCTTTTTTAGGTAACAAAAGGGATGAATATGTCCAGGTTTATGACAGTAGTGGCACACAAAATTTCTCCTACTAAGTTTTGGGTTTTCAAAGAAGTTTGGGATCTGAAAATTTTGTGGGGGCTGATTTGGTTTAGTAGAAGTACCTTCACCTTCTTTAACAAACATCTTTGGGAGAAATCCAAGCCCAGACTTTAACATAACATCCACTTTGTGTTCGCTTGAATTCCATTTTTTCAAGGTTTCATTGGCTTTGACGAGTTCTTCTTTCAGATCTTTAATCTCCATGTCCTTCTTGGCCAGCAAACATTCCAGCCTTGTGATACACTCCTTCTGATCTTCATTTACCTTTTTTAGTGTATCATTTGTCTTTCCAAGCAACGTAACTTGATGGGTCCTTTTCTGCCAATCCTTGTACAACTCTTTGTAAGCTTTCAGCAAGTCTGATTCAGATTCTCCACCATCTTCTGTGACAAAGTAGTTAAAATAGCAAAAATCATCCCAACTTATGTCCAATGTAGATTCTGATGTAGTTTCGGAAGAAGCTACATTCAGAGGTACATTGACCGAAGGACCTGCACAATCAGATTCAGAGTCGATATACAACCGTGAGAGTGATGAGATCTCCTGGATCTTCACCATCACTATCACTCAAGGTTGCAGAAAAATTCAAACCCTTCTTTCTCAAAGTATTAGCACATTGATTAGCATAATGCCCAAACCCTTGACAAGCCCTACATTGAATAGAATCAATATTTGTACTTCTAGATGTAGGCTGTTTAGCAAAAGGATTGGTAAAAGATTTTTCAGGGGTTTGAAAAGAACTTTCTTTGGGAGAAAACTTGCTAGGCTCAGTTTTGAAAACAATTTTGGTGATAGAAGATGAAGATCTGTTTTGTCCCTTTCCTTTCAAAATATTATTAAACTTTGTTGTTAAAAGATCCATTGAGTCTTCACCAAAATCAGATTCCTCAACCTCCTTATACAATTTAATCAATTCAGAAGAGATATCAACAACAGAAGGAAAACCAATACTTTCCACATACGGAGTAGAAGATGATGCACCTTTGCCTTTGTTTTTAATTTGCTCATTGAGGTTTAGTTCAAAATTTTGAAGAATACCAGCTAGTCTTTCAAAACCAATATTATCAATGTCATGAGCTTCCTCAATAGCACTAATTTTGGCATTAAATCTTTCAGGCAAAGTGCGCATCGTCTTTCTAACAAGATGATTATTGGTGATAGGATCACCTAAAGCAAGAGCAGTATTAGATATATCAAGTAATCTAGCATAGAAAGACATAATATTTTTATCTTCATTCATTCCAGTGTTCTTAAATCGAGTAGTAAGCATTCTAAGTTTTGAAGCACGAACACTAGTAGGACCTTCACATAAGGTTTGAAGAGCATCCCAAACATCCTTGGCAGAGTCATAGTTTGCAATAACTCTGAAGGTGTTGGCATCTAAGGCCTTGTATATGGTTGAAAGAGCCTTAGAATTAAACAAAGCAATGGTTCTATCTTGAGTGGTCCAATTTGTCTCACTAGTGATTTTAACATCACCATCATTATCAATAGTCTTAGGAGGAGTCCAACCATTCAGAACAGCAAGCCACGCTCTCTTATCAATTGATTTGATGAAGATACGCATCTTGACTTTCCAAATTGAATAATTAACATTAGTCAAGGTAGGAGGACGAACAACATTCTCATATTGAGAATCCATCATGGCTACAACCAGAATCAACTCTTAGTGTCGTCAAGAGAAGGCTCTGATACCAATTTTAAGAACAATAGTAGCTAGGATTTACAAAATTGTCAATGCAGTTCCCAATGTAGCTTGTGCAGAAGCTACAATGGAAGGTGCATTAGTAAGAAAATTTAAAAAACAACGGAAGACTTTAATTATAAAGTAGGAATTAAGCACAAAGGATTACCAAACAATCTACAAGCCTCTGCTTGTAGATCTAGCCTTATGGCCAAAAAGATTTCACTAAATAATATGATTTGTTGTTACAAAAATTATGTGAAATCACCAAAACAAACACTCTCACAAGACAACAAGTCTTGGAGAGCAAAAAACCCACAGACAAACAGGTAGAGAAAACGTGGGTATAAAAAAATCAACTTCTTAGAAGACCTAGGATGACAAACTGTTCCAACAATCTCAATGTAGTTCCTGATGTAGCTTCTATAGTTGCTGCATCAGAAGCTGCATTCAGAATCAGCACCAAAACTGAAACTCCGAACTTCTGAAACTCTAAATATTCTGCTCTCATCTCTCTCTCTATGTTTGCACGTACATCACAGCCTCTGCCCATGTCCTCTATTTATATTGTGAAGGAGACCTACATGAAAGGAAGGAAACAAACTCCAATATGGAAAAATTTTAGGAGATAGAATTGGTAATCAAGTAAGCTTCCTAAATTCACTAGATTTCATTACCAAATAAACCAAGGACTCTTAGTTACATTTTTAAGGAGAGAATATTGGAAAGCATATTACCAAGATATTGTTTCCATAATTACTCCTAAACTTTAGGACCAAGAAAACCAAAAATCTTATGAATATATTGTTTCCAAAAAATGCATCTAAATATTTTGTTTCCAAATATCCACAAAAACTTTAGGACCAAGAAAGTTGAGAACAAGACCAAAATAGGTCATGCCTATTTTGCCCTTACAAGGGACAAAGGAATAGAGACTGAATCAGGATTGAAAAGAGTCGGCTCCTTCAATCCAAAAGATTTAAGGATTCACTTAAAATTAGGATTTAATTTATAGCTTTAGTTAAAGTTGTAATCCCCTAAGGAGTAGGATTTACTTTATTGTTTCCATAAAGGATTAGGGTTTAGTTTTTAGTATAAATAGGGTTTACTTTCATTGTTTTTAAGGTGTTGAATTGTGAGAAAACGTAATAGAAAAGAATGAAGAAATTTGTTCAACTATCCTGTGTTATTTTCTTAGCGGCTAGAAAGTAATTCACAAAGGATTTTTACGTTAGGTTAGTGAAGTCTAACCGGTAAACCCTCCATCTCTACCCATTCCACGTTTATCTTTTTCTCTTCGTTGTGTTTCGGTTTGTTTGGGGCTGTTTAGGTCCAATTTTGAACAGGCTGTTTGATTTGAAGGAGCTCACGGCCATCTTGCTTATTGGCTATGTTTTCACGTATCAAGTGGTATATGAGCTAGCTTTTCGTGAATCCTTATTCACGAAACAATCATGGAGAACAAAGGAGATGGAGAACAACCACAAGAGTGCAACTACGAGCCAACAAAAAACCTACGGAGGGATCGAGAATTCCGAGAGTTACAACGAATGGTGGAAGCTCTTCGACTAAGGATGCAAACAATGCAGGTAATTCGGGTAAATCCACCATCCGATGATGAAGAAGAGGAAGGATCTAGGGTTCGGCCTAGAAGGGAGAAGGATGACGATGATCAAGGTTTGAAGCTCGATGTTCCAGAATTCGAAGGCTCCATGGATCCAAAAAAGTATCTCGAATGGGTTCAAAGGGCAACAAGAGTTTACGAATACAAGGAGTATAGTGATCGTAAGAAGTTCAAGGTATCCATTCTTAAACTCACTAAGTATGCATCAATATGGTATGAGAACTTGAAGGCTCAGAGGAGGCGTGAAGGGAACGAAAAGATTGAATCTTGGAACAAGTTTAAAAAATATTTGGATCGTAGGTTTCTGCTGAGCGCTTATCTCCAAGATAATTTTACTCTACTTCATCTTCTTAAGTAAGGGGAATTGTCCGTAGGAGAATGCATTGAGGAGTTTGAAAAACTTTCCATTGTTTGTGATGTGCAAGAAAGGGTGGAACAAAAGATAGCTAGGTTTGTGAGTGGACTTGAACCCGAGGTTGCTAACATGGTTGATCTCCACCCGTGTTTCACCTTCGAGGAGATGAGTAAGTTGGCTATCAAGTGTGAGAGACAATTAAAAAAATAGAGTAGCTAGGGTTACGGTTTCCAAGGGAAGGATGAATTTCAAGACTACTCCTATTTCTTCAAATCTTAAAGTTGAAGAACGAGTGGACAAGAGTGACAAATCAGTGGTAGAAGAAAAAGTGGAGGGAAAGAGACCCATGAGGGGTAGGGATTCCATGAAGTGTTTCAAGTGTCAAGGCTATGGACGCTACCAATCAGAATGTTCTACGAAGAGGGTGTTATCCTTGCACGAGATTAAAGAGATAGAGGCTGATCTTGCATCGCAAGATAATGAGGTCGAGAAAGGGAAGGAACACGTGGAAGTGTGTGAAGAAATGCATGGCAGTGCGTTAGTATTGAGCAGATTTTTGCATGCAAATCCTATTGTTCAAGATGAGGGGGCTAGAGAACAGATTTTTCATGTAAAATGTCATGTCCAAGGAAAGGTGTGTGATTTGGTTGTGGATGGTGGAAGTTGTACGAACACTGTTTCAACCGTTCTCATCGACAAACTCAAGGTACCTACTTTGATTCACCCCGTCCTTATGAATTGCATTGGCTCAATAATAGTTCCGAGGTTAAGGTAGACAAGCAAGCTTTGTTTACTTTTTCAATAGGAAATTACTATGAAGACGAAATTTTATTCGATGTGGTACCAATGGATGTATGTCATATCTTATTGGGATGTTCGTGGCAATTTTGATAGTCACATAATGCATGATGGGAGGGAAAACACGTATACTCTCACAAAGGATGGAAGAAAGTTCAAAATCAAGCCATCAACTTTGACACAAAAGGAAAAACCCAAGGTAACAATTTGTTTGCAAGAAAAGGGGACAGTATGCAAGTTAAGGCTGCATGGGTTGAAGTAATCAAAAGGGAGGTAGTTTTGGTTCGAGAAGTGAATCACGACCAAGCAAGAAAGGGTAATAGTGGCATTACTTCAGCAATCACGCCAACTTTTATTATTGTCTAAGGAAGAAGGCAAGGCATGGACCGCGGTTTTGAGGATTATTATGTCCGACAAAAGAAAGGCTAATGGAGCAGTTTTTGTGGATAAGAGAATGCTGGAAATAGCAAGGGAGGCAGCGCGCACGCTTGGGATCGAAATGATAAAAAAAGGAAGCAAGGAGAGTATGGGTTAGAGGCAAATAGAAGCAGCGAACGGGTTCTTCGAGCAAGGGCTGTTGTGTACAACAAAGGAAGCACACGAGTTTCCTACGTTGTGGTTCGATCCGCGTGGTGGGAAAAGATAATCTCAAGAATTGAGGACAATTCTTTTTCACGAAGGGGAGTTTGATAGGAATTATTTGAGTGATGATAAAAAAAAAAAGGATGCACAAGTAAAAAGGGTCGGGTTGAGTATTGTGTGGGTATTAGGGGCTGCCCCGAGGAGTAACATGAGTCAAGGAAAAGGAATATGGGGTACAGGCTGCATGCATGCAAGGGAATCTTGTGAAGGGGGCACGGTTTGGGGAATGTTGCAAAGGAGGCAGTCTGGTCTTGGGTTAATTGTTGGGGTAGCTTGGTGCGGCTAAGTGAGAAAGGGCAAGGCAGCGAGGGGCTTGGTGAACAAGGCAGTAAAGGGGCTGCCATGGCTCAAGAAAGGAATGTGCCACGCAAGGAGGGACAAAGGGATAAATAGAGGTGGTAATTGGGTGTTACTGGATAATTTGGATAAAATCATTATCTACTCAATATAGTTAATGGGTGTTATTGGATATTAATGAGTGTTATTGGATAATATCAAATTCTATCAATTAGTAAATTGATATTATCCGGATAATACCCAATAAATAATATCATATTTTAATTTGTTTTTGATTATCACTTTCCTAGATATATTATTATTCACTAATCACAACATATAAAAAAAACGCACAAAACTATACAAAAACACATAAACACATAAAATTCGGGATTTCAAGTTCCTTCCCAATCTCGTTCCCAATAAGTGTCGGGACCCGACAAATTGGGATTGCGACAGCTTGGGAGATTAAAATCCCGTAATCCCGGCTATAATATTTATGAACAATATTTTCTGACACTAAAATATTTTTAAAACGTCTCTATCATGATTAAGATTTCAAACTGTATATTTACAAGTATACTTGAATATTTTACTTAATGATGGATATTGTTGAATCTGTCATTATGATCAAAATGCACCACTCACTCGCAGGAGAAGAGCTACACTAAGTGCAGAAACGTGATAGACAAAAAAAACCACAACATTAATTGTAAAAAATAAATTTAATAAACATCATTAAGTAATTTTAGCAAACACAAAATAGACATTGTTTAACACTCACAATATTTATAAAAAAAATAGTTGGGACGGGTCCGGATTCGGGAATCATGACGGGATTGATAATTATTCCAAATAACGTCCCGAAATAAGTCGGGATGGAAAAAATCCCGACAAAGTCGGGATCGGGTCGGGCGTCGGGAAAAATGGGACTTTATATATATATATATATATATATATATATATATATATATATATATATATATATATATATATATATATATATATATATATATCACAAAATGCTTCACTTGTCTCGACACATGCTGACTATAAAATATTTTTGTTCTTCCAAATAAATTAGAGAAATTATAGTAGAATAAATAAAAGTACCAGATGCAAAGATTAATAAAAGACAACAAGTAGTGAATAGTCAATCATTCTAATTATACTAACAAACACCCACGGTTATCAGACCAATACACTCCCTCCGCTCCTGGCAAAAAGTCCACTGTTTCATTTCGAGATGTTTCACTTAAATAGTCCACTTTAAAAAATTGAGGCATAAAACTGTCATTTTATTACTAATGTGTTACTAAAAGTTAATGAAATAAAATTGATCATCAAATATTAAAAAAAAAATGTATATTTTTTGTTAAAAAATCTCATAATTTGTGGTCATGAATTTTTATTAAAAAAAATGCATATTAAACTTGTATAGACTTTGTTTTTTTGTTTGTCTTACAAACTTTTAATTTCTAGCTAAATATTTTTTAAACCAAATGAAATGGAGCAATAAATATTAAGCTAAATAAATGAAATGGAGTCAACTGCTGATTTAACAAAATGAAATTGACAAATAAATGAAGAGTGTGCAGTACAATAAGTTAATGCAATTTAGGCGCAATTTTTACAAAATACAAAAAAATTTAAAATTTAAATACTTATATTCATTATAATTATAAATAATCCAAAACAAAATAATAAATAAGTTCATAATAATCAACAACTTTTATAATTATTTTTTATATTTATATTAAACTTTTAAATAAATTTCAAAAGGTGGTCTAGCCTAGTGGTAGCAAGCTTTAGTATAAAACTAGGTTATCACCCGAGCGATGCACGGTTGATTTAGTTTTGTTTCTGAAACTTATTTTTGTAGATATAATCGGTAAACTATTTGAATGAAAAACAACAGCAAGATATCCTCATAATTAATAATTTAATAAATAAATAAAAAAGCGTAAAATCACACCAAATCATCAAACCAAAAATTCATGCGAATTATAAAATCGAACAATTATTCTAAGTGTGAGTGTGAGACGGAGGGAGGGGAGGGAAACTATCACGAAGACACACTCGTCAAGGAGGTGTTTGATGGAGGGGAAGTATTACGTAGTGGTTGTTTGTAGTGTTGGTGAAACACGTTTAATTAAATTGGATAACATCTATTTTAAATTGACCGAGTTTTGGTAAAATAATAAAACTTAAAAAACTTTTACCATAGGAATTGAGTCCTAATCAAATGAAACTAATTTAAATCAAATGTAATAAAATCTACCCGGTACAAACGGGATTGGCAGAATTGAAGAGTTTTAATCAATTGAAACACGTTTAAATCAAATGTAATAAAATTTATCCGCCAAAAAAAACTTTTACTATGAAAATTTGGAGTCCTAATCAAGTGAAACACGTTTTAATCAAATGTGATAAAATCTATATGATATTAATCGATTTTGAAAACAAAAAATTGTAAAAAACAAAAAATAAAAAATTATCATGTATAAATGAGGCACCAGTTTTAAAATCTATCACGTTTTAATTTTGGTAGCAATTTATATATATATATATATATATATATATATATATATATATATATATATATATATATATATATATATATATATATATATATAGAGAGAGAGAGAGACAGCAGTACCGTATGCACAATTTTAATAGTTTTTTTTTTTTGCAAAATTTGTTTATAATAAGATAATTTTCTAAACTTGTAATAAATAATTAAATTTTTTAATTAGAATAATTTGCAAAAAAACAAAAAATAAGGTAAATATTCAAAATTGATCATATGAATATGTAATCGAAAGATTAAAACCTATGTGAATTGATAAAATCTATCTTTAAAAAAAAATACCATGAAAATTTGGATTCCTAATAAAGTGAAACGTGTTTAAATCAAATGTGAGAAAATATATTTGGTATTAACCGATTTTGGCAATAAAAATGGTAAAATAAAAACATTTATCCATGTATAAAGCAGACATCAATTTTAAAATCTATCGGGTATTAACCGATTATGACAATAAAAAATTGTAAAAAAACAAAAAAAAACGTTTACCATATATAAAGGAGGCACCGGTTTTAAAATTTATCCGGTTTTAATTTTTGATAGGAAAAAAAAATTATAAACTTGTATAGAAGGTGACACGTGGAAGCATATAATTCTTTTAAAACTTTAAGCGTACAATAAAAAGTCGTCATGTGGCAACAACGACTTCTATTTTAATAATAGTTGATAGATAATTAATATATTAGTAATTAATAATTAATAAATATAGATTAGTAGAATAACAAATAATATAGAATTGTCCTGTTGATAATTTGTATAAATTAAAAATTATGAAAATAAAAAAAGATGGAAATAGAAGAGTTTTAGTCAAATTAAACTTGATAAATTATATAGGATAAAATCTAGTTTAATTAAGCGATATTTGAAAAAAAAATACGAAAATCCTAAATCTCTATCATAAATTTTCTCGTAAAACTATAACCTAAATCTATTTTATCTTATCAAATTAGTTTTAGTAATTTTATAATATCTAATTAGAATTAGAATTTTTATCTTAAACTAATCGATTTTGAAAAAAGAAAAAACTTTTATCATTTCAAAAATGACACATGGCAGCAACATTAAACATTTAATTAAAGTAAAAATCTTTTACCATTTCAAATTTGATAAAATCTATCCACAACAATTGTGATAATATCAAATGTGATAAAAACTAACTTTTTATCTCTAAAACTTTGAAATCAATTGTGATAATATCAAGCTTATCATAACTAACCGTATAAAACTTATCCTAAACTAATTACAAAATCAAATGTGATAAAACTTTTATGAGTTAAAAAAACTACAATTTATAAGAGGATGACATGTGGCATCACATAATTTTTTAAATTTTTTTTACATTTCACAGAAAGCCGCCACATGGCAGCAGCGGCTTCTGTTTTAGTAATAGTTATAGATAACTTGATTTAAATTTGAATCGTGTTAATAACAAGTTTCATATCTATTTATTATTGTTTTTAAGTAAAGAACGTATAATGGTGGTGGTGGCGGCGATGGGCAGCAAGCGGTGGCGGAGGTTGGGGGCAGATGGTGGTGGTGGTGGGCGAAGGTGCTAGCGGCAGTGGGCGGTGGCGGCAGGTAGTGGCCGGAAGCTGAGGTTGGTTGTGGCAGTGGGCTGTGTTGGCAGGTGGGTGGCCGGAGGTTGGTGGCAATGGGCTGCATATGGTGGTGGCGGTGGGCAGTAGGTGGTGGTGATTGGTGGCGGTTGCTGGAGTTGGGAAGTGGCAGCGGTGGGTGGAGGCAAGTGGTAGTGGTGGCATTAGTTGATAAACCAAATAGGTGTGGTGATATTAATGGATAAACTCAATAGATAACCGGTTAATATCCATAAATTATCCATTTTATTATTGGTCTCTAATGAATGTTATCAATTAACACCCATTAACTTAATTGGGTGTTAATGGATAACAACCAATAAGTCTTTTATAATGGTTATATTGGATAACTCAATGGATTGGATAAAATTTTGCCACCCCTAGCCGGATGGAGACCGAATCAGGATTGCAAATAGGCGGCTCCTTCAATCCAAAACGTTGAAGGATTCACTTAAAATTATGATTTAATTTATAGCTTTAAGTTGTTTATTTTTTTAATTAAAGTTGTAATCCCTTAAGGAGTAGGATTTATTTTATTGTTTTCATTAATGATTAGCTAGGGTTTAGTTTCTAGTATAAATAGGGTTTACTTTCTTTGTTTTTAAGGTGTTGAATTTTGAGAAAACGTACTAGAAAAGAAGGAATAAATTTGTTCAACCATCGTGTGTTATTTTCTTAGCGACTAGAAAGTGATTCACAAGAGTTCCATACGTTAGGCAAGTGAAGCATAACCGGTGAACCCTCCATCTCTACCCATTCCGCGTTTATCTTTTTTTCTTAAAAAATTATAAGACAGTACATCTTTTAAAACATGTTTTCAAATGAATTCACCTATTTTTTGGACATATTTTTTAGGTACAATTTTGGGGCGAAAGCACGTCACTGCCGTTACGTCATACGTCTCTCCCTTCTATCAAATTAATCACCGTATACAATGGAATATCTACAAATTATTTATAGTTAATATTATTCATCTTATTTTATTTGAAATTTAGGCTAGAGTAAGGCTCAAATTAGACGTTGATGAGCTCGGCCCAAACTTTGGTCACGAGCCAAGCACAGGCTCCAACACGTGATAGTCACGTGCATGACAGAGACCAGGAAAGAAATTACCCGAGCAGGATAGCCGCGAGATGATCATCATACATCTATCCCGAGCAGGAATTTCTCTATCACTCAGCGAGCAGGGAACAAGGCTGCCCGATTGAGCTCGGTATTAATTTCGAGATAACCTCGCTAATCCCGAGATTTTAGCCATGATTCCTTCGGTTACGCGGTCAACCCGCATTTTTGGTATTACAGTCCTAAAATATCTTCGTGATCATAGCCTAACCCGGATCTTACTCCCAGAAAGGCTATATATACTTCATAAAATCTCATTTGAAAGGTACGCACTATTTTATACACCGAAACCCTGTTATTTTGCTTTCAACTAAGCTCAATACTTACTCTCACACCTGAGGGGTTTCGCGAGGCCCTGCCTTGCATTCCATCTAAGGTGTTTTCTTCTTTTGACAGGGTTTTAGGAGTTCTCACATTCAGTTAAGCCCAGATATCCTATAAACCGCAAGGACCGGCCCAAGACTAGATTGTGCAGCATCAGTTTGGTTCCGTTGCCGGGAAACGAAAAATTTTTAGTTTCACTTTTCATCAACTTTTGTTAGCATGGCCAAGAACGGAAAGGGACAGGTTGGAGCAAGCGGAAATGTCGGCGGTGATGTATCTGTTCAAGGGGATTGGCCCCCGATTAGTAACAGGCCCGAGGGGATTCCCCAGCCTGACCAGTTTCCACGAAATGGCCTACCACCGCTAAGCGGGGTAATGACCAGATCTCAAGTGGCGGCACAACATGCACCAAATGGTGAAGCTGGTTTCGCCCCAAAGAATCGATCCACCTCAAAGATGATTTGAGAAATCAATTGCAACAAAGAAAGGGCCAATTCGCTTGAGTTAAGGGATCGCTTGAACCAACGTAGGGAAGTCGCCGACTTAATTCAAGGGCGAGCCTATCCCATTGAATGAACAAGCCTGTGCACAAGTTTCGCAATCAAGCTCAGTATCTGAGCAAGATGTTTATTCTGAATCAACAGCTAGCCGCGTTGGGTCAGCCACCAGTTCCCATAGAGGAACAGTTAATACCGATTGTACCCGCGGTTAGTGCTCCACATGTGGTTGAAAGGGTGCTTAGTGTTGGCGGCCATGCCCCGCACAAGCCCCCTTTGGCCATCGACGCTCCACCGAATCGTGCGTAAAGCGATGGCGCCCACAACCAGATGCCAATGCCATGGAAATTCCATGAGGAAAGGCGGCCGGATAAACGTCGTGCTAGAGAGTACAATATAGTAGATGAGTCACATCCAGCCAGCAGGCGAAGTCGAAATGATGAACATGAGCGTTCATATCATTCTCGATCTCGCTATTCTCATCGGTCTCGACGAACTTCACCACGTCGCGAACACGACAGGCGAGCAGACCGCTACGAGACAACAAGACCTCCAAGGGTCCCCCAGCAGCTCCGAGCACAAGAAATTGAGGCACCTCTGGCCACTATCGCTCAGCCCGTAGCAATTCCAACGGTACCATTACCAGCTCAACCTCAGACAATGGCCGAGGTTTTGGCAATTGTGCAGGCTAGAATGGATGGGTGGGAAGCTGGTCGCCGCTCGATGGGTCCGCCGATCTTCGATGGTAGTCCATTCGCAGGATCGAAAACACACCTCCAAAGACAGGAGCTGTTTTTCCGAATTTTGATAAATACTCGGGAAAAACCCGAGCAGGAGATTGGCTACGATCATTTGAAGCTCAGGTCGGCTTGGTGACCAGTAATGAAGCCTTGAAAATGAAGGCATTTGCAGGGGCCATACAGGGTAAAGCCCAGAGTTGGTTAGGGCGTTTCCCGAAAGGGTCTATTACGGCGTGGAAAGACTTGAAGGAGAAGTTCCTAGCAGAGTTTGGCTCAGCCGGAGCTCTCCCCAAAAGTCGATTCGACCTCTGCAAAGTGGTTCAAGGAATTGATGAATCTTCCCATAGCTATGTGGAAAGGTTCACTAAGGTGCTCGAACAAGTCACGGGCATGACTGAAGGAGAGGTTACGCTTTGTTTTTTGAACAATATGCGGAGTGGGGGCCTGAAGCAGGAATTGGTGATGCATCCACCGGCCACTCAGGGTGAGATGCTTGCTCGAGCACAACTGTTCAGCTCGACGGAGGCAGATCGGAAGGGAAAAGGGAAGGAAAAGGTTGAAAATAGTTCGACACCAACTGCAACTCCTAGCTCGGGAAATAACAATAATTTTCGGAGAGACCGGAACAGGACTTCTGATTCCACTCAACGATTCAGGGAGCAGCATTTCACTCCCTTAAACACTTCAAGAGAGGAAATAATGATGCAAATACAGAATGATCTCCCCGCTCCCTATCCCATGAATCCGGATACTGCACAATACAGGGATAGCACAAAATTTTGTGCCTACCACAACGACGTGGGGCATGTCACGGAGGAATGTTTCATCCTCAAAAAAGAAATCCAACGCTTGATTAATCAAGGACGTCTTGATAGGTTCAAGCAAGGGAACAACAATGGTGGCAATCGCCGTGATCCTCCTGCTCGGGGAAACGGCGGAAACAGAGGCAATGCCCCCCAGATAAACGGGGTGGTGAATGTTATTCTTGAGGAAGAACCCGACTCAACTGGAAAGCATATTTATTCACTGTCAAAAGTGATGAATATGCCACCAATAACTCGATTTGGCGAAAGACCATCCAGCTTCACTCGCGGGTAGCAAGCACAACCCTTGCGTCCGAACAGCCTTTGGTTGTGTCGGCTTTGATTAACAACTGGCAAGTGCACCGAGTGCTCGTAGATACGGGAGCATGCCGGGACGTGCTTTACTACAGTTGTTTTAAGGAGATTGGTCTCACCGATGCCCGATTAAAACCTTACTTGGGAACTCTGGAAGGTTTTACAAATCATAAAGTCGGGGTCAAAGGCACAGTTGACCTGGAAGTTTACATAGGCGATGGGGAACATACGAGGCTAGAAGTCATAACTTTCCTCGTGATCGATCTGAAATCTCCATATAATGCCATCATGGGCATCCCCTCCATGGCTCGCCTGCATGGTAGCCTCGGTTCCTCACCAACGAGCAAAGTTTTACACATCGGCGTTGGCATCCTTCATAGTCAACCCCGAGCAATGTGGGAATTTGTCCGGGAAAGCAAGAAAAGGCGTAAAATCGCGCCTCCATCCCCAATGAAGGAATCATTGTTCCAGGCAAAGCTCTGGACAATATAGCAGTAATTTCTGAAGAAGAATGCTCGCGACCAGAAAATATGGAGGTTGATCACCCCAAGGACAAGGAGACAGAGGCCTCCGAGGAAACATCAAAGCCCATTCGTAAAAAGAGGGCAAAAGGCGACGAAAAAATTGAAATGGACACATTGCAGGTCCGTGAGGAGCCAGAATTCCGGGCTGAAGATGAGCTCGAGGAAATTGTCATCAATCCGTCTTTTCCAGAGCAGAAAATCAAAATTGGGACAACACTTTCCCCCGAGGAGCGGACAAGGTTGATCGAACAATTAAAGTCAAGCCTTGATGTGTTTGCCTGGACGGTGGAAGATATGAGGGGCATAAGTGAGGAGGTAGCTCTTCATCGGCTAAGTGTGGACCCAAAGATATCGACCAATTCAACAAATGACCTCGCCAATTCTCCACAGAAAAAAATGAGGCTATAAAGAAGGAAGTAGAGAAGCTACTGAAAGCAGACATCATTGAAGAAATTCATTACCCGTCCTGGCTTGCCAATGTGGTGATGGTTAAAAAGAGCAATGATAAATGGAGAATGTGCGTGGACTTCACAGATCTTAATAAGGCTTGCCCCAAAGACAGTTACCCTCTTCCTCGCATTGATAGGCTGGTTGATGCAATTGCTGGATTCGAAATGCTCAGCTTCTTGGATGCATATTCAGGATACCACCAAGTGAAAATGTGCGAGCAGGACAAGGCTTTGACCGCATTTCGAGCAGCTGGCGGTCTCTACTGTTATAAAATGATGCCTTTTGGGTTGAAAAGCACTGGGGCCACATATCAGCGTATGGTCAACAAAGTTTTCGGACAGCAGATTGGCCGGAACATGGAGGCCTACATTGATGACATGGTCATCAAGACAAAGGGGAGAGACCACAACAAAGACTTGGAAGAAACTTTTACCAACCTAAGAAAGAACAACATGAAGCAACCCGAACCCGAGCAAGTGCGTTTCTTGGGGGGAAATTCATGGTCAACCAGAGGGGGATAGAAGCCAACCCGGAGAAGATTCAAGCTCTACTCGACATGAAGCTGCCCAGATGTATTAAAGACGTCCAACGCTTGAACGGAACCGTCATCGCCCTTGGTCGTTTCATTTCTCGCTCCGCTGAACGATGTTTACCCTTCTTCAAAGTACTCCGGGGAAACAAGAATTTTGAGTGGAATGAAGAATGTGCAGAGGCGTTCAAGCAACTTAAGAAGTATCTCGGTGAACCACCCTTAATGAGCAGCCCGAAAATGGGAGAAAACCTATATTTGTACTTGGACCCTGAGACAGTGCCGCCGTTTTGTTAGGGAGGAGTCAAATGTCCAAAACTCTGTGTATTACGTGTCAAAAGCTCTCACACCTGTAGAGAGCCGATATTTTAATATAGAAAAGTTGGCCTACTCTCTTGTTATTGCTGCTCGGAAATTACGAGCCTACTTTTCTGCACACGTGATAATTGTGTACACCGACTCACCATTACGAAAAATTTTGCACAAGCCCGATTTTTCAGGAAGAATGCTTGGTTGGTCCATCGAGCTCACGGAATTTCACATCGACTATCAACCACAAAAGGCAATCAAGGCACAGGCATTGGCCGACTTTTTGGTAGAAACAAGCTTTTCCAACCATGAGGAAGAAGTCGCCCCGATCACAACTCGCCGCCGAACAAGAAAAAGCGATTAAGATCAAACCGAATTGTTGGGAATTATTCGTGGATGGCGAAATAAAAGCGAGGCGGCGGAGGCGAGCATCTTCTTGGTCACACGATCGGTGACGAGTTCGAGATGGCTCTTAGATTCAAATTTCACGCCTCGACAATCAAGCGAGTACGAGGCCATGATTGCCGGATTAGAGCTCGCGTTGGACATGGATATTGATTCGGTTACAGTGTACTCGGATTCACAATTAGTCGTGAACCAAGTACAGGGGGAGTATGCAGTCCATAATCCTACATTGGTCAAGTACTGCGAGTTAGTCAAAGAAATTTTGAAGAGCTTCAAGTTCTGGGAGATCGTCCAGGATTGATCGAAAGCGAGATAACATGCGAAGCAGACTACCTTTCCAAGATAGTAGAAGAGAAATATCCGTGTTAAGGCCGCAAGTATGATTGATCATCTGGAAACACCTTCGATTGAAAAGGACCGAATAATGGATATCGAGCCAGCGAGCAGATGCTGGATCGACGAGTATAAAGATTTCATCGAGCAGGGTATATTACGCAGGACAAAACCGAGCAAGAGTTGTCTAGGAACTGTATGTCGATACTCGGTGGTCGGAGGAACCGCATGCTTGTCCTGGCAGTCAAGGGTAAGCCGATGCTTCGTTGTGTTCGACGAAAAAGACCCGAAACTTATCGAGGTCCATCAAGGAGAATGTGGCGGTCATCGGGGGCACGGACCTTGGCACGAAAAATTTTATTTGCGGTTACTATTGGATCACGTTAAGGAAAGATGCGGCCTTATCGATGCGAAATGTGACAAATGTCGAGAGGTTTGCGGATATACCTAGGCGCCATCCAGAAACAGACCGATGCGTGGCGGCATGGCCATTCGACATGTGGGGAATCGACATAATTGGCCACTTTTCTCTAGCGCGATCTCATTCAAATATGCGGTGGTGGCAATCGACTACTTCACCAAATGGATTGAAGCAAAACCATTGGCGACCATCACTTTGAAAACAACATCATCAACTTCGTGCATGACCACATACGGTGTCGCTTTGGGTTACCTAGAGCCATTGTTTGAGATCATGCACGCAAT
>CM028379.1:74236734-74259438 GCA_013146195.2 Codonopsis lanceolata | reverse complement strand
CAATTCATGTCGAATGGCCGTGCGCTTGCGGCGGGAGGGTACGCTCGGTGGATGGCGATCTAGGTATATCCATGCAAACCTCGACATTTGTCACATTTACGCACGTATAAGGGGCATCTTTTCATGCGCGTGATCCAATAGTAACTGCAAATAAAATTTTTTGCGCAAGTGTCCGTGCCCACTTTGGATGACCGCCACATTCTCCTTGATGGACCTCGTATAGAAGCTCTTGGGTCATTTACGGTCGAACAGCAAGCATCGGTCCTTACCACTTGACCGCTTGTACAGTACTCCTCCGACCACCGAGTATCGACATACCTGGTTCCGGACAACTCTTGCTCGGTTTTTGTCTTCTGGTAATATACCTGGTTCGATGAAATCTTTATACTCGTCGATCGGCATCGCTTTCGGCTCGATATCCATTATTCGGTCCTTTTCAATCGAAGGTGTTTCGAGATGATCAATCATCACTGGCGGCCTTAACACGGATATTTAGTCCTCGCTATCTTGGAAAGGTAGTGCGCTTTCGCATGTTATACGCTCGATCAATCTGACGATCTCCCGAGAACTTGAAGCTCTTCAAAATTTCTTTGACTAACTTCGCGATACTTGACCAATGTAGGATTATGGTGCATACTCCCCACTTGCGTTCACGACTAATTGTGAATCAGAGTACCTTGTAACGAATCAATATCCATGTCAACGCGAGCTCTAATCCGGCAATCATGGCCTCGTACTCGGCTTGATTGTTGGAGGCAGGAAATTTGAATCTAAGAGCCATCTCGAACTTCGTCGGCTGATCGGGTGTGACGATAAGATGCTGCTATTGCCCTGCGTTTACTCGCGGCGCCATCCACGAATAATTCCCAACATGGTGGTTTGATCTTAATCGTTTTTCTTGTTCGGCGAGGCGAGTTGTGCTTTCGGGACGAACTTCTTCCTCATGGTTGGAAAAGCTTGTTTCTACCAAAAAGTCGGCCAATGCATGCGTGCCTTGATTGCCTTTCGTGGTTGATAGTCGATGTGAAATTGTGAGCTCGATGGACCAACCAAGCATTCTTCCTGAAAAATCGGGCTTGTGCAAAATTTTTCGTAATGGTGAGTCGGTGTACACAATTATCACGTGTGCAGAAAAGTAGGCTCGTAATTTCCGAGCAGCAATAACAAGAGAGTAGGCCAACTTTTCTATATTAAAATATCGGCTCTCTACAGGTGTGAGAGCTTTTGACACGTAATACGGGTTTTGGACATTTGACTCCTCCCAACAAAAGCGGCGCGGCTGTGCGTGGCGCCAGAGTACTAAATATAGGTTTTCTCCCATTTTGGGTGCTCATTAAGGGTGGTTCAGAGATACTTCTTAAGTTGCTTGAACGCCTCTGCACATTCCTCATTCCACTCAAAATTCTTGTTTCCCCGGAGTACTTTGAAGAAGGGTAAACATCGTTCAGCGGAGCGAGAAATGAAACGACCAAGGGCGATGACGGTTCCGTTCAAGCGTTGGACGTCTTTAATACATCTGGGCAGCTTCATGTCGAGTAGAGCTTGAATCTTCTCCGGGTTAGCTTCTATCCCCCTCTGGTTGACCATGAACCCCAAGAATTTCCCGGCCGAGCGCACTTGCTCGGGTTCAGCTTCATGTTGTTCTTTCTCAGGTTGGTAAAAGTTTCTTCCAAGTCTTTGCTGTGGTCTCTCCCCTTTGTCTTGATGACCATGTCATCAATGTATGCTTCCATGTTTCGGCCAATTTGTTGGCCAAAAACTTTGTTGACCATACGCTGATAAGTGGCCCCAGCGTTTTTCAACCCGAAGGGCATCATTTTATAACAGTAGAGACCGCCAGCTGCTCGAAATGCGGTCAAAGCCTTGTCCTGCTCGCTCATTTTCACTTGGTGGTATCCTGAATATGCATCCAAGAAGCTGAGCATTTCGAATCCAGCAATTGCATCAACCAGCCTATCAATGCGAGGAAGAGGGTAACTGTCTTTGGGGCAAGCCTTATTAAGATCTGTGAAGTCCACGCACATTCTCCATTTATCATTGCTCTTTTTAACCATCACCACATTGGCAAGCCAGGACGGGTAATGAATTTCTTCAATGATGTCTGCTTTCAGTAGCTTCTCTACTTCCTTCTTTATAGCCTCATTTTTTCTGGAGAATTGGCGAGGTCATTTGTTGAATTGGTCGATATGCGTTGGGTCCACACTTAGCCGATGGAGAGCTACCTCCTCACTTATGCCCCTCATATCTTCCACCGTCCAGGCAAACACATCAAGGCTTGACTTTAATTGTTCGATCAACCTTGTCCGCTCCTCGGGGAAAGTCTTTGTCCCAATTTTGATTTTCTGCTCTGGAAAAGACGGATTGATGACAATTTCCTCGAGCTCATCTTCAGCCCGGAATTCTGGCTCTTCACGGACCTGCAATGTGTCCATTTCAATTTTTTCGTCGCCTTTTGCCCTCTTTTTACGAGCGGGCTTTGATGTTTCCTCGGCGGCCTCTGTCTCCTTGTCCTTGGGGTGATCGACCTCCATATTTTCTGGTCGCGAGCACTCTCCTTCAGAAATTACTGCTATATTGTCCAGAGCTTTGCAACAACGATTTCTTCATTGGGGATGGCGAGCGCGATTTTCTGCCTTTTCTTCTGCGTTTCCCGGACAAATTCCCACATTGCTCGGGGTTGACTATGAAGGATGCCAACGCCAGTGTCTGTGTAAAACTTTGCTCGCTGGTGAGGAACCGAGGCTACCATCTGGCAAGGCGAGCCATGGAGGGATGCCCATGATGGCATTATATGGAGATTTCAGATCGATCACGAGGAAAGTTATGACTTCTAGCCTCGTATGTTCCCCATCGCCTATGTAAACTTCCAGGTCAACTGTGCCCTTGACCCCGACTTTATGATTTGTAAAACCTTCCAGAGTTCCCAAGTAAGGTTTTAATCGGGCATCGGTGAGACCAATCTCCTTAAAACAAGCGTAGTAAGTAAAGCACGTCCATGCTGTATGCTCTACGAGCACTCGGTGCACTTGCCAGTTGTTAATCAAAGCCGACACAACCAAAGGCTGTTCGGACGCAAGGGTTGTGCTTGCCAGCTCGCTGCGAGTGAACTGGATGGTCTGCTCGCCAAATCGAGTTACTGGTGGCATATTCATCACTTTTGACAGTGAATAAATATGCTTTCCCAGTTGAGTCGAGCTGGGTTCTTCCTCAAGAATAACATTCACCACCCCGTTTATCTGGGGGGCATTGCCTCTGTTTCCGCCGTTTCCCCGAGCAGGAGGATCACGGCGATTGCCACCATTGTTGTTCCCTTGCTTGAACCTATCAAGACGTCCTTGATTAATCAAGCGTTGGATTTCTTTTTTGAGGATGAAACATTCCTCCGTGACATGCCCCACGTCGTTGTGGTAGGCACAAAATTTTGTGCTATCCCTGTACTGTGCAGTATCCGGATTCATGGGATAGGGAGCGGGGAGATCATTCTGTATTTGCATCATTATTTCCTCTCTTGAAGTGTTTAAGGGAGTGAAATGCTGCTCCCTGAATCGTTGAGTGGAATCAGAAGTCCTGTTCCGGTCTCTCCGAAAATTATTGTTATTTCCCGAGCTAGGAGTTGCAGTTGGTGTCGAACTATTTTCAACCTTTTCCTTCCCTTTTCCCTTCCGATCTGCCTCCGTCGAGCTGAACAGTTGTGCTCGAGCAAGCATCTCACCCTGAGTGGCCGGTGGATGCATCACCAATTCCTGCTTCAGGCCCCCACTTCGCATATTGTTCAAAAAACAAAGCGTAACCTCTCCTTCAGTCATGCCCGTGACTTGTTCGAGCACCTTAGTGAACCTTTCCACATAGCTATGGGAAGATTCATCAATTCCTTGAACCACTTTGCAGAGGTCGAATCGACTTTTGGGGAGAGCTCCGGCCGAGCCAAATTCTGCTAGGAACTTCTCCTTCAAGTCTTTCCACGCCGTAATAGACCCTTTCGGGAAACGCCCTAACCAACTCTGGGCTTTACCCTGTATGGCCCCTGCAAATGCCTTCATTTTCAAGGCTTCATTACTGGTCACCAAGCCGACCTGAGCTTCAAATGATCGTAGCCAATCTCCTGCTCGGGTTTTTCCCGAGTATTTATCAAAATTCGGAAAAACAGCTCCCTGTGCTGGAGGTGTGTTTTCAATCCAGTCTGCGAATGGACTACCATCTGAAGATCGAGCAGACCCATCAGAACGGCGACCAGCTTCCCACCCATCCATTCTAGCCTGCACAATTGCCAAAACCTCGGCCATTGTCTGAGGTTGAGCTGGTAATGGTGCCGTTGGAATTACTACGGGCTGAGCTATAGCGGCCAGAGGTGCCTCAACTTGCTGTGCTCGGAGCTGCTGGGGGACCCTTGGAGGTCTTGTTGTCTCGTAGCGGTCTGCTCGCCTGTCGTGTTCGCGACGTGGTGAAGTTCGTCGAGAACGATGAGAATAGCGAGATCGAGAATGATATGAATGCTCATGTTCATCATTTCGACTCCGCCTGCTGGCTGGCTGTGACTCATCGACTATACTGTATTCTCTAGCACGACGTTTATCCCGGCTTCGTCTCTCCTCATGGATTTCCATGGCATTGGCATCCTGGTTGTGGCTGCCACCATTTTCTGCACGGTTCCGGGCTGGAGCCTGATCGATGGCCAAAGGGGGCTTGTGCGGGGCATGGCCGCCAACACTAAGCACCCTTTCAACCACGTGCGGAATACTAAATGCACAATGTCGGTATTAATCTGCTTCCTCTATGGGAACTGGTGGCTGACCCAGCGCGGCTAGCTGTTGATTCAGAATGAACATCTTGCTCAGATACTGAGCTTGATTGCGAAGAGCTTGAGCCTGGGCTTGTTCATTCAATGGGATAGGTTCTGCCACTGAATTAAGTCGAGCAGCTTCCCTACGTTGGTTCAACTGATCCCGTAATTCAAATGAATTGGCCCTTTGCTGTTGCAATTGATTTCTTAAATCATGCTGAGGTGGATCGCTATGGGGGCGAAACCGCCGCCATTTGGTGCATGTTGTGCCGCCACTTGAGATCTGGTCATTACCCCGCTTAGTGGCGGTAGGCCATTTCGTGGGAACCGGGAGGCCGGGAATCCTCAGTGCATTACTAATTGGGGCCAATCTCCTTGAATGTATACATCACCGTCGACATTTCCGCTTGCTCAAACCTGTCCCTTTCCGTTCTTAGCCATGCTAACAAGAGTTGATGAAAAATGAACTAAAAATTTTACGTTTCCCGGCAATGGAACCAAACTGATGCTGCACAATCTAGTCTTGGGCCGTTCCTTGCGGTTTGTAGGATATCTGGGCTTAACTGGATGTGAGAACTCCTAAAACCCTGTCAAAAGAAGAAAACACCTTAGATGGAATGCAAGGCAGGGCCTCGCGAAACCCCTCAGGTGTGAGAGTAAGTATTGAGCTTAGTTGAAAGCAAAATAACAGGGTTTCGGTGTATAGAATAGTGCGTACCTTTCAAATGAGATTTTATGAAGTATATATAGCCTTTCTGGGAGTAAGATCTGGATTAGGCTATGATCACGGAGATATTTTAGGACTGTAATACCATAAATGCGGGTTGACCGCGTAACCGAAGGAATCATGTCTAAAATCTCGGGATCAGCGAGGTTATCTCGAAGTCAATACCGAGCTCAATCGGGCAGCGTTGTCCCCTGCTCGCTGAGTAATAGAGAAAATCCTGCTCGGGATAGATGTATGAAGATCATCTCGCGGCTATCCTGCTCGGGTAATTTCTTTCCTGGTCTCTGTCATACACGTGACTATCACGTGTTGGAGCCTGTGCTTGGCTCGTGACCAAAGTTTGGGCCGAGCTCATCAAACCTATTATTATATATAATCAATTCACCACCTCAACACCTAACCAAATTCAACACATGACATCTAGCAAATACAACACTTCATATATAATCCTTCCTCTTAAGTCTATTCTTTCACTTCATAATTACATCTACCTGACCTAATAAATCATAACAATCTCTTTCTCCAGATTATTCAAAAAAATTTAATTTTTCATTGAGCTGAAAATTAAGTCTCTATCATTTTGTTTTACCTTATATTAATTCGTTGTATAACTTTTAAAGTTTTTTTGAAAAAAATACAGATTATCCCCATCCAATAAAATCTCTATTTATTATTATTTTTATTATACATATTAATATTAATTTAATATCTACTATTTGTAATTCATGGGGTGAAATTTAATTATGGGTCGAGCCCCAAATAAAATAATGACACTTAAATTCATACTGTCAATGGCCTAATTCAAAATTGTCCAATACAAAAAATAGGTCTAAAATAATTAGATTAACCCAAAACAAATATAATACAGTATTAATTAATACAAATTAATATTTTAACTAAAATTATGAGGATATTACAATTACAATGAAAATAAAAATAGAAAATTACAGGGTAGTACACTTTGACAAATTTTCAACCTCTTTAGTCTCTAATATTATTTTTTTCAAACCGCTATTGTGCAATATTAGATAATGCATCGTGATGCATGAAAATACTTTTTAACGTTTGTTGAAATTCGACAAAGTATACACCAGTTGGAATATTTTCCAAATAAACATTATTATAAAAGAATCGGGTTGATATCGAGGTAGCTCAATAAACCTAATAAAAAAGAAAAATGAAGGAAAGTAAGAAACCTTTTTTTTAAATGGGGTTATTACTGTTCTTTGTTTGAAGTCTTAAAACTAAAAAAGAAACTATAACCCCTAGGCTACAAACAACACTCACGCAAAACTCACTAGCGCTTCGTCTCACACTTCACTAACACCACATCATATCTCTCTCTCACACTACCATCGCCATGGTAAACTCTTATCCCTCAATCACTATCTCGCTCAATCTATCTATATTGTTCTACAATATCTAGTACAATTATTAAAGGAGAATCTTGTTTATATTACCCCTCATGACAATTATCGTGGGAGAATCTTGTTTATATTACCCCTCGTGATCAAATAGTGATAGTCAACGGGGTCAACGATGTACATTTGAGATTGATAGTTGAATTTTTTTGGCGATCAAAACTTCGAATTTGATTCAACATTCATAAAATTTTCAGATCTATAATTTTTTTTACACTTTTGTACATCTGTGTGGGTATTTGTTATTTAGTATAAATACTGCACGATTTTTTGGGCTATTAAAACTTTGAATTTGATTTAATAGTCATAAAATTTTCGGGTTTAAAATGTTTAAAACTTATTTGGTGACTAATTTTTTTTTAACTTTACAGATGATTAGTTGAAACATCTACAAAAAATGTTGTGCTAAATATATATGTACGTGATGGAAAACAAAAGGTTCAACATGATATTGTGAATTGTGCTGAGAATACCAGTAGTTTAAGTGTATTCAAAGTTCCAAAAAATTTGTAAATATATTTATGTCAACTTATTCAAAAATATTAAATGTTTAGTATACAAACAAAAAAAAAGTAACAAAACAAAGTGCTTCAGCTTCCAATGTATTGCTGGATAATTCAGATTTGAGTTTCCATTTATGATAAGTAGTTTTAGGCGGGAAAAACACGGTTGTTATTATTATTATTATTATTATTATTATAATATATATATATATATATATATATATATATATATATATATATATATATATATCATGGGCGAATTACCCAAATTGATCCATGTGCAAGAAGTTTTGACGGAAATGGTCTTTCCATCCACTTTCGTTATTATTATTTTTTCTATTAGGTCAAAAGACATGTCTCACGTGGCAGGTAAAATAATCATTTTATCCACACTTAAAAAAAAGTACATAGACTGATAGACAAACAAATTAATTTGAATTTTGGGTTTAAAATTGCAATTCATCTGGGTATTGATTTGGAGTCGCGCTATTAAGATCCCCCAATCTTCCAAGTTGATCCTCATTCTAAGTGTACCCGAACCCAAATTAAAATACTTTAAAACACTTTGTTTACCCCACTTGATTACCCATTTTGCCCTTTTAATTTTTTAAAACTACTTCTTACATAAAACCCCTCCCTAACCCACCCTATCTACACTAACCCCCCTTTATACCCCCACCCCCACCAACACCAAAATCATACCCCTTCCCCCACTTACCGCACACAGCCACAACAAAAGAAGATGGGTTCGACTATCTCTCACTCTCCCTAATTGCACACATACACAGTCACAATATATCTTTTCCGGTCGCCTTTCCCCCAAATCCAAGTACAATTCTGGCTTCAAATTCATCTTCTCCGGTCGGCTCTCTCCCTTCATTCATATTCCTCCGACCTCACATCCAACCCATATCTGGCCACTTTTTTTCTTTTACAGCACCGGAACCCAGCCTCTTAATCTTTCTTCATAACCGTCGGCCTTCCCCAATTACCCTCCTAATTCGGCTAAAACCCCCTCGCATCCTCCATCACATTCACCATCTCTCTCCTCCACCTCAGTTTCTGCTCACCCAGATCCAGACAGAGCAGTGTCCCAGTTGTGCCAGTTTTCATCCCAAGCGCATCTTCCTCCGGCCTCATAAATCAGAAATGTTCGGCATGCGTTGGCCAAACAATATATAGATGTTCGGATCTATAGAACCAAACATTCTTGAAATGTTTAAACTTGGAACACCGAACATTCTTGAAATGTTCGGTTGAATCCAGACGAACATTTCAAAAATGTTCGGTGTTCCAGGTCCGAACTGTACGTGACGAGGACCTTTTTTTATGAACAAAAAAAAAAAAGAAGCAATTTTAAAGCAATTTTAAGAAAAAAAGGTTGGAAGAAGAAGCCCTCAAATCTTGTGCTCGTGAATCGGTCATTTGGGTTGGTTTTGGGATTCATTGCCTTGTTATTCAATATGGGTTTGATTTGTTTGTTAGTGTTCGGAATACCCTTTTGCATTTTTATTGTGTTTGCGGTAGAATTGGGGATGCCCCCAAATGCTTGATGCATTTCCTCGTGAAAGAGATAGAGATATGGTGACGAGTTTGAAGAATAATTAGTATGTGTTAGGGAGTTTAGTTATAGTTGAAGGAGATGAAAAATGAGTTGGTAAAATTGTCCAAAAGAATCAAAATGTCTACATCAATTGAGAAAGAGAGACTCGCAGAAATAGTCCAATATTGCTAAACACAGTATTTCTCTTAAACTTTATATGCATAAAAAGGTGTAGACTCAATTTGAGAAAACATATACTCCCTCCATCTAGGCAAAGAATCCCCTATACTATTTTTTGATATTTCACTCTAAGAGTTCACTTTAAAAAATTATGCTTACAATTTTTATAATATTTCACATTTACCCTTCACGTGTGTTGTAACCACATTTTGTGTGTTTAACTATTTTTATAATTATGACTAACTTTAATGACATTAATATATCCCTTAATAATTAAACTTTTCAAATGGGGAATCATTGAGTGAAACATAGGGAGTAGAAGAAAAGTACAATAGCATAAACTTGACTTTTCAATTTCTTTTTTTTTGTTCTTTCTAATTTGGAGATGCAAAGGGTACGACATAGTTAGAGGCTAGAGCATATGAAATAACAGTTTAACAAAAATTTTACACATACCCCTAAGATCGAAAGTCTTTTGGCGGAATTGGAATTTTCGTAAACTACCACACTTCTGGTAAACATGTTTTCATGAATGCATCGATGATAAGCTCACCATTTTAGAGCTTGAGCCATAAAAAGTAGTTTTACACAAAAAGTAAAAAAATATCATGCTTGAGCAACTATTACTATTTAACAACAATAGTAATCCAATAAGAAAGCTGAACAGCTTAAACAGGCCCATACAAGCAAGCAAAGCAGACAAACATGGAGAGTTAAATTCCAAGTGGAAGAAATTCCTAGCAGCCATCACTATTGAAAGCACAAGGATCTGGATGTAATTTTTGTTTCTTTAGGGACTTCAGTGTACTTAGGCTGTTAATCCGTTTTATTACGGCTCTCTTCTTCCCCTTTTCCTTATAGAATTAGGGCTCATAGTTTTGTATATATTCTGGGCAAATTGCCCTTCATCAATGCAAGAGATAACCTTTCTTTACATGGTATCAGAGCGAAGGATCCTCGCCTCTCCAATTCCCCTTTTATTTTGAAACCCTAAAACTTCTATCATGACAGAAAAAGGCTCCGACTCCAAACAGAAATCAACCATGGAGATCGGGATCGATTCCAACATGCATCCCTTGTATCTCCATAACAACGATCACCCCGGACTTGTCCTCATTGCAACGAAATTAACATGTAGTGACAACTACAATTCATGGAAACGATCCCTTGAAATTGCCCTCTCTGCCAAAAACAAACTTGGGATTGCAGATGGCAGCTATCCAATCCCTGAAAAGGAAGACACATTGTTCCCCTCTGGGCCAGGGCAAACGACATGGTGATTTCATGGATATTCAATGTTGTCACTGAAGACATAAGCAACAGCTTGAAGTACATTGTCAATGCTAATTCTGTTTGGAAAGAATTAAGAGAAAGATTTGCCAATATAGATGGTCACAAAGTCTTTCAACTTGAAAAGGATCTTCATAGGCTTGAACAAGGCACTGGTTCTGTGGAATTTTATTTCCACAAGATGAAAGGATATTGGGATGAGAGTTCAGCCTTGGATCCCATAACAACATGCACATGTGCCTGTAGTTGTGGATCTGTCAAGAATCAAGAATTAAGGGAACAAAGAAGGCAACTTATGCAATTCTTGATGGGACTCCATGAAAGCTATATGAATATAAGAGGACAAATTCTAAGAATGAAGCCTTTACCTACAATTGCTGAAGCATACTACATGATCCGGCAAGAGGAGACACAGAGACAAGGTTATATCCCTGAATATGGCTTTTTTGCTGCCAATATCCAAAAAGGTCAACCACAAATTAATCTTGACAAATCAACTCCTGAAGCTTTTTCCAATAAACTTGCTTACAACAAAACTCCTTTCAAGAAAGGAATCTTCTGCAATTTCTGTAACAGAGAAGGGCATACCAAGGATGAATGTTATAAACTCAAAGGTTTCCCCATAGGACACCTTGGAAACCCCAACCATCCTGCACACAAAGCTAGACAGAACAAAGAGCAATTGGCAAAGAACCAAGGAAACTATGGGAACCAATCTCAGGCAACAAATACAAGGATCATGCAGGTCCAATCTGTTCAGAATAATAATGGGGAAGAGAACAAACAGCCAAATCCTAAACAACCTACCCTCGAGCAATTGCAGTCACAAATAAACCAAGTACTGAACATGCTCAAAGCCAAAGACAATCCTGAAGAACACAATGCCCAAAAATTTGTTGGCATGACACACATGACATGTACTTCTGTTACTGACCCTCACTCTCAAACCATTTATTCTACACAAAGCTGGATTATAGACTCAAGTGCCACAGACCATATATGTGTTTCCTTAACCACTATGCATGATGTTCAAATCCTCAATCATCCTATAACACTATTCCTGCCTAATGGCACCAGTGTTAGAGTTACTTACATTGGTAAAGTTTTTATAAATCCTCAGCTTACCCTTGACAAAGTCTTCTACATACCAAACTTTAAGTATAACCTTCTATCTATCTCCAAGCTCTTCAGTCAAATACAGTGCCATACTTACATCACTGGGACTAAATGTGTTTTCCAGGACCAACAGATGACCAAGGAAATAGCTATTGGTGAACTGCATGAAGGCCTCTACATTCTGAAGGCAGAATCTCTCCACACCAACACTCACTTATGTTTTAATGCCTCTAGAAATAAAGACATTGTTAGATGGCATAAAAGATTAGGCACAACTCTCTAAGCACTCTCAAAAAACATTGTATCATTTTCTTCCCTCTGTAATAAGAAAAACATTGATATTGCTTCCATTACCATGTGTGATATTTGCCCATTAACTAAACAACACAAACTCCCCTTCAACATCAGTAGCATCAAGACTAAAAGCTGTTTTGAACTCATTCATTGTGATTTGTGGGGACCATACAGAAAAACCACAATGAATGGGTGTAGATACTTCTTAACCATTGTTGATGATTACTCTAGAGGAGTATGGACTTTTTTGATGTCCACCAAAACTCATGTCTTCACTCTATTAAAGCATTTTAATGCCTATGTTCATAACCATTTTGTCACGACCCGACCCGAATTTCAACACGAAATCCTAAGGTCGTGCCGCTGGAACTAACTTAATAAGAGGACAAGCACTTGATAAACAGTAGTGCTAGTCAAACAGTCGAGCAGACTCGCTTTAAACATGAACATAACACCGCACTAAAATACGGTATTTCAAAAATCGAATCAGCGGAAGCAATATAAGAAAGAAGTCCCAAGCTATGAAGCTCGAAACCAACGACAATGAAACCAAGAGAGACATTATCTCTCAAAGGAGGAAAAACAAAACTCGTGTGCCGCAACAATGCAGACACTAAACAAACCATCGGCAATCCAGGCCGGCGTTTCAACAAAGAACCAACCTGATATAACAATTACCCAACGGCTAAAGCATACCGGGGTCAACCAACAACTATAAAAACTAGAATAAGGAAATTCCCCCAAAGCTACTGCATGCTCGGGAGACAACTGAAATAAATACTAAAACCACAAACAAGGCACGACACATCACGTCGGCCCAAGAAATAACCAATACAAATACCCAAGTATTCTACCCGACTGTAAAGTCTAAATAACTTTACAAAATGTCGATCTCACAAGAATAACAAAGTACATGAAATCAATGACAATGCTAAAAAGGAATAAGACTCCACAAGCTGCTACTCGGGAAAGTCGGCTGCTACAAACACGAACCACACGATCTAACCTCGATCTATCGACCGCGCCTCGCTACCACGATCTACTCGACCTCGCCTATCGATCGCAACTAAAAACAAGTACGAGATGAGTCATAATGACCCAAGATGCGCTACTACAATATATATGCAACATATAATTATGTAACATAAACATAACCAGGTGTCATTTTATATATGACGTAAAAACCCGTGAAGAGGCGTCGTATCGTTTCGATACTCCACAAGACATCCACTCCTTCTTACTTACTAAACCGTCCAAATGAACCGTGGTGTAATTCCTGTTCACACACAAATCAAATGAATTAGAAGGTAGTTCCCACAAAACATCATATGCAAGTATACATATCATTATATATACGAATCAAGCTATTCATACTGTTACCATGTATAAGGGTGCATGTTTATATATATACACCTATATCAGTATGTATATCTCTAAATATACATATCAAATCTCCCATAAAATCATTATGCATAAGTGTGCATATCTATATATATACACATCAAGTCTTTCATATATATCTCAAATACAAGTATGCATATCTCTATATATACATATCAAATCTCTCATTTATCATCAGCCAATAAAACATGGTCAATAAGATCTCATGTTCAACTAACATTTGTTATCACATAAGTGCCCATAGTAAGCCACATAAAGGATAGAGAAGATACCAAATCACTTTCGTCGTATTGCTCCCGCAATCACAACCGTTAATCATATCGTGCCTGATACCCGTGTTCGGTATCAAAGTACCGAGCTCTTCTCGGTCCGAGTTCTCTACTCAGAAAATAGCACTAGCCAATGTGCTCAATTGGTTACGACAAAGGGGCTACTTCCCCACCGTAGCTAGCGCTGGAGGTGTGTGTGAAACCCGAATCCGTACGATACATTGCAACCACGAATCCCATAATTCGTGAAGACAATGCATCATCCCACCATCATCATAAAAACTCAAGTAATGCCAGCTGGACTTATATGCAATGCACAAGTAGATGTTTACTTGCTAATTCTCAAGTAGATATAATGATCTACTAAACTCATACGATTAAGCACATTGTTACAATAATCACAAAACCATAATAGGAGCTCATTTGAGTCTCTAAATCTTAAGTGTCAAGTTTGTTCACTCTATTCAGTTCAAGTCCCAAAAGCTAGTAATCTAGTCAACTGGAATATAATTGTCATAGGATCTCACCACGATCCTCGTAAGGTTCAATTGTTCCTTAACTCGACTCCGTTGAGTCTTTACTACAATTCCAACCAAATAGAGTTTGAACACTATATGTGTCCCAAGACTCTTTTCTATGTTCTCGTTTGAGGCATAGCAAGGTTCTCATTCCATTTAGGAATCTTAGTTCAAGTCCCAAGTCAATTATATAAGGGAAGCCCAAGTTGATTATTGTGAAATCAAGCTTAGTTCAATTTTGATTCATAATTCCACTTAATAGTAGAATCCAAGTTCACCACAATTCATTAACCGTAGAACGATCGACACGAAGGCAAATACATTCAATATGCTCATAAGTCATATCATAGAAACACATAGAAGAATCAATTCTTGACAAGGTAGGAAATCATGCATTTAGTCATAATATCATATATACACAGTATTCCATATTCACTTATGAAATTCAGCTGAGTCACAACTTAACCATCAGTCCATTATGCACTATCCAAGACTACTCCGTTAGTCTAGGATCATGAAGCCATTTACTAAACTCTTCCTAGAGTAGTAACTCATTCCATAACGCAAAAGTCGATAGTAGTCAAGGACTTAAGCAACACTAGAGCGATAATAACCCGTAAGGTCAACCATACCGGTGAGTCTTAGATAACAACATGGTCATCCTAGCGACTTATACAAGTAGACTCCATGTATAGAGTACTAAGAAAGCCCCAATCCAAATCTTCTCATAGAATAGTCCTCAAATTCATTATTCAACAAGTAGGTGTTTTTACTCATTAAAGAATCAAGTAGGAATTCGACAAGAGCGAATTCAACCTGTCAAGTAGATACATCATTCTACAACATGCTCTCAATTGTGCATTTGCTTCACACAATCACATAAACCACATAAGAACTCGATTGAGTCTTATAATCACTCATATCAAACATGCCCTTCAATCCATCCCAAAGTCACGTAAGCTAATATATTAGTCTAACACACTACAAACGTCGTAGGGATTGAATGTGGAGTCGGTATTGTTCAATAACTCCCTAATCTCAACTCCGGTGAGTTTTACTAAAATTCAACTAAATAGAGCATTGATACTATATGCATCACATTGCCCTTTCCTAAGTTCTCCTTTCATTTAGAACTCGATAACTAGGCCGTTCATGATCTTAAACTAGCCTTAAACACAATCCCGAGTTTCAAACCCTAGAATCGGAGATTTTGTTAAACCTTGAATTGAAACATAATCTTTCACAAGAGTTGTTCTTAAGCTCATTATAAACAACATTCATGCTTTGCATAAAGTCAAAATCACAACTTCAATAAGAATTCATAAAATCCTACACATATTTCTTAGGTTGAATTGGAGGATTTGTCTTCACAAAAGATGTTCATAATCATCAATAGAGCAACTATAATGAAGGGGTCATGTCATTTTATTGAACATGAAAATCTCAGGGAATTGTCAACGTACCTTAGTCCTAAGATTAATGGATGAATGGATGATCAAAGCAAGGATTGTTGTAGAGAAGATCAAGGCCTTCGATTTGGCGGTCTCGGATCGCCGATCGGACCACCGGAACTCCGGTAAATGGTCCCTCAAGTTGGGGTTCTCTTCATGGACGAAAATGGTGGTCACTCTCTGAAAATGGAGCTTGGGAGGGTCACCAATGGCTGCAAAGGGCTGAAGAAATGGTTTTATACCTCCCAAGAAGGCCACTATCCAAGTGAAGGGGGTTATAAGCCTTCTAATTGGCTAAGGAATGTAAGCCTTTGATAAGGGTTGATCCAAGGGCTTAGAAGGGTTGTAGGAGAGTCAACAAAGGGGGCTTGACACCCACAAGACGTCCAAGGGCCAAGGGGCATGGTGGTCAATAGCCAAAACCACCCAAAAATCCCATAAGTGTGAATTCAGGGACCAATTTCCAGATTGTTGTTACTGGACAGTCGATCTTGTAAAATCGACCATAAATAGCTCACAACTCCAAATGAGGTGATTTTTGATTTTTCTGAAATTAGACTCATTAAAATATATTTTAGAATTTTAAATTACTCAATTTGGACTTATATTCATCAAAATAAAGTTACAACAAAATCAAGTACAGAAGCTGATTTCTTGAAAATAGAATTCTGGCACAGCCGTAAGTCAAGACCTAAATGAGGTACTTAGACACCTTGTAAAATTACCAAACTTTACAGGGAATAACCTAACATATGAAGGTAAAACATACTAAATTTTTAGAAAATTCTCTTTAGTAGATTGGTACCAGAATTTTCCCAAATTTCGCCTAAAAACTGGACTGAATCTGTGAAGTAATATGTTGGTCATCTTATTTCCAAATGCAACAAATCTATGAACATTGATTGTGCAAGCATGAGAAATAATAGTACACTTGGTCTAGAACTTAAATCAACTTCCCGCAAGTTGAAAGCACAAACAATACAAGCAACGAAGGCAAATACGAGAAACCCTAAGACTCAAACGATGCAACTAAGCTTCCAAACTTTCAACCAAGCATACTATGATCAAGATGAACATTATAAATCTCATATGCAAGGTACTAAGACTCCAATGAGACCTAGTTAAGTGCTAATATGCTAAGACGAACACTCAACGCATTAACAACAAAGCATGCAACACATGGAAGACAATCACTCTACTATGATCATAACCAACTTAATGCAAGCAAAACGAGAAAGTCAAATACACGAAGGTTCGGGGTCTTACACACTTCAAAACTACTATTAAGTTTTGCAGAACTGATCATGGTACTGAATTTTATAATTCAGAAGTTATACCATACATCAGTGATATGGGGATTGTTCATCACATCTCCTGCATTGATGCTCCCCAATAGAATGGGGTTGTAGAGAGGAGGCATCAACATTTATTGGATATGGCTAGGGCCATAAGATTTCAGTCAGGCCTACCAATACATTTCTGGGGCTACTGCCTTCTAGCTGCCACACATATCATAAATAGGCTTCCCACAGCTGCTACCAATTTCAAAACCCCACATGAACTCCTTTTCAAAACAAAACCCTCCTATGATCACTTAAAAATCATTGGTTGTTTATGCTTTTCTTCCATACACCCCTCAGATAAATTTTCCCCCAGGGCCATCAAGTGCATCCACCTTGGCTATCCCAGTGGCCAAAAAGGGTATATCCTTTATGATCTTGAGACAAAGAAAATCTTCATCAGTAGACATGTTGTTTTTCATGAATCCATTTTTCCCTTTATCAAACCAGAAACCACCAACACCAATGCTGCTACACCAGTTGTTGACATTAACCTTTCTCATGATGAATCATCCAGTAAGAGTACACAACAACATGAACCCCTCACCACTAATGATACTCCTGACATTGATAACAATGATGTCCAACCAACCAACCTATAGATTCCCAGGGTCTCTACTAGAACCAAGTATCCATCTGTAAGACTAAAAGATTATGTTGTCTCCAGCATCAACAACATTTGCTACATCAAAGAACCACAAAATTACAACCAAGCTGTACAAAATCCACAGTGGGTTGAAGCCATGAACAAAGAAATAACTGCTCTTGAGGACAATGACACATGGGACATTGTAAGACTTCCTGCTGGAAAGAAAACCATTGGATGCAAGTGGATCTTCAAAGTCAAATACAACACTAATGGTACTATTGAGAGACTCAAAGCAAGGCTTGTTGCAAAGGGCTATAGCCAAACAGAAGGAATTGATTACTCATAAACCTTTGCACCAGTAGCCGAGATGGTAACTGTAAGAACCATTCTAATTGTTATCAAAAGCAGGAAGTACACCAACTAGATGTTAACAATGCATTCCTCCATGGTGATCTAGAAGAAGAAGTATACATGGTTCCACCTCCTGGCTACAGATTACAAGATAGTACAAGTGTTTGTAAACTAAAGAAGTCTTTGTATGGTCTTAAACAAGCATCAAGACAATGGTTCTCTGAACTGACTGAAACCCTTCTTGCTCTTGGTTATACCCAATCCCTAGCAGATTACTCTCTATTCACTCTTGCAGAAAATTCCAAAACCACCACTGTACTGGTATATGTGGATGACATCTTAATTGCACGGAATGACATGAACACTATTAAATTCCTAAAGGAGCTCCTACATGAGAAATTCAGCATCAAAAACCTAGGACCAATCAAATATTACCTTGGAATTGAGATATTGAGATCAATTGATGGCTTTCATCTTAACCAAAGAAGATATGCTTTGGAATTAATTGAAGCAGCTGGACTGGAGAACTCTAAACCACTCACCATACCATATGATCCTAATGGAAAACTTTTAGCTAATGAAGGAGTTCCTCTTGACAATCCCACTGAATATAGACAACTGGTTGGAAAACTTATATACCTAATTGTTACCAGACCTGACTTTGCATTTGCTGCTCACTGCTTAAGTCAGTTTGTCCAAACTCCCACACATATACATATGAGAGCCCTTCGTAGAGTATTAAGATATGTCAAAGCTTCACTTGAGCAAGGTATATATCTACCTTCATCTAATCGACTCTTTCCTCTGAGGATTACTCGACGGTGGCCATATTTGCGACCTGGCAGCACCCTGACGAAAAAATCTATTACAGGTTTCTGCATGATGCTAGGAAAGTCTCTTATATCCTGGCATTCTAAGAAACAATTTGTTGTTTCCAGATCTTCTACTGAGTCTGAGTACAGAGCTTTAGCAATAGCAGGCGTGAAGTTATATGGCTTTGCGGCCTGTAAAAAAGATCCGCAAGTCCAAGTACATCGACTGTTCCTTTTGTCTTGTACTGAGTTCATCTGCAATTCTTTGTAGCAAATAATCCCTGCTATCATGCCAGGAATGCATATAGAATTAGATCGCCATTTTATCCGTGAAAAGATGCAAATGGGTTCATATCCCTTCATCATATCTCCACAAGAAACCACTAAGTATTAATTTCATGCAGTTTTGTTTTTGAGCAAAAAAGTCTCAGACTGAGGAGTCTCCAAGTTGGGGATTGTCGATTCCGACTTCCTCAACTTGGGGGTAACAATAATAGTAATCCAATAAGAAAGCCGAATGCTTAAATGTGCCCATACAAGCAAGCAAAAATTCAGAAACAAGTACAAAATTGCATAAACATGGAGAGTTAAATTCCAAGTGGAAGAAATTCCTAGCAGCCATCACTATTGAAAGCATAAGGACCTGGATGTAATTTTTGTTTCTTTAGGGACTTCAATGTACTTAGGCTGTTAATCCGTTTTATTACGACTCTCTTCTTCCCCTTTTCCTTATAGAATTAGGGCTCATAGTTTTGTATATATTCTGGGCAAATTGCCCTTCATCAATGCAAGAGATAACCTTTCTTTACACTATTATTATTATTATTATTATTATTACTATTATTATTATTATTATTATTATTATTATTATTATTATTATTACTATTATTATTATTATTATTATTATTATTATTATTATTATTATTATTACTATTATTATTATTATTACTATTATTATTACTATTATTATTATTATTACTATTATTATTATTATTACTATTATTATTATTATACTATTATTATTATTATTACTATTACTATTATTATTATTATTACTATTACTATTATTATTATTATTACTATTATTATTAAAATTATTATTATTACTACAATTATTATTATTATTACTACTACGATTATTATTATTATTATTATTATTATTATTATTATTATTATTACTATTATTATTATTATCATTACTATTATTATTATTATTATTACTATTATTATTATTATTACTATTACTATTATTATTATTATTATTATTATTACTATTATTATTAATATTATTATTATTATTTGTTATTTTAATATTATTATTATTATTATTATTATTATTATATTATTATTATTATTATTATTACTATTATTATTATTATTACTATTATTATTATTATTACTATTATTATTATTATTATTATTATTATTATTATTATTACTACTATTATTACTATTATTATTATTATTATTATTATTATTATTATTATTATTATTATTTATTACTATTATTATTATTATTATTATTATTATTATTATTATTATTATATTATTAATATTATTACTATTATTACTATTATTATTTATTATTATTATTATTATTATTATTATTACTATTATTATTATTATTATTACTATTATTACTATTATATTATTATTAAAATTATTATTATTACAATTATTATTATTATTATTATTATTATATTATTTATTATTATTATTATTACTATTATTTATTATTATTATTATTACTATTATTATTATTATTACTATTACTATTATTACTATTATTATTACTATTATTATTACTATTGTTGGTCGTAGGCTCAATCTAGGCTAGAAGGGGGGTTGAATAGCCTAGATATGTTTTTATAAAAACTTTTCTTTTAAGAACACTTCTAAAGTTTATAAAATGTTTGAATAAAGTGCTTGGCCGAAACAAATTAGATTACGAAATAATCAAGAGTAAAAAGAATGGAGCAGAGTTAAACACAATCAATTAAAGGCGATAAAAGAGTTTGAATCTGCACCGAGTTTGAAGTGGTTCAATGCTTGTGAATAGTACTACATCCACTACCAAAGTGGTTTAGCTTTGGATTTTAAAAAGTGCACTTGTTTATCCACTTGGTTTATGACTTAGATCTCTAATGGATCGTGTACAAAATGAATTTTTAACAAGTGTATAAAGGTGAGAGAGACAATCAATGAATAATTGTTCTCCACGTGCGAGTAAAAGGAGTTTAAAGACAAGCGAGCGAGCCGAGAAAAGAATTTAAGATGGCGGATCTGAAGCTTAGGAAAGTTTGGTGAAGTGTTAGCCCTTGTCTTTGATCTCTTGAATGCTTGAGTGATGAAGATGAAGCTTGAGAGTTTAATGCGCAGAAGTTATTTCTTGAATCTTCAAAACTTGAATATATATAGGGGAGAGATCTTTGGAGTTGGGTTAAAATCGAGAATAAATCGATCCAACGTTCCTTTGCATTGAATGCAATTCGGGCGCTTTGGGGAAAAAACGACCTGATCATCGAGATGCGGTGTGCGAGAGAAGACATTACTAAACAAAGTAATGTTTCGATTATACGAGCTTCGCAGAAAGTCTAGCCAAGCAGGTAATGTCACGATCTTGATTTTGAGGTCGATGCAGAGCGATTGTCATTATGCGAGTTGACTTCTTGAAAAATTATCCGTGAAGACATGATGACAGATATTTTCGAAAATATCGAATAGAGTGTACACGTGTCATTGTTCCTTGATTTTGGCCAATTTTGATTTTCCGCTATTTGACGACTTCGAAATGCTTTGTTTCTTCAAGAGGCTGTAGCAAGCTTGCGATAGCGCTAAGAACTAACACTTAGAAACTATTCTAAACAAAATGACTCTAAAACAGATTTGCCACACACTAAGCGATGCCTTGAACCTTTTAGCCTCTTGCTGATAGAATCGAAGAAGAAGATGACTCAATCAAATCTAATCAAAGGAATCAACAATCTCCTCCTATTTGGTTGATGTCATCATCTCGCCTCTGAGACTTTGGATCATGCACCGAGATAATGGTATGTCTTAAGAAATATTTAATACACTCGAGGGCAGAAGTCTTAATAGAAGATAGCTAGACTAAGTACTGAGGATAAAAACATTAAGACAAAGTACTTAAGAAGAGCAAGGTTTAAATCTATAAGTATGCATGCGGGGATATAAAGATTTAAACGCTAAGTTTAAATTGAGCGATATATCGAAAGAAGCAATTTAAACTTTGAAAGAAAAACGAGACATACGTGATTAAACAAGGCTTTGCTTAAGCAGCCAGAGTTTTGTCAAAGCAAAGATGGTTTAACAAATGCGAAATATAGAGCGAGAATACCAACGGTAATCAAAATAGATTGGGCTGAGCGTCTTCGTTCTAAGTAGTCTCAACCCGAATTCGGATTACGTCATTCGACGTTCTCGGAGTCGGCTACTCCCAATCGAGGCTTGATTCAGAGTGAGTAGCTCTCTCACGATGGCACCAACCCTACGCATTGGCCAGGCGGCGGCTCTTGCATTGGCTTCCCGGCGTGCATTGGGAAATCGGCCTTCACCGTCAAGCTAAGATTGCCCGAGCCATGGCGGTTTTGAGCTCATTGAAAGACCACGAATGCTGATTTGTTGAGAGTGCAGCATCCGTCCCGAGGCTTGACTTTTGATCTTGAACTAGGAACCCGTGAGTTGTGAAGAGGGCTGGCGGTGTCGTTCACTAGTTGATCAACAATCTTCCTATGTCAAAGATAGTGGCATAGAAGTAGCATTGAGGCCGTGGTTGAAACACATCAATGGCATGCCATAGAAGAAACCGCTGTTGGTGAGCTAGGTAGTCGTTGTTCGCTCGAGAAGCTCGAGAATGGCGGATCGAGTAGCACCGGATAGGTAGAAGGGTTAAGGTTGGCAATATACTGGTTGAAGGTTGAGGCCGGGGTTTGGAGAAGAGGAAGATCCGACGGGGTTTGGAGGAGAAAAGGGGTTTGGAATCAGCCTCAATGTCGAGTGAGCTAGGCTGCCGGCGATGATGAAGCGAGAGAAGAAGAAGAGAGGAAACTTCTAAGAGGGAAGAAGGGGAAGGATAGTCGGGTAGAAGAATGAGTTAGG